>JASEVX010000001.1:194261012-194739178 GCA_031761405.1 Serripes groenlandicus
AGGGAAGAGAGAGAGAGAGAGAGATGAGAGAGAGAGAGAGAGAGAGAGAGAGGAGAGACATGCAGACAGACAGACAGACAGAACAGACAGACAGACAGACGTGTGCGTGTTTGTTATGAATATAATAATTACTAAATGAAATAACATCCTGGTATCATATCATCACAGTAAGTATATGAATAGTTTTGGTGCGTGTGTGTATGAATATTATAATTACTAAATGAAATAACATCCCTGGTATTCATATCATCACAGTAAGTATATGAATAGTTATCGTGCGTGTTTGTATGAATATTATTATTACTAAAATAAATAACATCCCTGGTATTCATATCATCACAGTAAGTATATGAATAGTTCTCGTGCGTGGTGTGATGTATGAATATTTATAATTACTAAATGAAATAACATGCTGGGTATTCATATCATCACAGTAAGATATATGAATAGTTCTCGTGCGTGTGTGTATGCATATTATAATTACTAAATGAAACAACATCCCAAAATCGGGCAACTCAGCCGAAGGAACTCTTCCATTACACTATTTCCCATATAGATGCAATAACCTATAATCTCTAGCCAACATTTCACATATCTATATGCATATACATGTAAATGTGTGTGCATATACGTACGTAATCCAATTCTATCTGATGTTAAGGTGTTTATTCCCTTAGGTTTATTAACATCTCATTTCTGTGAAAATTATCTAAGTCCCAATCCCCGTTTTTCGCATGCTTTATATTTAATGTTCAAAAATTGTAAAAATAAAAGAATCCAGTTGATGAATGCTCGTCTGGTGTATATACTTCTGGCGAGCATTCATATTGGTATCTTTCCTTCTTAAAATGAAGTAGAAGATAAATAGACCTAATCAATTAAAACTAGATTGTCCACTGGCAATATGTCGACAACAGGCTGACCAAGAGTTGACTTGATAGCAGTTTATTAAGGACCTTCTGCGATACCGAAGTGGTTGCAAATTAAACAGTGCAAACATCCAACATTTTGACTTTAGTTTTGAGATACCATAGTATTCGGAAGTTTAACATGCATTCATTTTTATTATGTTTGTGTATGAAAGAGAACATTCTCCTTTTTTTGAAAATTTGTTTTCACTTGACTTCTGACATCATCACCTCATCATAGTGAACATGTGTGCCAAGTAACTTCGTGAATCCGACGATGCATGGTTTCTCATTTTGACCTTAGACCTCTAGATGTGACCTTGGCCTTTAAGGTACATGCCTGTGTTTTGTGCGCGACACTACACCTTATCATGGTGAACATATGTGTCGAGTAACTTGTGAATCCTATGAGGCATGGTTGAGATGTGGGCCGGCCAAGGTACAGCCCTATCAAACAGTACTCATTTTGACCTCTAAGTGTGACCTTGCCATTTAAGGTACATATCTGGGTCTTAAGCGCGACACGTCGCCTCATCATTGTGAACGTTTGTGCCAGATTTCTTGTAAATCCTATAATGCAAGAACAGTCCAATAAAAAAGTACTTATTTTTATATTTGACCTCTAAGTGTGTCATTGACCTTTGAGGTACAAGCGTTTTGTCATTGTGTGAAAGTTTGTGCCAAAGTTCTTGGAAATCATATGATGCATGGTTGCATGTTAAGATGAGGGCCGGACAAAGTTCAGACAGACGGACTCACGGACGCACGCACACCCGTACATACACCGAACCCACCATTATGACAGCAAGCCGGTCTCGACATAAAATACCCCCCCCCCCCCCCCCCCCCCCCCCCCCCCCCCCCCCATCATATCTTAGTTATAAACACTTTTTCCCGTGACTGTTTATAATATATTAACTATGTATGTATGTAATGTATTCCTTTATTCCTCATGCTGTACAATATATCTACCTGAGAGAAATAACGATACTGTTCTGTTCTGGTTTGTGTGGTCGGGGATAAATACAGAATTTTTTAAAAAACTCTCCAAGTTAAGACAAAAATCACACTAACTAACAATCAGGAATTGTTCATGCAAATCCGATGTCAATTTGTTCACACGGTTTGCTGTAAAGAACCAATCAATAGGCATTTCACGTGTCATGTGGGCGCTGTAATGATAACGACCAATGGAACTACTTTTGGTGATTGCATTTGATAACGTATGCATTTGAAAGGTCGCTGCCTTTTGACCCATTTTACTTGGTATTCTCTCAGGTTTTGATTGTTTATTTGTATAGTGTTTTTCGGCCGCTTTCGACATTTTTCCAGTTATACCACGGTGTTTTCTGTTTAAGTTACCAGTACCTCTGGTCCATTTAGTCTGACACCATTGAGTCGTTCGTACTGTTAACCCAACAATCCTAAACGCCAAGAAGGGAAAGTCATTCCTACCATTTTTACCAAGTCCTTGGTATGACCCGGCTGGAGAATCCTTTAACCTCCCGCACCGAGGCGGTATATTGGTCTATGGTACACTATGGTACACTATGGTACACTATGGTACACTATACACTATGGTACACTATGGTACACTATGGTACACTATGGTACACTATGGTACACTATGGTACACTATGGTACACTATGGTACACTATGGTACACTATGGTACACGGAATTCAACAATGTCTTAATTGAAGTTGGCAGACTGGTTGTTTGATTAATGAGTTCGATGGTGTTTTTAATCGTTTGCCAGTTATATCACGCGACCCTTTAACCTAACAATATGATTCATGACTCATGATAAAGACGAATGACGCTAGTAATAATGATTTGTGTCAGTCATCAGAAGAAATCAATGGTAGCGCCGGGGTTCGAACTCTCGATCCCTGGAATGATAGTTCTTGTCGTAACCAACCGGGGGCTTGAACTCACGATCTCTTGAATGACTGTTCTCGTCGTTACAGACTGACCGGAGTTTGAACTTACGATTCCTTAAATGATAGTTCTCGTCGTAACCGACCCGGGGCTTGAACTCATGCTCCCTGGAATGACAGTTCTCGTCGTAACCGACCCGGGGCTTGAACCCATGCTCCCTGGAATGATAGTTCTCGTCGTAACCGACCTGGGGCGCGAACTCATGATCCCTGGAATGATAGTTCTCGTCGTAACCGACCCGGGCGTGAACTCATGATCACTGGAATGATAGTTTTCGTCGTAACCGACCCGGGCGTGAACTCATGGTCACTGGAATGATAGTTCTCGTCGTAACCGACCCGGGGCGTGAACTCATGATCCCTGGAATGATAGTTCTCGTCGTAACCTACCCGGGGCTCGAACTCATGCTCCCTGGAATGATAGTTCTCGTCGTAACTGACCCGGGGCTCGAACTCATGCTCCCTGGAATGATAGTTCTCGTCGTAACCGACCCGGGGCTCGAACTCATGATCCCTGGAATGATAGTTCTCGTCGTAACCGACCCGGGCGCGAACTCATGTTCTCTGGAATGATAGTTCTCGTCGTAACCGACCCGGGCGTGAACTCATGATCCCTGGAATGATAGTTCTCGTCGTTACGGAATGACCTTTCAAAGAGCGACTGGTAAAGACAGGATTATCGAAATAATTTAACAAGACTATATGCGTTCACAGTCGTAGATAAAAACACGAACAACGAAAAGTCGATATAATAGCAAGGTTCCAAAACTTAGCCAGAAATTCGTCGACAGCGATTCCTTTTCTTGAACCACTTGCGGCAAGATTTTCAATAGGGACTGTATTTCGTATACATACTGCCCTAAATATCACCCGAAGTAATCAACTGGAATATGACTTTGTACCAAAACTAACTGTCTACAAGATTACTTTTTCATAATAGTTCGTTCGCATCTTCTGGTTTTATGACATGTTTTCAATACAAGTGAATCATAAATGAGCAAATACATGAGAAAAAGTACAAGTTGGCATTTCTGAACAGTGTTTATTTTGATCATCTCGCCCACATGCTCAGTCTTATCAGCAGATGCTACACAAGTTGACAACATTTTCTTACAAGCTTGTGTAAGTATATCTTATCTGTATATGTAATATCTGGATATATGCTGTTCATAAAAGCCAACATGTACCTTTTCTCATGCCTTGGCTCAAATATGATTTCTCTGGTATATGTAGTTGTATTATCACTGTTATTGCTGTAAACATAATACAACTTCATCATCCAATATTCAGACATTGCAAGGTTTTTATTACATGTTGTTACCTTTTTCATAACAAATATATATTTTTAACAATAGTTGAGTTGTGTGGAATACTCTATGGTATTATCGTTATTATTGCTGTAGATACAATACAGTTATGGCTCATGGGCACTAAAAAGAATCGTCTCACTGAGAGGATGCTTTTGAGTACCAACACTATAGGGTTTGAAGGTCAAATACGGATTTTGAATCTGAAAAATGCCCTTTACCTTGAGGTATGTAGAACGTCATCATGCACTTTTGGGCATTGCATTGTTTTCTGCATTAAGTAACCCTTTTCATAATTCTTTTAAAAAAGGTTGAGTTGCCTGGACTCCATTGTTGGTAAAGCCTGAGTAATATTGAACACGAAATAAATGTACAGACTTCTCTCAATCCATTTGCATCCTATTTAGCAAAGCCCGAGTAATACGGAACACGAAATAAATTTCCATGCTTCTTTCATCTCGTAATTGACGCCTCAACAAATACAGCCTGCCATCAGGATATTCAAATTAGACTCGTAAATCTTGGGATGGATCATTCAGCTGACAGCTGTGACAATACAGGATCCGTGACAGAATCGATCCACATTGCACGAAAACCGACCTACGGAAAGTGCGTCCAGGAAAAACCTAGATAAGCCTGATCATTCGCCGACTTTGATCAGAAACGAGCCCATGTTGATCTTTCCGTAGTGACAAGGGCTGGCAATCCAGGGGATATGACTTCGTACCCCAGCTCGGCCAACATTCATTCTGACGCTTTGAAATGGAAATGCGACAGGCGTCATTCGTCTTCCATCGGCTAACAGTATACATGGAATAGCAGCCAGTTGCTTGGAAATACTGTTGTGTAATGTACTTGTGTTATAAAGGGAGGACATTCATGTTTAGGCGAACTGGTCGTAGTGATATGACTGGAACTGTTGAAAATGGCGTTAAATCACAATCAACCAATACGAGCACTACGCAGGCCTCTAGAGAAGAGATAGGAATATAAATTAACAATCCAAGTATGCGAGTGTATGCTACTTTCCAGTTATTTCCGAAATCTCCGTGTGGCGTTGCAAATAATGAGCCGTCCCGCGAGAAAACCAACATTGTAGACATTGCGTAAAGTATCGACCGGGGTCTGCCTAAGCATACCTGCGCAGGCTTATCCGAATCTACACTTTTCGCCTCCTGTGGATTTTCTGTTTCAGGTCAACTGTTCAGGAATCATTGCTCTATACCTCTATCTCCCTGAGCCGTCCCGCGAGAAAACCAACATTGTGGACATTGCGTAAAGTATCGACCCGGATCTGCCTAAGCATGCCGTGCAGGCTTATCCGAATATACACTTTTCGCCTCCTGTGAATTTTGCTGTTTCAGGAATCATTACTATATACCTCTATCCCCCGGAGATGGAATGTGTCGGCCCGGATCAATCTGCGCGGAATGCGCAGGCTGATCTGGGTTGATACAATACGCAGATGCCATAATGTCGGTTTTCTCGCGGGACGGCTCTTATAGAACACATGAGACATGATTTCTTTTGTCAGCACTTTGAAATCGTCTTAAGATGCCATATGTATAATTTGAATTTGGAGAGATTGCATATTATTCTATATTCATTCTTATATGCTTATATTTATTTAAATATTATAGACATTTCACCCTTATTACGCGAATATGGACACATGCTAACTGTCTAGAGTGGTTTTCTAATTAATGATACTATTAATGATCATATTCTCCTTGGAAAAAAGTACAAGTTGAATGTTGCGAAGATTCCAATTTTTAGATCATCCTGTGCATCCGTACAGTCTTTCAAGGATCTACACTGACTTACATGAGATTGTGTCAAGCTTCTGTCAACATGTGTACAAGTTTACCTTTGTACACCTCATCACAATATAATCAGGATGTACACTGTAAGCATGTAATTTAAATAAGTTTTTAGAAGCTTCTATCATTTGTGTTAATTCTAATTAAACTGAATAGATGAACAGGCTGATCTGAACCTACACTGTAGTATAATGCCAGCTTGCACATTTTCCCATGCATGAATCATAAATTGCTACAATGATATTGTTTATATCTCAGAGAAAATCTCCACAGGCTTATCAACCCAGCTATGACTTCGCACCAAACCTAAATTTCTGCTATATATCTTGTTCATATCGACAAGGACACGACTGCTGCTCCTTTGATTAGTTCCTTAGATGTGATTTCTCACGGAGATGAGTTTTCGTTGTATTACATTATTGAAATTAGAACGAAAGGATGTCTATGGTATTATTGGTGAAATGCTATCGTTTGCGTCAGTATACGATACTGATTTCGTCATATCACGACGGTCAATTAACACAACTTTGATTATTTATCAGGACGTGGTACATTCACAATTTCAATTCAATTAATAACCCTTGCATAAGAATGCAATGTTATATTAATCGTCCTACAATTATATCTAAAGTTGTTCTCATGGCACACAACATAGTTCGAAAAGAGTACCTAAACGAACCACTGAACTTGCCAATATATATATATCCATGACGGTATCAAAGTCTTGACTGTAGATAGAATGTGCTGTTTGGAATTTAAACTGTCTCTGTAATTTGTCGACCCTGTGACGCATTGCTATTTAAAGCAATCAATTTGTCCCACAAATAGGGAAATCTATACGATAAGTTTTTCGAGCACAGACTAAATTCACGGCTTTTGTCCTGAAATTGACGGTTCAAGTAATTTACAGTCTGTTAACAGAATATTCAAATTAGATCCACAAATCACGCACAGGACATTTCTTTGACTGCTGGCGTAACAAGTTATTGATGCCAAGCCCTGGTGGCGACGCGGGCTGACATTGCAGGGGTTGTGGGTTCGAATTCTACCTCGGCCCACATTCTTTCCGATCTTGACAAAAGTCATTTCGACGGGTAGGTTTCGTCTGTTCTTGGAAAAGTAGTTGCTTGGAAGGATTGTTGTATGGAGTACTGGTGTGAGGAAGTACGACAACATATGGGTAGCTGAACTGGCCGCTTAGATATGACTGAACAATGATTTAAACGTCATTAACTCCAATAATAAACAACAACAGGTTATGGGAACATGTTGCAAAATATGTACAAGCACTATTTCACATCAGCAAAGATTCGCAGGAAGTCATTTAGCGAAATTGTGACAGACAGTCAGACGAATAGACAGACAGACATACTGACAGACGATAAATGATCCCATCGTGTATCTCTGCGATGCTGGTGAAACAATATAGATGCTCCCCGAAGTATAGCTAGGACACAGGAATGGTGATAATATGAATATCCTCTTTTAGTGAACATTTCCATAAAGTTTCATTGAATTCAAGTCAGATGATGCTGAGAAAAAGCCCAGACAAAATGTTCCTATGTCATATTATATAGAAATCAAAAGAGTTATAACGCTGGGAAAAATCATCGAACCAGAAAATGGTGAAACTATGCACATCTCACTTGTTAGTGAATCTTCCAATAAAGTTTCATCGAATTCAAGTTAGTAGTTGCTGAGAAATAGCTCATACAACATTTTCCTATGTCATATTATAGAATTTAAAAGTTCAATAACTCTGTGAAAGTAATCGACCGGAACATGGTGATAATATGCAGATCTCCTCTTGTTAGTGAAGCTACCCATACAGTTTCATTGAAATCAAGTCAGTAGTTGCTGATAAATAGCCTGGATAAAAGCGGGACGGACAGACAAACGGACGTAAAGTGTATTTGTGGGGTTATTTCTTTTGTTTCAAACTTGTGGGTTGCTACCCACAAGTATGCTATTCATTCCGTAATTATTCCCCTTTTACGGAATGAATAGCATTAATATGCAAATAAGATACCCGTTATAAAACAAACAAACAAAATATTTATCTAAGTGTCTTTATAAGGATGGTGAGTGGGATTTAGGCTTTAGGTCACCAGGACGGACGGACGAACGAACTCACAGACGAATCGACGACTATATGTTCGTCCCGAATTTGTTTAACCATAATAAGCAATCAAAGATAAAAACAACTTTTAAGTACGAGTTTGCATTTAAGGCATCCTAATAATTCCCTACATGCAACAATCGCTGTATAATTGTGTTAAATGACAGGCATTATTGCTGAAATAATAGAAACATTTCCGACGGAATGGTCTTAAGGGATACTTATGTAAAGACCAGACCTAAGCTCCTTAAGGGCAACTAATCACGCTTTTGGTATGTTTAACTGCAGATCTATTTGTCTGACAAATTGACGTTTATCTCTATTTAAACTCATCGGATATCTCAAAGGAATAATACGTGTGAGACCAATTTGTTCTTCGTCCAATGTCGGCAATGGTTAAACATGCTTTTATGTCCGATATATAATACTGGTTTTACTTTTATATCATCTCCAAATTTGCAAACAAAATAACTATTGTGTCCTATTGTAATGCTCAGTCGGTAGCGACGCGGACTGTCATTCCAGAGGTTTTGTGAACGAATCGAAGTTTGGTCAACATTCTTTCCGCCGTTTAACAAAGGACTGTTGTGGAACAGCATGCATATGTGAATTGGCCGCCGTGATAAGACTGAAGAGTAGTTGAAAACGGCGTTAAATAAATCAAACTAATCTAACCTATTGTTATATACAGCTCTGTCGCAAATTTTGCCAGGTACGATTCCCCCAGAAAAGTAATTGCGCGGTTGCATCAGCACCAGTGCATATATTGGTTGTGTTTGGAACTACCACTGGTGCAATTGGCAATGGGCTTGCGCAGGCGCCGTGTTAATCGTCTTGATCGCGCATTTACGTAGCAGTTCGTCACTAGACTGGTTCTTGCTCGAGTTTGCAATAGAAGATTAAGATAAGTGAACCAGTTATAATTAAAATGTAAATTAAAATCATAGTGTAACATGTACCGACGTTAAGCCATCGCGGGTCACCCATCCACTTTACGAAAAGGTCAACCACTTTACCAACGTCGCTATAAAAGCCGGCTTCCTAAACAAGGCTGTAGAAGTGATATTTATACCTATATCCCATTCCCGTTACATTTCTCCCTCTTTTCTCTTGACTTCGACCCGAAGTCACACAATTGAACACAAGCAGTATACCAGAGCGGAGTCTATGTAACAACACTGGGAACCACCGGAGTCTTAATAACAGGGAAAATGGGAATATTTTCATAAATGTGAAGGTATTGTGGTACATAAGATTTTAAGAATATATTAAGGGACAAAAAAGGCTCATGTTTACAATAGTTTGGGAGATCGAGGTCAACAGGTTTGGAAAATATATTTTTACGTTTTACGTATTTAACTAAAAAACTATTGTTATCATATATTTATATCATATATTTAAATGCGGGTTTCGTGTTTTTCGAATCAAACAGTATTTCTTAAGCCATAAAATGCTGATTCCCGTGCTAACATCGAATTGCTGTACCTTGCAGCAACTATTGTGTAAAGTAGTATTCAGTTGGATCCATAGCATAATAGGTCCAGTTATAATTACGTTGAAGTTTGTTTCCTGGATTTGATTGAATGGGGTTTTACGCCACTTTCAACAATATTTCAGTTATTTCATGACCCCTGGAGTAATGCTAACCCGCACCCCTGAAGAAAGAAGCCAGCACTTCCATGTATATGACTTTGGTATAACCCGACTGGGGATTGAACCCTGACCTGCTGATTCCTAGGCGGACGCTCAAACCACTAGACTACACGGTTGGTTTTCCCGGCGCACCATTCACACCGAATACATCCAATAAAGCACGACTATAGAAAGCGTTCATACTACTCCGCTGTATTCAATGACATATCTTAACGAGCCTTTTACTAAAGCTTTTACGGATCACGATATCTTTCTCGAAAACGCTTAATAGCTTAATAGCGTCTCTTGGCGGATAGTGTTGATGCAATTTAAACTGTGTTTCGAATTTCACTTTCATCTAATTGTATGTCATTCTTTATATTCATAACATAACATATCTTTCTTTAGCATTTTATATTACATACTTATAGCCAATACACAATTAACATAAAATAAGGTTGTGTGTTATATCAGAAGTCTTTTCCGAGAAGTTGGGGTTGGAAACGTCGTGTCTGAAATCAATATAAATTGAAGTTTAAACGTTTTGAAAACATTGGTAAATGTAAGCATATCAAACAACTTGTATATGATTTATGTGTTACAATAGAGGGTTTTGGAGACATACTGGGATGTATGTGTTACAATAGAGAGTTTTGGAGACATACTGGGATGTATCAGTTACAATAGAGAGTTCTGGAGACATACTGGGAAGTTTGTTTTACGACTGCATACTACTATTATTACCTTGGTAAAAAGAGCAATAATTTGGAGCAAAACACAACACTTAGCTTTTTGAATTAAATATAACTGATACCACCATTTACTTCATATGCTTCTTTTAAAGTGGTTCGGTTTCTTAGGATGATCCAAACTAGAATGATAGTATTGGACCTAGGTCGAGAAGACCGCCGGACAACGGGACCCCATTCATTTTAATCGGTCTCTCATCCCATTATCTCTTTAAGTTTATTTGTCGTAAAGAAATTAAGCAATAGTCTATACCAGGTAAAGGTCTAAATCTCCCAATACAGATGAATACAAACAATTTAACAACTGACATATGTACAAAACATTCTAAGTAATCCCAACAGTAAATAAGATAAAATCTTTCCCAAAAAGAATATGTGAATACATGAATCTTATATATCTGGATCAAAACTTTATATTGAGTTGTATTATTTCTAAACGTTTCTGTTTTGAAAGAAATAATCTTATAATCTTTAACAATGTTATTATACATATACTTATAATTCAATCATAGTGACAGTTCACAATGTCTATTTTATGTGATTTTTCTTTTTCTAAAAGCAAGGTATATATGTTACAGTCAAACTGTGTAACTAGGAATTTCACGAAATTCCTGGAAAAAACCTGGAAATTCGAGAACTGACCAATTCACTTAGGGATTTCGTGTAAAGCCTAAACATTTATTTCACGAAATCTCTGAATTATACCCCCAATAAAAATAGTCAAAACAGTTCTATTCAATATTAACTTTATTCATAATTTTGCACATGTGCAACATAATATCAGCTACTTTATTTAATTCTTCGAGGCTTTTGAAAGGTGAACTCCGATGAAAGCCTCAGAAAAAGTTGCCCACCTCGCAATAAATCACCATAACAAGATAGATACCGTCCAACATTAACACGACTTTTTTATATTTTTAAAAGTAAGACTACTGTGACATCTGCTATTACAAAGTCTCTGTGCCGTAAGACACTTGCACCTGTTTGTCTGACACTGTTTCTTGCCTCGACTATTTTGTTCTTGCCTCGACTACAGTCTCAACGAAAGAATATGTGGACAGTACATTCTGTGTTGACATCGGAGTTGTTCAGGAGACGTTGTGGACAGAGATCAAACTGATTCCTGGAATACTTTGTATTTAGAATCCCTGACTTCACAGCAATGCTGTACATGTTCTGTTCATCGTGATCGAGAATAACTCAAAGTATGTCTCTAGCGTCACCTCTGCCCCTATCAACCATAGGAATGGGAATAGCAACATTCCTGACTTTAATTCAATACGGGATCGCTTTACCATTCTTTCTGATTGCGAACGCTGGGACTCTCGTGTTCTTTTACGCTGAATGGATATGGCTTGAAGTGGCTGGTCTAGCTGTGAAGAATCGGATGATGTAGGCTGTTGGCTGGCGGTAGTAGTAGCTAGTGGTGACTGGTTGGTAAAAGGTGTAGGTTGTTGGGTGGCGGTAGAAGTAGCTGGAAGTGGCTGGCTGGTAGCAGGTGTATTAATAAATGGTAGTGGCTGGTTAGTAGCAGGTGTATTAGTAACTGGTAGTGGCTGGTTAGAAGCAGGTGTATTAGTAACTGGTAGTGGCTGGTTAGTAGCAGGTGTATTAGTAACTGGTAGTGGCTGGTTAGAAGCAGGTGTATTATTAACTGGTAGTGGCTGGTTGGTAGCAGGTGTATTAGTAACTGGTAGTGGCTGGTTAGTAGCAGGTGTATTAGTAACTGGTAGTGGCTGGTTAGAAGCAGGTGTATTAGTAACTGGTAGTGGCTGGTTGGTAGCAGGTGTATTAGTAACTGGTAGTGGCTGGTTAGTATCAGGTGTATTAGTAACTGGTAGTGGCTGGTTGGTAGCAGGTGTATTAGTAACTGGTAGTGGCTGGTTGGTAGCAGGTGTATTAGTAACTGGTAGTGGCTGGTTAGTAGCAGGTGTATTAGTAACTGGTAGTGGCTGGTTAGAAGCAGGTGTATTAGTAACTGGTAGTGGCTGGTTAGTAGCAGGCGTGTTAGTGGCTGGGTGGTAGGAGGTGTAGGTTGTTGGCTGGCGGTAGTAGTAGCTGGAAGTGGCTGGTTGGTTGCAGGTGTATTAGTAACTGGTAGTGGCTGGTTAGTAGCATATTTATTAGTAACTGGTAGTGGCTGGTTGTGGCTGGTTGGTAGCAGGTGTATTATTAACTGGTAGTGGCTGGTTGTGGCTGGTTGGTAGCAGGTGTATTAGTAACTGGTAGTGGCTGGTTGGTAGCAGGTGTATTAGTAGCTGGAAGATGCGCAACACAATAAATGACTAAAATACTTACTACACGAATAACATCAATTGTTCCGTTCATGTAGTTAATCCATCGTTAGTCAATCGTGTGTCAGTCTAGTCTGCGACGATTCTCTCCTGAAGTTCTCATCCTGTAAATAGAGTATTGGAAAAGAAGCATTACAATCATATACATTTGCAGTAGTTTGTATACAATTAGTGAATCCATGATATACAGGGTCATTGTAAACTCAATACATCTTATATTTATAATGGATTTGTACATGTGTTTGAGCTGTGCAGTTACGCAGCTGAAACATGTGGAATGCTATGACATTTGTGATAGATGGCAGTACATTGTGTTCGAATCAGGTTAGAACCTATTGTTGAACGAAATGTTGTTTCAAATTATCTTCAAGGCGAGGATACGGTAAATATCGTTCTTCTTTAGAACAATCTGTATGTGGAAAAGGGTTAAACATCATACGCACATGAGTTGCCTTAACTCTTTCCCACCTGACACTTTCATAGAATCGTGTTCATTATGAGCATTTGCTCCTTTTGTTTATTAATTTTTTAATATTTGATATTTTTTGTTTTATATTTATGTTTGATATTAATATTTAATATTTTTTGTTTAATATTTATGTTTTATATTAATATTTGATATTTTTTGTTTTATATTTATGCTTGATATTAATATTTGATATTTTATTTGTTCTATTTTTATGTTTGATATTAATATTTGATACTTTTTGTTTTATATTTATGTTTGATATAATTGTTGCATATGTTGATAAATTTAGTTATCATTGTTATCCTTTGTTTACTTTGTTTATGTACAGTATTGTTATCCTTTGTTTTTGCATAGTATCGTCTGTAATAAGGCCACGAACACATTTATCATATTGATTAGGAATTTAGTTTTTGAATTTATCTGTTGCTTTTGTTAAAGTTCAAAGATTTACTTCCTACAAAGTGGACACTTTTTCTTATATGTTATGATGGCATAATCATAAACTTTATGAGATAAATATATGAAAGACTGCTACGAGCATCACCCAACTGCAACTGCATATGGTCGACTCGCCCAGGAATTCAGCAATGAAAGTAATCAAAGCGCTGAAAGCGCTGATGGTATAGGGGCATATGTAAGTTGAAAATATATGGCATAGATAATATGGACAAACATTGTTGAAACAATAAACAATGACCTTTAAAACAAACCAAACCAAAAATGTGTGAAGCAACACATACTACCTGCCAATAACATATACCTTATTTATCAAAGTTTGACCCTTTTCTTATATAAACAAAATAAATCAGGAAGGACAAAACATTGACAAAAAACCTAGAAGCGACCCTTAATTAAAATATTTCCGGTTCAGAAACCACTAAAGATCCACAATGTATATTGTAATCATGCTGATAAATGAAAGACAATCGAAAGCATGCTAGAGTTATGTTTCATTTTGCACTGCACATCTGTAGCTCTGAGTTCCCTATACACCAAGTCTTAAATTGATACATTGGACATCTATTCAGACAATAACCGAAGAAATGAAATGAGTTTACACCTAAAAAACCAGATCAGATTTGTGTTCAAAATATTGTACCGGTCTCCTAATCCCAATGTATACGTGTGACGACTTTAAAATGGATCCGCGAAACAGAAACAAAGTTTTGATCCATTAATGCAAACCGTAACGGACAGACGGACGGATGGTTGAACACAAATATACTCCAATATAAGTTTAAGAAATGTTTTAGAAATTAATGCGCCGAGAGGTCAAATATGGACGCTTGTTAACATTATTAACATTCGCGAAGAGGAACGGAAAAAAGAAAGAAGTCACGTGAAATATACAGTGGCGGATTAACCGGGGGGCCCGTAGGGCCCGTGCGTCAAAAAATGAATGGTAAACAAAGAAAAAGAGTGGCAAATGTAATGGCAGATTTAGCGGGGGCCCATAGGGCCCGTACCCGACTCCCCCACCCCACGACACCCTGACTCGGTCGGGCATCATACATATCTGGGGAGCGCCGGGTCAAATTCGCCGTTCAGAGCCCGGCCGGACATCGGGCAGACATTGACCAGTGAAAGGCGGCGTCTGGCCGACCATCCAATGTGTCTCGCAGGTTATAAAAGCCGGGTCATCGCATCATTAATCAGATTCCAGTCGCACTCTTCACAGAAGGTAGCAATTTAACACACAGTTTATCACAAATGTGTCAGAGTAACAGTACTACAAGATTCCCTATAAAAGAAGGGAGGACTGAAGTAGAAGGAGAGGGCAGTACCCACAAGAGAGGGAGAGTGGCATTAAAGGGAATGAGATCTCTCTTCTTCAGCCACCAATGCACCAATAACTAAATTGTAGAGGTAGCGTGCAAACGCAAACCTCCCTCAATCGTGCTGTGCAGGTGCCCGTAAGTGATGTGGAGGTATCAACGGCATTTGCGTTAGTATGCTTGTCTTAATGATATCTACGTAAAGCTCGAATATGGGTCATATTGGCTCAGAAACTAGGTCACTAGGCCAAATTGAAGGGAAATCTTATTAACATAATGGAGGCTGCATTTTTAACTTGAGCATGTTGCAACTGTATCAGAATGTTTGTCTTTATGATATGTAGGCCAAGTTTGAATATTGGTCATGTCTGTTAAAAAACTAGTTCACTAGGCCAAATTGAAGGAAATTCTTGTCAACACTTTAGAGGCCACGTTCTTTAAAATTTGGTCAGAATGTTTATCTTAATGATATCTAGTTCATGTTCGAATAAGGGTCATATCGGGTCAACGAAAATAGGTCACTAGGCCAAATGAAGGAAAATCTTGATAACACACTGGATGTTGCATTTTGAATCTTTGTCAGAATAATTGTCTTGATGAGTTTTGCATATTTCAAACACTTTCTCCCAGTCTAGTACATGGTTTAGAGAACTATTTCAACTTGGTGGAATGTGATTTAACATTGACATATTTCTAAATATAATAATGCAGAAACTTCAAAAGATTCTGCCTAAACCTGCTGTCAAATTTCTCTTTGATTATTCATGTCTTAAATGTGTATACTTGTGAGCTCTTGCACTCAGGTGAGCGATATAGTGCCAATAGGGTCCTTCTGTTTTTAAATTGGCAGTTTAATAACGTGTACTATTTTTGACATGATCTTTCAACTTTTTGACAATAAATACATAAACATAAGCTGCAATTGTCATTTCCTTTCACATTTCCCCTACTTCTCCAACCTTCCAGCAGCCCCCAAACCGTCAGCACTGCAGTGCTTTGATTAACAAACGCTATAACGTGACTTTAACACACTGCATAGTAGATCAAGTGTTCAGAAAGTTCTCTAAATAACTATTTTCCCCCATTGACAAACTTACATCTTTCGAAACCTCAGAAAACGCATGAACGAATTATAACAGAAGAGTAACTGTTAGAATTTCAACAGAAAGAAATGCTCATAATGTGCCATTTCTCCTTTTTGCCACAATGTTTCAAAATCATCGGCTACAGATGCGTCAAAATACATATTATGTATGTGGGAATTTAACATGTACTAACCCTTTCGACTCCTAAAGCAAGTTATATTAGAAACAGTTGAAAAGAAATAGTGCAGAAAGAGTATTATTTCTTATTTCCAATATTTTCAAGTATGTATCCTTTGCCCCCGTAAAAGAAACCCCGTTGTTGTAAAATAAATGGTTCAGAATGAGAAATATGTCATTTTTCCAATAGTTTCAAGTATGTTTTATTTGCCCCGTAAAAGACATATCACTGGCTTCTCTTAATCAAAGCACTGAAAGTTCTAACAGTAAGTGGCTAACTGCAGATTATATTTGGACATGTCATTACTGATCCTTAAAGTCTAACAAGAACACGTTACAATTGCATTTTTCTATGTCCATATATTAAATGATATAGAAATTGAACGCAAACTAATGTACGGGGTTCTTCCGATATACTAAAATTTAACACAAACTATTTCGCTTAATTATGTACTACTTCTATCTTGAACGTCGAAAAGAAAGTTGACCGAGTTGGGGTTCGGATCGATAGTCCGCGTGACTACTGACTTAGCTACCGGGGCTCAGCAATACAGAACCAAACAATAATGTCCTTATTATACTATTTATTTTACTTTCAGTTCCTCATCTGTAGCCTCGCATTCGCAGCATTCTCTGTAAAAAAGGATCTTCCACACAGCCGCTTACAGCTGTCTTTCACACTTGACCTCAAAATCAGTGGTTAACTCTAGTCTTCCTCGAATATCTTACCTCACCTATATGGTAAGTTAGTGTTTTTACCTTGTACCGTACGTTGTCGTTTACTCTAGTTTTCCTCGAATAGGAATCCGCTGTGGTCGAGTGGTTAGCGTCGGGGATTTCGAAACCGGGTGTCCCGGGTTCGATCCCCAGTCGCGGCACTACGGTCATGGTGGAGTGCCCTTGGGCAAGGCACATTTTCTAGCCTAGTACTGGTTTGTTTACCCAGGGATCATGAATAATTAAATTTAATTGCGCGCTAAATGACCTTAGCTGTCGATGCGCCATAAAACAATATCCATTCATTCATTCATTCATTTCCTCGAATATCATACCTCACCTATATGGTATGTTGTTAACGTTAGCCTGTAAAATAAGTTGTCGCCTTTAAATCAGTGATTAACTCTTGTCTTCCTGGAATATAACACCTCACCTATATGGTAAGTTGTTAACGTTACCTTGTTGTCGGCTTTAATATGTGGTTACTTCTAGACTTTATAGAATATCAAACTTCACTTATATGGTAAGACGTTAACGTGACCTTGTAAGATACGTTGTCGTTAACTCTAGTCTTTAACGACTATCATTCCTCACCTATATGTTAAGTTGTTAACGTCAACTTGTAAGATAAGTTGTGGTTACTTCTAGACTTCATCGAATATCATACTTCACATATATGTAAGTTGTTAACGTTACCTTATGTGATAATTTGTCGCCTCTAAATAGCTTATGTGACAGATTGATGCCATGAGACATTCTAGAATGTCATATTTTTCCTACATGGCACGTTCTGTTAAGAGCAGTTATTAACACACGTCATTCTAGATTATTATACCTCTCTTTTATTTACAACGTTAAACTCCCATAGACCAGCGTAGGACAATTTTGCATATCAATACCGATGTTAACACGTGATCAATAGGACAGCGAAAAAGAGAATGTTTGTTGTTAACAACAACAACCGTAGAAAACATTTTAGACTGTCATTTTTGACAGTCTAAAATGTCTTCTACGGTTGTTGTTGTTATTACATATTTGTTGTTGTTGTTTGTGGTGATCGGTATAATAAAATAAATATCAATATGCCAGTGTGCGTGATATTCATATTGTCAACACTCGAAACAGAATGTCACGACTCGGCTGCGCCTCGCGTGACATTCTGTTTCTCGGTTGACAATATGAATATCACGCACACTGGCATATGATATTTATATAATAGTATACCTAATCTAAATGGTAAGTTGTTAACAAGTTGTTTTTATTCTGGCCTGTATGCGTTATTAACAAATGCAATTCTCTCCTACATCGGCTATATGGTAAGTTGATGACTTCTTAGCGTTTAAACAAGTTTTTAGCCAAAAAAATCAACCTCGAATATCTAACGTATATAGTTAAGTGTTGCGATAATTGAGCTTGATGTGGATTTAAAGTAAGTCAGATGTATCCCGGTGTCCGTACATTCGAATACGCTTCCTTAGTAACATTTCAGTAGTAGGCTTAGAATTGCGCCTTGTCCTAGAACACTCCGCCATGACCAATGATAATAGGGATCGAACCTTGGACGCCCAGTTTCAACCAGCAGCCTTAGCACAATACGTGGGCGGATTTATATGTTTGGGTTGTTTTTCTCATCTCCGTAAATCTATAATACCTAGTTATTATGAAATATAGTGTCATATGAAAGATATACAGTATGTTTTAATAGTCCCTATCAATCTCGTTAACATCAGACTGTGCGTATATCGGGGATCTTACCACACCGTATAAATGTCTTTTTAAATTGACCAATGAAATCGCACGATACAACAAACTCTCGGCAATCACCGCTTCTCTATCTGATTTATGTATTTGGGTTATCTCCCCTGTTGTTACCTTACGTCTTCGGTTGACTGGTGCAAAGGTCAATCTGCGATGACCTGTAAGTCATCATGTCTATATAAAGCGTTTGCTACTGCAGCGAAGTTTAGATCTTGTTTTAATAGGATTGTATTACAATGTACGTCTCAAATGATGCTTTTCTAATACGGGAATCCGCCGTGGCCATGCGGTTAACGCCGGGTATTCGGAACCGAACTACCTATGTTCGATCCCCAGTCGCCGTGGCCATGCGGTTAACGCCGGGTATTCGGAACCGAACTACCTATGTTCGATCCCCAGTCGCCGTGGCCATGCGGTTAACGCCGGGTATTCGGAACCGAACTACCTATGTTCGATCCCCAGTCGCCGTGGCCATGCGGTTAACGCCGGGTATTCGGAACCGAACTACCTATGTTCGATCCCCAGTCGCGGCGGACATGGCAGAGTTCCCTTTGGTAAGGCACATTTCCTAGTCTAGTAGTGATTGGTTTACCAAAGTAGCATGAATAAGTGAACTGTCGCCGTCTTATAACCGTAATAATGGCGAAAATGAGGTTAAAACCATTATATAACACAAATAATTATATTTTGCTTATCTACTTTCAGGATAAATATTTATTAGTTTCCATGGTAATGTTATCCGCGGTGTGCACGTGGTACGTCATTGTGACGCGGCTAGTGAACCGCGACGAGGACATGGCGGACCGAGTGGAGAATATAGTTCTTACTATCCTCGGAGTTTTATATGTACTATATAACATAGGATTCGTCTTCATCATTTATGTATTCGTAAGTGAAACAGTATTCACTTTGTCCCATATACAACAAACCTCCAGCAGGAGAGGAACCTAATCGGAATAAGCTAGAATTATCTTCCATTCCGATCCTTTTGTAGTTTCTCTTGTGTTAACAATAGGTTGAAATAAAATAATAATTCGTGAGCCGTCGCGAGAGAAAACCAACATTGCGTCGAACCGGATTAGCCTAAGCATGCCACGCAGGCTTACCCGGATAGACACTTTTCGCCTCCTGTGGATCTTCTGTTTCAAAAATTATTACTCTATACCTCTATCCTCCTGAGACAGAATGTGTCGGCCTGGATTAGTATGCGCGGATTGCGCAGGCTGATCTCGGTCGATACATTACGCAGAGGCCATAATGTTGGTTTTCTCGCGGGATTATTCATAGGTTTAAACCAAACATGAAGCAGGTGACTGTGAATACATTTAGACAATTATTGGGAAAATCTCTAGGAATAGAGACATAGATCTATACTGAACAAAATGAGCAATTTATCGTTTCGTCAGAATGTTTTCAAAAAGTCCTCTGCAGCAGAGGCGCCAGAAAGCGTCTATATGTGGGAAAAGGTTTTAACCTATACCACCATATCAGGATTGAACCCGGCATTTCCGAACAATGTTTAAAATTAGAAAATCATGTCTCCGATGCAAATAATTGCATTGATTGCTGTATGCGGGGTGAACTTATTTCATTTAGAATTCAAATAAGAAAGACTGTGTGTGAATTATTTTTTCAGCTTATATATATTGTTCAAAGTCAGTATATCTCAAAAGAATCACCGATTTACCTTTTACAAGGTGTTTGACAAGATTACAGTTCGTCTTAGTATGCATGTATTCTCGTAAATAGGCATATCATTTATGACATAAAACACACACATTTGATGTTTCCTCTACTGTATCAAACAAGAGAAAGAAAGTTGACGCAACGCATCAATGTCGCCGGATATCCATAGTGCAGTGATGCATAACACTAACAGTATAGTAGTTGAATAAACAGTTATCAACTGAGGGGCATATTGGAACATCAGGGTGGGGTCAAGTGAAAATGTATCATAACTTGCATTGTTTTGTCAACAAAGTGAATGATAATTGAAGCCTTTCAATGTTTATGATCAATCTCCATTCCAAAGTAGGTTGACCATACACACAACCAACTAATTATTTATCATAAACAGTAATGGAAATGAGTAATCTTGCCAATCATTAGTCTTAGTATGTATACAGCGCTTTCATTAAGGAATAATTATAAGATTTGTGAATTCCACATACACGTTTCAAGATGTTTGTCAGAATATTTTAGACTAATTAGAATAATTTTATTATTTTTCAATAAAACCACAAAACAGACAATTTAGGATTTGCATGCAATAGCACGTCATTTTACCTTTCCTCTATTAAAGTCAACAGTGGACACCTTTGCAGCAATCTACTTTTAAAACAATGAGATAAGGGCTAAATCGCCGAAGACATGAGTTTTCTCTTTTTCTCAAAATGATATTAGCTTGGCATCCTAATTATATCATACTTTAACAAATGTTGAAATGTATTATTTTAATTCTTTCCTTCCTTTTCTATAATGAAAATAACAAACTACTCATGTTTTAAAATTATATTATGATGAGCGCCCTTGTGTCAATGATGCGTAACAATATGCAGATCGGAAGCAATATGCCTTTAGGGAATTAAATGACACATTTAAAATTGTCAAGGACGAAATAATTTTGTACGAAAGACCCGATTCTTTCTTATTCGCAGAGGTGTCGTTCTTGAAACTCTCTTTATAGGCAGAGAGTGTTCGTTCAAAGTAATTTTTCTATTAAAACTAGTTTTATCTCGGTTTGTTCTTTTCTTTATTTGTTTCGAACCAAATAAACATTTTAAATCACCTACGATTTACTATTTGTAAGTGAGTGTAAAGAGCGGCTCTCTGCAAAGGAGATTAATCTACGCAGTTGGTATTCGCGAGTCACGCGATCAACAGTTTTAGCTTAGAAACATTTCATATCTTAGATATACATGGATAAACCAGAGACATATAAACATATGTGTTTATATGTCTCTGGATAAACATTATCAAATGCCTTCTTCACAAATCAAGACATCTCTTACATGGATATACATTATAAAATGCCGTCTTCACAAATCAAGACATCTCTTTGAACATGAAAATAACATTCAGTAAGTTAAAACTGCCATTAAACAAATTAGACTGTGCGACGTAAAGGTTTGTAGTTATCCCCTTTTGAGTACATGTAGTATATAGTGTAAAATAAAGTATACCAGTCTAACAAAAAAACATAAATGCGAGTCAAAAAAAAGAAACTGAAAATACCTAAAACATCGGAATATTTATTTCATTTTAGATGTGTCATTACTTAGTGTTTTTAAACAAACACAATTGTAATATGTTCAAGACATCTAAATGTGTTTCTTTCTAATAATAATCCCCCCTCCCATGTGATTTCCGATAACCTATTAAAAATAGAAGTCGCGGGCTTCTGCCCGGCGACTAATAAATATCAGCCGTTCCACGAGAAAACCAACATTATGGCCTCTGCGTAATTTATCGACACAGACCGGGCCGATACATTCCGTCTCAGGGGGATAGAGGATTAGAGTAATGATTCCTGAAACAGAAAAATACACAGGAGGCGAAAAGTGTCTGACCGGGATAGCTTGCGCTGATCCGGGTCGATACTTTACGCTGATTCCACAATGTTGTTTTTTTTGTAGAAAAACGGCTCAAATGTTTATTATTTAGAAAAGTTAACACATGTTTATGGTTAACCTTTTCCCATATACAAGTACAACATATATACAGTAGACGACTTTAATACCAGCCAGGTAAAATTGTAGAAAATCTAAAAAAATAAAAATATAATTATTGAATAGAGCTGAAAATATAACTATCAAATGGAGTTGAAAACATTGTGGCAAATGAAGAAACTTCTCAATTAGGACCAATTTCTCCGCTTGCCTTAGTATGTGTTGAATAAAACAAACTGTATTCTGTATTATCAGCCATGTACAACAAGACGAATATTGTCTCAAAAAGCTAAAGAATGTGAAGTAAGTATCACCAAGGAAACGTAATAGTCTAATTAAAATTTAACCCTTATCCCGATAAATTCATACAAGCGATATCCTCACCCCTACATGTGTTGAGAAAAAAATGATGTCCAAGATGAAACTACATGAATTAGTCTCTTTTGTTCGCCCCTTTGGTTTCATTGTCGTGCATAATTCGTTATACCACGAACAGTAGGGCAATGGGTTACTGTAGACAATGCACCGCGAACAGTAGAGCAATGGGTTACTGTAGACAATGCACCGCGAACAGTAGGGCAATAGGTTACTGTAGACAATGTGCCGCTATACTGCGAACAGTAGGGCAATGGGTTACTGTAGACAATGCACCGCGAACAGTAGGACAATGGGTTACTGTAGACAATGCACCGCGAACAGTAGAGCAATGGGTTACTGTAGACAATGTACCGTTATACCGCGAACAGTAGGGCAATGGGTTACTGTAGACAATGTAGCGTTATACCGCGAACAGTAGGGCAATGGGTTACTGTAGACAATGTGCCGTTATACTGCGAACAGTAGGGCAATGGGTTACTGTAGACAATGCACCGCGAACAGTAGAGCAATGGGTTACTGTAGACAATGCACCGATCTCATTGAAATCAGATTTACGTATATTGGAACTGACTACACTGCATAAAAGGTCGTCTCGAATTCTCCCTAAGTAATTAAATAGTCCATATAATCGGAACAATCGGCGATCAACGCTTCTCTATCTTGGTTATCACCCCTGTTGATACCTAACAATTGTGTAGGGGACAATGTGATTGACTGACACACATGTCAACCTAAAATGACCTTTAATAGGCAGTCATCAGATCTATATGAGCGTTTGCTACTGCAACGAAGTTTAGGTCTATTTTTTAATGAGATTGAATATGCACCTACTAACATTTTAACCAACCTTTGCACATAGTTAATGTACCACATCGGACAAAAATCCGACCCGACCAGGGATCAAACTGTGGATCTCTCGTCCCATAGGTTAATGATCTACCTCGTCGTTACGAAAGTAAGCTATGTTCTGTCTATCTATGGGACCTACCACTCTGTTTCGTACTCATCCTTCGCGTGAAGATTCCCCCTCGATAGAAAAATCTACATCGCTGTTGTTTATTTACGATGGCCGCTAGTGAAACTAATCTGAACGTTGCTACAAAAGCTAGCTCTTAAGCAAGGCAGTTTAAGTAATCCCTTAAACAAACATACAGATCATTATACAACATTACATATCATTAAATGATCCGAATAACAAGAAAACCAACATTGTGGTCTCTACCCGGATCAGCCTAAGCATAGCGCGCAGGCTAACCCGGACAGAAACTTTTCGCATCCTGTGGATTTTCTGTTACAGGAATTATTACTCTAAACCTCTATTCCCCTGAGACGGAATGTGTTGGCCCGGATTAGCCTGCGCGGTATGTGCAGGCTGATCTTGGTCGATACATTACGCAGAGGCCATAATGTTGGTTTTCTCACGGGATGGCTTAAA
This sequence comes from Serripes groenlandicus, assembly GCA_031761405.1. Classification (NCBI taxonomy): domain Eukaryota; kingdom Metazoa; phylum Mollusca; class Bivalvia; order Cardiida; family Cardiidae; genus Serripes; species Serripes groenlandicus. Next base: position 194,285,243 of record JASEVX010000001.1, read on the forward strand.
TCTTATTTTTATTCGAAAACTAAAATTGTTTTCGAATCTAGAAACACAGGAAATTGTTATTTATCTAGCGTTTAAACATAATTAAAGCGTGATTAATTACACGTAAAACTTAGATACTTATACCGTTTCTAAAAGAGATTGTGTTACGCTTATCTTACGTATAAGCATTGGATTATTCGTAAATTGTTTTTCCTCTCTTCTTCTTCTTTGATGCCGCGTGGAAGCGCGGCGTCACTTTGGGATAGGTTTTAATTTTGTACCATGGGGTGACGTAATCAAAAAGGGAGCAACCAACATTATTATTGTTAAGAAAAACTATGTTATATGTTTGAAAAAAAAACAACCGTTATGAATAAATAAATTGTATAAAATGATTTAAGAAACAGCAAGATACAAAATACGTATGTCTTCTACCGTTATTACAAAACTTTAGACACATGTAATGGATATTTAATAACTTTCCCCTAACTTCCTAGGCTACGCTTTTTTTTATAGTTTGGTTTACGACCTGATTCATCAAAGCTCAGAAAAAGGTTTCTAGCGATGTTTTTGCCTATTTACGATATTGAGATTTTTAAATAAATGGGTAATCTTGAAAAAAATCAATGATGATTCATTTTAATTACTACATATTACAGTATAATTCTAGAAACTGTAAAAACAACGTTAACCCAACTATGTAATACGCATGGCCGTAACGTGACCCGTTCTATTATTTGTAAATGCAGCATGTCATCGCTTGGCGATTTTGGTCATTCTTATGTAATAGACGACAAGGTGTCATCGGTTCCCATAGAGTTATTAAGTTGTCTCTGCTTCCTTCCGCTATGAATACTTCGCTGTTTTCACGATTTCATCCGATTTCTAAAATTCATTGGATTCGTACCCGGTTTTTCATGTTTCGTTCGAGATGAATGATTCGTACCAACTGGTTTTCGCTCTTTGCTCTTGGGGAACTGACTTGACCATTTACTTTCGTTTTATTTCAGTTTTCTACTGGCATGTTCAAAACGATTAAAGTGACATTACAAACAAACAAAACAGACTTAATAATTATTGCTATATGTTGACTATACATGTGAACTTTTATAATGCTCAATCGTGATCATACATATCTTTCTTTTCTATTTTTTGTGTATATACTCCCGTTTTTGCTATCATACTTCTGCTAAACTGGAAGGAGAATAGACTTCCACCTCTCCTCCCTAAGCTTGTGTCACACTTAACTTATAACTAGAGGCAATACACCTTAATATATGTTAATATTTAAGCACCTATGTTTTTTTTATCTAATGGATCTAGTTAGAGGATTTAAAACAGTTTATTGGTAAAAAACATTTGAGAAACTTCAGCTTGTATGACACATTATAGTTGAAGTGAATGTTCAGCAAACCGTACACCAAATGGTTTCAGGACTAAACTTGTCATTTCACGACTATACCTGTCATTTCACGACTAAACTTCACATGCTGAATAAATATCACATAGATCGTAGCGTGTAAAACGTTTAATCCCTACGTCAATATTGACCCTTTCTGCTTTTGGTAACCTTTTTATATAGGCTATGGTAGCAATATAGGCACATATTGGCCTTCTTGTTTGAAATAAAGGGACATTTGGCCTTCTTGTTCGAAATATGTACATCCTGTCTGCTTGCACATGTTATTTAAATGTACTGAATTGCATCTGCTTCCTTTAAGTCATGCTTCAAAAGCATGCGCGGCGTCTTTGATGCTTTGCATCAAAATTCTTCTTGTATTCTTCTTGCATACAGAAAAATAGAAGGGTGCGTATATCCAAGACATTGTTTATATGTTAATGATATCAAAAGAGTTATTAATTAATTATTTTCTATTTTCTATATGTTTGTCATATTCTGTCCAAAATATGCGTTTTCAATTTTCTAAAACGAAATGTATACACCCAACATTAACTTTCTCGGCATATAGTTGCATTTTGTTTGTTTTTCTTTTGTTGGATTATAGGTAATTGTAGTATATTTTTCATGTTTTCTTTTCCTTTAGTAAAATTCAATGTATTTTTTTTTTTTTAGCCATTTTGTTACATATATAAAATTGTTTTAAGTGAATGCAATATAGCCCCGAATGTTGTGTTTATATCAATCCCTTGAATGATAGTATATATCATGGTGACCTGTGTTTAACTCCATATGTGTTTGTTTGTTTGTATGGTATTTGACGACGCTTCCAACCGTATTTCTCAATTATACCAAGGCGATTCATTAGTATGCTGTCAGTTATTCTGGTCCATTTATCCTGACACGCGTGCGTCAGTCGTTATGCGTGCCCAACGAACCCGATCGCCAAGGATGGAACGTCAATACTTCAAACTCTACCTGACCGGGATCGACTTCGCCACTTCCCACACACGAGGCGGACGTTCCACTACTTTACAAATGCGGTTATGAATATATATTTGTTTATGAACAATATACTATTACATTTGTGTTAATGCAACGAATAGCCTATATGTTTAAAGATAAAAGACATTGTGTAGCTTAGTGGGAAATTATATGTAGATCATATTATAGCTGGGTCCATGGTGCCTGCCCCTGTGATAATGTTGAAAAAATGACAGGGCGTAGTTTGGCTAAATCTGTTGTGTATGCCATATTCTAGATTATACCCAGGACTTTTTTCTTTAGCTTCTATTTTCGATGTTGAGAGGGAACAGTGTAGTCCGCGAGCTACACGGCATATGGGAAAGTACGTCACTGCGTTGTGAATTGCGGTAATCATACTATCCTTACTGTCATTAACTAAATCAGAGGTCCAGATAAAGTTGGTATACATCTCTTTCCCCACAATATCACTCATATTATCGAACCAAAACCCTATGGTGTGAGTACTCAAAATAATCGTCTCAATGTGACGTTTTTTTTATAAGTACCCACCACACTGGATTAGATGGCCAAATAAGGATTTTATGTTATAACATGCAAAACGCCCTTTATCCACAGATCAGCTAAATCTATTTTATTTTAATTTTTTCTTTCAGAAAGGTTTAATGAGGCCCCCATTTAAACTCTTAACAAACGGAACACTTAAGACATTATCAGGTGAAATACCGTATATTTAAACTCATGTTCAGCACAACTCAATATTATTGAAACCAGACATAAACGCTCGTGTATACCTGATGACTGTGTATTACAGGTCATCTCAAACTGACCTTTGCGTCACCCAATCAGAGTGTCGCCTACAAAGGCATTAGGTGAAAACAGGGGAAATATCCAATATAAGTACACGAGATAAAGATGCGGCGATGGCCAAGTGTTCCGACTGTTTTGTTAACAATTTTGATTGCAGAACCGAGCATTGGTTGTATCGTGCAATTTCATTGTACAGAAAAACGAGCGCCTGTTTATGAATATTTAAATGTATAAGGTCAATTCGAGACGACCGTGTATGGGATGTAGTCAGATCCAATATACACTCAGCAAAATACTTTGGTCTGATTTCAATGAGAGGTCATGATTTTTTCCCCCTTTATTATATTGTTTTCATTCATCATTATACAATTTTCAATTTGATTAATATCACGTTTAGGATCAAATTTAAGGTAAAAAGAAAGGAATAAACTTAGTCAAAGAAATTATTTCAACACTTGGAGTGCGATATTGCATTTAATGTTGTTTTTTTTTAAATGGTGATTACCACTTTATTGAATGAGAGTCCAATCTTCCATTGTGAACCTCGTTAAATATAAACAATATAATAGTACGTGTAGACTATATTTTCAATATTAAAGTAAGAATATGTCTGGTGAGCATGATCAAATCTAAATTTAAGTCACATAAGATACGATGTATAGATAATATCTATAAAGTAAATTAATTGAATATTTATATTAATATGCAAAAGTCATTGGTTACATACATATTATCATCACAACTTAATTGATGAAACGAATGTTACAAACATATACATGCTTTATAATTCAGTATACAGTACAATCTAGGAAGTACATGTTATATTATAATTCTAGTTTCGAAAATACAGTGCATTGATTTCCACCTTGATTATCCACCCTTTTTAAAACTGAGAAGTTGTTTTGAAGTATGTGCTTATATATATATAGTTTTGCACATAATTAGGTCTTTAAAATGTGTGTGCGCGGGATTTTAATCCTATTTACGGCTGATATACATGTATAGGAAATGTCTGTAAATGAAAATATAATTATTCAATTGAGTTTAAATAATTGATGCAAAAGGAGAAATTGCTATTTTTAATATTCGTTTACCATATATACACATAAAGGTACGTATATACACATTACAAGTGAATCAATATTATATTTATTCCTCTCCTTTTATATCACAGAAGAAGTTTAAAAAGCGATACATTAGTTAAGTTTCGAAATTATAAGATGTAAGAATTAATAAGTGTTAATCCTCAACCATTAAATAAATGTTTAATAGCCTAATACACTACAGGTGACAGCAGTTTACGCGACAATGTGAAAACCCGAATATATCATTTAATTGGAACCAATTCCTGGACGGATTTAAAGGTCAAAGTACGCTAAATACATGATCTACAATACTATAGATAGTCCCTAAAAAAAAACTTTGTTTGCGTAGAAATGAGTGTATACCATCACCAGAATGTATTGAATTTATGGCATTGAGTTTAAATGCATTGTGAATGTGTATAGGATGCACTGGAAATGATTGATTTGATCACTTTTAGTATTTTGACCTTGTTTGAAAGTGAAAGTAGAGAATGCTAAACACCGGTTTTGTCCGGGCCCGATTTGGTCCAAAATGACGGTTACCATTTTCTCCTGGTGAGTTCTTTCTTGCATAATACATTACCCCACATTTTCTTTGGACTGTTTTAAAGCTAGGAGGTAACTCTTTTCAATGATAATTGGTGTTCTACATGAGAAACGCTTAAAAAGTGTGACGATGGAGGACTGAAACTGGTCGATTTACATGGAAACAAAGAAGGAACTGTGTTGGTGTATTGTAACCTAAAACATTGCGTCAAGAGAAAAAATACTTATCTTTTGCCACACGAATCTCAAAAGGCATCTGATGCAGAGGTGTGCAATGGCGAGAAAGTGTGAGAAAGTGTTAATTCAGACTCGAAAGTAACAATAAGATACAAATTAACTGACTTAAAATGGCCTCAGAAAATCAGATGTAAGTTACGAAGTTACGGGAAAAAAAGGAGAATAGCAGTCGGTCTACCTATTGGAAATTCTAAACTATGTGTGTAATATGTAATTGTAAGTATGATTATCCATCCTCATTGTTATGTGCATGTTCTTTTGTGTTTTGATATGTGATGTATGTTTAGTTACCTTCTGATGTTGTAGTAGGCGTTTTAAAGCATTGTGACAAAAGGTGAAATTGCTCGTAGTGAACAATTTCGCCCTTAATCACAATGTGTTCAACGCTGTCTTAAGATATAGCCGGTAGTTTTCGTAAATGATGTATTATTATCTATACGTACCTAACGCATCCATCAATCTGCAAAGTGATTTCTCGTCATCTTGTCTCGGAGGGAGCTCAAATTTTGCATTACTTCATCATTTTACTTCTGGAATGCGGGTTATATTATACTTAGGCCTGCAATCAGAAACATTCTATTTTTCATTAGAACAAATATTACTGTTGTTGTGTTTCTCCTTTAAACAAAAGTGCCTTCATCTATATTCAATAAGTATACTTTCATTTAGTAGGTAACATAGTTAGTGTTTGAAATATAAAAATACGAAGCAGTACAATAAGTCGAGAGCTCTAGATAAGGGGCGTTTTGCAAGTTCTAAAATCCTAATTTGACCCGCCAATCCTTTGTTGTGGGTACGCAAAAGAAATTGTCTCAATGAATTTTTTATATGTTCGATCTTTTGTCGTGATGTGTTCATTTGTTTTCTTGTATAATACTATGTGTTATGCATTCTGTTTGTATTCTATGTATTGTAATGCTCTTCGTTATTGGAGGAATAAAGAATATATATATATATATAATTAGTTATTGGCATTGTGCAGTACTTACATCACGGGCGGGCCCACAGAAACACAGTAATAGCGGCCCATGATATAACTGAATTAGGGTTGAAAACATTCATTTTGCTGCATTTTAAAATGCCAGTTGCGTTGACCCTACATCGTTGCAGACAGCAATACAGGCCGTCTGCAAACTTCGCTGCAGGCTCGAGCAAGTCAAAGGCGATTGCCATTCCAAATGGGTTACAATTAGACTAGAAAATCAGATACTTACTTATATGTTTATCTGTATATATCTTATGAGCGGTCCTTAACCTGGATGTGAAGACCGGTTCTTTTTCTACTACGTGTAATAATAACGTAAATGTTGATTTATTTATTCTTTCTATTTCGAAAGTTTGGTATCCGCAGTTTCGTAATGATGTAAAATATCTGAGGAAAACAATGTAATTTTGATACAATTGAAAGCATAATTCATAAACACTGTCGATAAAAGGGGATTTGTTCGTTCTGACTTACGAATCCTTTGTTTCCAAACTCTTTTTAATGACGTTAACAGTGTTTTAGTAAGGGTGTTAATAAACCTTAGATAGACCCAATATGTTAATATAAACAAAAAGCATTCACTGTTTAGTTAGATTGTTTAACTGTATAACATGTTTCTAAATGCCGAACTCAGTCGATAGCGACGCCAATGTCAATTAAGAAGTTGTGAGTTTGAATACCAGTTCGGCCATCATTGTTTCCGACGTTTGAAAAAACTCAATTCGAAAAGAGAAATTCGTCTTCCACCAATGGACTAATCGTCTTTGTGGAAAAGCAGCAAGTTAATTAGAGATACTGTTGTGTGTGATGGGAGCAAGATAGGAACCACAACGGTAGGTTGTCTGGCCGCCGTGATTTATATGTCAAACTGTTGAACACGACGTTGACCCAAACCCATCTTATTGGAGAAATAGCGATGATACCATACTGATAAATTTACTGTTTAAAACTGTTTAACAAGTGCTATGTTTACTGTTATTCTGTCTTTAACAAACGCTTACGCATGAACTAAAAGGAACAATTGTTTCGATGTTAGGTACAAATATATTAATAATAGTCCTTGCTTGAATTCAACAAAACAGCTAATTTCAATCGTATAATAGCCATTTTCGTGAAAATGTCACTTTTTCTTTTTTTTAGCTCTCTCGGATAACATATATTTCGATATAACATAGCCATTCATGAAAATGTCACTATTGGTGCGTCAAAGCCATACGTGAAAATGTCACTTTTGTTGCGTTCTCGGTTAAAATATATTTCGATGTTCCATTGCGATTTGTTAAAATTTCTCTTTTGGTGCGTTCTAGATCAAACTATATTTCGATATTGCATAGCCCTTCGTGAAAATGTTAAATGTGGTGTTCTTTCGGTTAAAGTATATTCCTAGGTTACAAATACATACAAATACAAAATACAAATATTTCATTTATTAATGTACGTCCTCCGGCCCTTTGTACATAATGTACATAATAAATTCATTGGAGTGATATCATAAACTCCTTGAAGATATTCAATTATAGAAATAATTAGTATACGGCACATGTTTTATTATTTAATTTGAGACCTGTTCATCTTAAAATAATTGTCTAGTTTTAAATGCCGCAATTAGATATTTTATCAGTGATTTTACATATGTTGGTCTACATTTACGCATTCGCCATCGAAGAAAATGTCACTTTTCTGTTGACTGGTGTAATCATGCAGTGTGCAGACCACGTGAATCTGGTTTAATGACTGGTATAATCATGCAGTGTGCAGACCACGTCAATCTGGTTAAATGACTGGTTTAATCATGCAGTGTGCAGACCACGTCACTCTGGTTTAAAGACTGGTGTAATCATGCAGTGTGCAGACCACGTCAATCTGGTTAAATGACTGGTGAAATCATGCAGTGTGCAGACCACGTCAATCTGGTTTAAAGACTGGTGTAATCATGCAGTGTGCAGACCACGTCAATCTGGTTTAGTGACTGGTTTAATCATGCAGTGTGCAGACCACGTCAATCTGGTTTAGTGACTGGTGTAATCATGCAGTGTGCAGACCACGTCAATCTGGTTTAATGACTGGTGTAATCGTGCAGTATGCAGACAACGTCAATCTGGTTTAATGACTGGTTTAATCGTGCAGTGTGCAGACCACGTCAATCTGGTTTAATGACTAGTGTAATCGTGCAGTGTGCAGACCACGTCAATCTGGTTTAGTGACTGGTGTAATCATGCAGTGTGCAGACCACGTCAATCTGGTTTAATGACTGGTGTAATCGTGCAGTATGCAGACAACGTCACTCTGGTTTAATGACTGGTGTAATCGTGCAGTGTGCAGACCACGTCAATCTGGTTAAATGACTGGTGTAATCGTGCAGTGTGCAGACCACGTCAATCTGGTTTAATGGCTGGTGTAATCATGCAGTGTGCAGACCACGTCAATCTGGTTTAATGACTGGTGTAATCATGCAGTGTGCAGACCACGTCAATCTGGTTTAATGACTGGTGTAATCATGCTGTGTGCAGACCACATAACTGTTCTAAGCAACTACAGTTTTACATGTAGTTGTAGTAAACCATAAAACATTTTGTTCACAGTATTCCAGATTCTTCAATATTTCCGTCAGATGTTTTCAATGCAGACGACTCTAAAAGTATCACATGATGTAAGCGGTTATCAGAAATAGACGGGATACATTAACTAGATTCTAGTTCTGTAAATAATACAAAATCGATATGAACCGTGCCTGACGATTTAGGGTCTTCTTCACTCTCCGTGAACGAATTATGTAAATGGTGTAAACTAGCGGGGCTAAACTTCTAGCTTTTGGTCAAAAGATGCATCTAGGACTAACTTGCATGTAAACGGGCAGTTAAGGCTCTGGTAAGATTGTACGGATGCACAGAGTCTTCACTGTACGCAGATACATCCAGACCCCAAAATGGCTTGGCGTGACTCTTATGGTTTATTATTATCACAGACTCTGTAATTATAGACGTCTCAACGACAATAATTAATCACATCCGCGAGTTTTACGAAAGTAAATATTTTATGAAAGCAACGACTCTCATGATACTGGTGTAGAAATGCTAGAAAATTTCACTCATATAACAGTGTAAACTACAATATAAGCAACCACATTATATTAATCCATGTTATTACCTCACAAATAAATGAATTCGTATGGTACTTTTTTTGTTCCTAAAACATCCGAAATGTTGGATTTTACAAGATTTTTGTATTAACAAAATGTTTGGAGTAATCAGGGATATGTTCGAGTAATAAGATAAATGTTCTAGTAATCAGGGAAATGCTGGAGTAATAAGGGAAATGTTGGAATAATCAAGAATATGTTTGATTAATCAGGGAAATGTTCGAGTAATCAGGGATATGCTCGAGTAAAAATATAAATGCTCGAGTTATCAGATAAATGTTCGAGTTATTAGATATATGTTCGAGTTATCAGGGATATGTTAGAGTAATCAAGTATTTGTTGGAGTAATCAGGGATATGTTCGAGTAATCAGATGAATATTCAAGTAATCAGATAAATGTTCGCGTAATCAGATGAATATTCGAGTAATCAGAGATATGTTCGAGTAATCATAGAAATGTCGGAGTAATCAGGTAAATGTAGGAGTTATAAGGGATATGTCTGAGTAATTAGGGAAATGTAGGAGTAATTAGGGAAATGTCGGATTAATTAGGGAAATGTCGGATTAATTAGGGAAATGTCGGAAATCAGGGAAATGTAGGAGTAATTAGGGAAATGTCGGATTAATTAGGGAAATGTCGGAATAATCAGGGAAATGTAGGAGTAATTAGGGAAATGCAGGAGTAATTAGGGATATGCCAGAGTAATAAGGGAAATGTCGGAATAATCAGGAACATGAAGGAGTAATTAGGGATATGTCGGAGTACTTAGGGATATTTAGGAGTAATTAGGGATATGTCGGAGTACTTAGTGATATGTCGGAGTATTAAGGGTTATGTCAGAGTAATTAGGGAAATGTAGGAGTAATTAGGGATATGTTCGAGTAATCAGGGAAATGTCGGAATAATCAGGGAAATGTAGAAGTAAATAGGGATATGTCGGAGTTCTTAGAGATATGTAGGAGTAATCAGGGATATGTAGCAATAATAAGGGATATGTAGGAGTAATTCGGGAAATGTAGGACCAGTAAGGGATATGTAGGAGTAATGAGGGATATGTAGGAGTAATTAGGGAAATGTCGGAATAATTAGGGAAATGTAGGTGTAATTAGGGATATGTAGGAGTATTTAGGGAAATTTCGGAGTAATTAGGGATATGTTCGAGTAATCATGGAAATGTCGGAGTAATCAGGGAAATGAAGGCGTAATTAGGGATATGTCGGAGTACTTAGGGATATGTCAGAGTAATTAGGGAAATGTAGGAGTAATTAGGGATATGTCGGAATAATCAGGGAAATGTAGAAGTAATTAGGGATATGTCGGAGTACTTTAGGCTATGAAGGAGTAATCAGGGATATGTAGCAGTAATAAGGGATTTGTCGGAGTACTTAGGGATATGTAGGAGTAATTAGGGATATGTAGCAGTAATAAGGGATATGTAGGAGTAATCAGTGAAATGTCGGAGTAATTAGGGATATGTATGAGTAATCAGGGATAATAGGAGAGTAATAAGGGAAATGTAGGACCAGTAAAAAGGGATATGTTGGAGTAATCAGGGATATGTAGGAGTAATTAGGGATCTGTAGGTGTAATTAGGGATATTTAGGAGTAATCAGGGAAATGTCGAGTAATTAGGGATATGTAGGAGTAATTAGGGAAATGTAGGAGTATTTAGGGATATGTCAGAGTAATTAGGATTATGTTCGAATAATCTGGAACATGTCGAAGTAATTAGGGTTGGTTATGTCAGAGTAATTCGGGATATGTAAGAATAATAAGGGATATGTCAGAGTAATGTCGGAGTAATTAGGGATATGTCAGAGTAATTCGGGATATGTAAGAATAATAAGGGATATGTCAGAGTAATGTCGGAGTAATTAGGGATATGTCAGAGTAATTCGGGATATGTAAGAATAATAAGGGATATGTCAGAGTAATGTCGGAGTAATTAGGGATATGTCAGAGTAATTCGGGATATGTCAGAGTAATTCGGGATATGTAAGAATAATAAGGGATATGTCAGAGTAATGTCGGAGTAATTAGGGATATGTCAGAGTAATTCGGGATATGTAAGAATAATAAGGGATATGTCAGAGTAATGTCGGAGTAATTAGGGATATGTCAGAGTAATTAGAGATATCTCAGAGTGATTAGGGATATTTCAGGGTAATTAGGGAACTGTCGGAGTAATCAGGCAAATGTCAGAGTAATTAGGGACATGTAGGATATGTAGGGATATGTCAGAGTAATTAGGGATATGTAGGATTTATAAGGGATATATCAGAGTAATTATGGATATGTAGGAGTAATTAGGGATATGTTAGAGTAGTTAGGGATAGGTTGGAGTACTAAGGGATATGTCAGACTAATTAGGAAAATTAGAGTAATTAGGGATATGTAGGAGTAATTAGGGATATGTTCGAGTAATCAGGGACATGCCAGAATAATTAGGGATATGTAGGAGTAAGTAGGGATATGTAGTAGTAATCAGGGAATTGTAGGAGTATTCAGGGATATGTAGGATTAGTTAGGGATATGTAGGAGTAATCAGGAAAATGTCGAAGTAATCAAATATATGTTGGAGTAATTAGGAAAATGTCGGAGTATATGAAAACACACACCACTTTTTCTTGATATGTGGCCACATAACGTCTATACTGTAATGCAATTGTGTTCCTTTGGAAACTCTTGCTTTTACACCCACTGAAAATAATTAGGGAATTTAACCTCCTGTGACATACATACGAACATCGGTTAGGACCTGTGTATCTCTAATATCATGTGGTAAATACATTAACATCAGTCGTGACCCATGTATCTCTAATCTCATGTGGTAAATACATTAAAATCAGTCGTGACCCGTGTATCTCTAATCGCCTATTTCATACATATTAACATCGGTCGGGACCAATGTATCTCTAATCGCTTGTGGTATACACATTAACATATGTCGGGACCCGTGTATCTCTAATTGCTTGTGGTATATACATTAACATCGGTCGGGACCCGTGTATCTCTAATCGCCTGTGGCATACACATTAACATATGTCGGGACCCAGTCTAATCGCTTGTGGCATACACATTAAAATCGGTAGGGACCCGTGTATCCCCAATCGACTGTCGTATACACATTAACATCGGTCGGGACCAATGTATCTCTAATCGCCTGTGGTATTTACATTAACATCAGTAGGGACCCGTGTATCTCTAATCGCTTGTGGTATTTACATTAACATCGGTAGGGACCCGTGTATCTCTAATCGCCTGTGGTATTTACATTAACATCTGTCGGGATCCGTGTATCTCCAATCGCCTGTGGTATATACATTAACATCAATCGGGACCTGTGTATCTCTAATTGCCTGTGGTATATACATTACCGTCTGTCGGAATCTATCTCTAATCGATTGTGTCATACACATTAACATCGGTAGGGACCCGTGTATCTCTAATCGCTTGTGGTATTTACATTAACATCGGTAGGGACCCGTGTATCTCTAATCACCTGTGGTATTTACATTAACATCTGTCGGGATCCGTGTATCTCTAATCGCCTGTGGTATATACATTAACATCAGTCGGGACCCGTGTATCTCTAATCGCCTGTGGTATATACATTACCGTCTGTCGGAATCTATCTCTAATCGATTGTGTCATACACATTAACATTGGTCTGGACCATTGTGTTTATAATCGCTTGTGGTATAAACATTAACATCTATAGCGACCCATGTATCTCTAATTGCCTGTGGCATACACATTAACATCAGTCGTGACCCATGTATCTCTAATCGCATGTGGTATATACATTAACATATGTCGGGACCCGTGTATCTCTAATCGCCTGTGTCATACACATTAACATCTGTCGGGACCCGTGTATCTCTTATCGCCTGTGGTATATACATTAACATATGTCGGGACCCGTGTATCTCTTATCGCCTGTGTCATACACATTAACATCTGTCGGGACCCGTGTATCTCTTATCGCCTGTGGTATATACATTAACATATGTCGGGATCCGTGTATCTCTAATCGCCTGTGGTATATACATTAACATCAGTCGGGACCCGTGTATCTCTAATCGCCTGTGGTATATACATTACCGTCTGTCGGAATCTATCTCTAATCGATTGTGTCATACACATTAACATTGGTCTGGACCCGTGTGTTTATAATCGCTTGTGGTATAAACATTAACATCTATAGCGACCCATGTATCTCTAATTGCCTGTGGCATACACATTAACATCAGTCGTGACCCATGTATCTCTAATCGCATGTGGTATATACATTAACATATGTCGGGACCCGTGTATCTCTAATCGCCTGTGTCATACACATTAACATCTGTCGGGACCCGTGTATCTCTTATCGCCTGTGGTATATACATTAACATATGTCGGGACCCGTGTATCTCTTATCGCCTGTGTCATACACATTAACATCTGTCGGGACCCGTGTATCTCTTATCACCTGTGGTATATACATTAACATATGTCGGGACCCGTGTATCTCTTATCGCCTGTGTCATACACATTAACATCTGTCGGGACCCGTGTATCTTTAATATCATGTGGTAAATACATTAACATCAGTCGTGACCCATGTATCTCTAATCTCATGTGGTAAATACATTAACATATGTCGGGACCCGTGTATCTCTAATCGCTTGTAATAAATACATTAACATCAGTCGTGACCCGTGTATCTCTAATCGCCCATTTCATACATATTAACATCGGTCGGGACCAATGTATCTATAATCGCTTGTGGTATACACATTAACATATGTCGGGACCCGTGTATCTCTAATTGCTTGTGGTATATACATTAACGTCGGTCGGGACCCGTGTATCTCTAATCGCCTGTGGTATATACATTAACATCGGTCGGGACCCGTGTATCTCTAATCTCCTGTGGCATACACATTAACATATGTCGGGACCCAGTCTAATCGCTTGTGGCATACACATTACAATCGGTAGGGACCCGTGTATCCCCAATCGACTGTCGTATACACATTTCATACATATTAACATCGGTCGGGACCAATGTATCTCTAATCGCCTGTGGTATTTACATTAACATCGGTAGGGACCCGTGTATCTCTAATCGCTTGTGGTATTTACATTAACATCGGTAGGGACCCGTGTATCTCTAATCGCCTGTGGTATTTACATTAACATCTGTCGGGATCCGTGTATCTCTAATCGCTTGTGGTATTTACATTAACATCGGTAGGGACCCGTGTATCTCTAATCGCCTGTGGTATTTACATTAACATCGGTAGGGACCCGTGTATCTCTAATCGCCTGTGGTATTTACATTAACATATGTCGGGACCCGTGTATCTCTAATCGCCTGTGGTATATACATTACCGTCTATCGGAATCTATCTCTAATCGATTGTGTCATACACATTAACATTGGTCGGGACCCGTGTGTTTATAATCGCTTGTGGTATAAACATTAACATCTATAGCGACCCATGTATCTCTAATTGCCTGTGGCATACACATTAACATCAGTCGTGACCCATGTATCTCTAATCGCATGTGGTATATATATTAACATATGTCGGGACCCGTGTATCTCTAATCGCCTGTGTCATACACATTAACATCTGTCGGGACCCGTGTATCTCTTATCGCCTGTGGTATATACATTAACATATGTCGGGACCCGTGTATCTCTTATCGCCTGTGTCATACACATTAACATCTGTCGGGACCCGTGTATCTCTTATCGCCTGTGGCATATACATTAACATCTGTCGGGACCCGTGTATCTCTTATCGCCTGTGGTATATACATTAACATATGTCGGGACCCGTGTATCTCTTATCGCCTGTGTCATACACATTAACATCTGTCGGGACCCGTGTATCTCTTATCGCCTGTGTCATATACATTAACATATGTCGGGACCCGTGTATCTCTTATCGCCTGTGGTATATACATTAACATATGTCGGGACCCGTGTATCTCTTATCGCCTGTGGTATATACATTAACATATGTCGGGACCCGTGTATCTCTTTTCGCCTGTGTCATACACATTAAAATCTGTCGGGACCCGTGTATCTGTAATCGCATGTGGTATATACATTGACATATGTCGGGACCCGCGTATCTCTAATCGCATGTGGTATATACATTGACATATGTCGGGACCCGTGTATCTCTAATCGCTTATACATACACATTAACATCGGTCGGAAACATCGTTTCTCTAATCGCCTATGGCATTGAACCCCGATAGCTCTGTCGGTAATGACGAGGGCTTTCAAGGCTATTCATTCTAACCTTTGATTGAGAAAATACATTGTGACAACCGACATTCGTTTTCCACTAATTGGCTAATTAGTCTTTGAGGGAATGTAGCCAGTTGCATGGGGGGAAATGTTGTTTGCAGTACTGGTGCAAGAAAGCCATGAATTACACGTGAACAGTCTGTCGTGGTATAGTTGAAATAACGTTGTTAACGTCGTAGTCCTTCAAATTGATCAATCAAATCACACGGCTGTGGACAGCAATGTCGTACATACATTGTCTAGCGAATTTGTACATACAGGGTCTAGCGATGTCGTACAAACAGGGTCTAGCGATGTCGTACATACATGGTCTAGCAATGTCTTACATATATGTACAGAGTCTAGCAATGTCGTACATACCTTGGTCTAGCGATGTCGTACATACATGTACAGGGTCTAACCATGTCGTACATACAGGGTCTAGCGATGTCATACATACAGGGTCTAGCAATGTCTTACATATATGTACAGGGTCTAGCAATGTAGTACATACAGGGTCAAGCGATGTCGTACATACATGTACAGGGTCTAGCGATATCATACATACAGGGTCTAGCAATGTCTTACATATATGTACAGGGTCTAGCAATGTAGTACATACAGGGTCAAGCGATGTCGTACATACATGTACAGGGTCTAGCCATGTCGTACATACAGGGTCTAGCAATGTCTTACATATTTGTACAGGGTCTAGCGATGTCATATATACAGGGTCTAGCGATGTCGTACATACAAAGTCTAGCAATGTCATACACAGGGTCTAACGTGTCTGTTATGTAGGCCGGTTGGAACAAGAACCCTTGACGCTTGGCTTATTTCTAGAGAAGGACAGAGCAACAATATTTGCCGTCGTCTTCCACTATCTTGTCTTGCACGAAAATCTCACTAACGAATATATCATTTATTTGCATAAGGGTAACACCAAATTTCTCACATGACAATTCTGATTGATAAAGGAACATTGACGTTTGACCTCAAGACTTCATATAAGATGGATAGCATATTTACTATTTGTCCTTCTACTTATTTTGACCAATACCGATGTATCAGAATATATAGTTGATATTGTGTCACGTCATTGAATACTTGTTCCAATTACATTTGTAGGTTTTGATTCATTTGTGTTATCTGCCATTTATACAGTATTTTAATTATATCACGGTGACAGAACATTTAAGTCATGATCCCTGTATGACAGTTTTGGACTATGAATGAGCCTTGTCCAATGGTATACAGTCATGGTTCCTGTATGACAGCCAGTATTTGCCTAGGACTGAGTCTTGTCCAATGGTATTCATTCATGGTTCCTGTCTGACAGCTATTAATAGCCTAGGACTGAGCCTTGTCCAATGGTATTCAGTCATGGTTCCTGTATGACAGCCAGTATTTGCCTAGGAATGAGTCTTGTCCATTGGTATTCAGTCATGGTTCCTGTATGACAGCTATTAATAGCCTAGGACTGAGCCTTGTTCAATGGTATTCATTCATGGTTCCTATATAACAGCTATTAATAGCCTAGGACTGAGCCTTGTCCAATGGTATTCAGTCATGGTCCCTGTATTGCAGCTATTATTATCCTAGGAATGAGCCTTGTCCAATGGTATACAGTCATGGTTCCTGTATGACAGCCAGTATTAGCCTAGGAATGAGCCTTGTTCAATGGTATTCATTCATGGTTCCTATATGACAGCTATTAATAGCCTAGGACTGAGCCTTGTCCAATGGTATTCAGTCATGGTCCCTGTATTGCAGCTATTATTATCCTAGGAATGAGCCTTGTCCAATGGTATACAGTCATGGTTCCTGTATGACAGCCAGTATTAGCCTAGGAATGAGCCTTGTCCAATGGTATTCATTCATGGTTCCTGTCTGACAGCTATTAATAGCCCAGGACTGAGTCTTGTCCAATGGTATTCAGTCATGGTTCCTGTATGACAGCCAGTATTAGCCTAGGACTGAGTCTTGTCCAATGGTATTCAGTCATGGTTCCTGTATGACAGCCAGTATTAGCCTAGGACTGAGTCTTGTCCAATGGTCTTCAGTCATGGTTCCTGTATGACAGCTATTAATAGCCTAGGACTGAGCCTTGTCCAATGGTATTCAGTCATGGTCCCTGTATTGCAGCTATTATTATCCTAGGAATGAGCCTTGTCCAATGGTATTCAGTCATGGTTCCTGTATGACAGCCAGTATTAGCCTAGGAATGAGCCTTGTCCAATGGTATTCAGTCATGGTTCCTGTATGACAGCCAGTATTAGCCTAGGACTGAGTCTTGTCCAATGGTCTTCAGTCATGGTTCCTGTATGACAGCTATTAATAGCCTAGGACTGAGCCTTGTCCAATGGTATTCAGTCATGGTCCCTGTATTCCAGCTATTATTATCCTAGGAATGAGCCTTGTCCAATGGTATTCAGTCATGGTTCCTGTATGACAGCCAGTATTAGCCTAGGACTGAGCCTTGTCCAATGGTATTCAGTCATGGTCCCTGTATTGCAGCTATTATTATCCTAGGAATGAGCCTTGTCCAATGGTATTCAGTCATGGTTCCTGTATTGCAGCTATTATTATCCTAGGAATGAGCCTTGTCCAATGGTATTCAGTCATGGTTCCTGTATGCCAGCCAGTATTAGCCTAGGAAAGAGCCTTGTCCAATGGTATTCACTAATAGTCCCTGTCTGACAGCTTTTTCTTTAGCCTAGTAATGAGTCTTGTCCAATGTTATTTAGTCATGGTTCCTGTATGACAGCCAGTATTAGCCTAGGACCGAGCCTTGTCCAATGGTATTCATTCATGGTTCCTATATGACAGCTATTAATAGCCTAGGACTGAGCCTTGTCCAATGGTATTCAGTCATGGTTCCTGTATTGCAGCTATTATTATCCTAGGAATGAGCCTTGTCCAATGGTATTCAGTCATGGTTCCTGTATGACAGCCAGTATTAGCCTAGGAATGAGTATTGTCCAATGGTATTCATTCATGGTCCCTGTATTGCAGCTATTATTATCCTAGGAATGAGCCTTGTCCAATGGTATTCAGTCATGGTTCCTGTATGCCAGCAAGTATTAGCCTAGGAAAGAGCCTTGTCCAATGGTATTCACTAATAGTCCCTGTCTGACAGCTTTTTTTTTTTAGCCTAGTAATGAGTCTTGTCCAATGTTATTCAGTCATGGTTCCTGTATGACAGCCAGTATTAGCCTAGGACTGAGACTTGTCCAATGGTATTCAGTCATGGTTCCTATATGACAGCTATTAATAGCCTAGGACTGAGCCTTGTCCAATGGTCTTCATTCATGGTTCCTGTTAGCCTAGGAATGTGTCTTGTAGTCAGTCTTGACCGCCGTGAGCAAGGATCAAACGAGAGACGACCGGTTCCGGTTATTCTCTCTGTAACGTCATACAATGAAAATGTATGCTAAATAACGAAGAAATACATAAATGAATAAGGTTAGACAATATTACAGTGCGTACTCCTTTTCCGGTTGTACGGTCAACATCGAAACAGTTGAAATGAAATCTTATTCACACCCTGAGAAAAAGTATTATAGTGGAAATTAAAAAAAAAAAAAAATGAAAAAGCTAGTTATTGTAGACACATCCGATGTATCTGTAAGTGTAAGAGTGACAGACAGACATACCTGGAGGTGGTGATCTTCGATTCTCATTGCCTATACAGTCTGCCGAATTATATAGCGTGGTACACGTTGTGTTCTTGTGTATAATGCCTCGTATGTTCGGCTTCAAATATAGTTTGGCTTCATGTATACATTCTAAAAACGAACCTTATTCGCACTCCCAGGAAAATATGTATCAATGAAACGTGCACTACAGGGGATCTATAATCGACTCCGATCATGAAACCTTAGAGACTGTGTCATTACGGTTGTCTGAACGCCAGTAAGTAACTATATCGTTCTGAGATTGTCATCTATATTCTCTAATAACCATGGCGACCTTTATTAGGCTACAAAAACATAAAAATCCCTTGTATATTTTAGGCTGATCCGATGTGTCAGTAAGTGAAAGCATGGCGGTTAGAAAGCCAGAGAGGAGAGCCCGGAGTCTCCCTGCCAAGACAGTCTGCACAATATTACGACGTTGTACGATTCGTAATGTCTAATATGTTTGGCTTCATATATACGTTAGCGCACGGATAGATGCGAAGCGTTTGTGGTTTTAGAACATGAGTTGAATTGGCCATATTTGTCATTTCCCCCGTCTACCTCTTTTTATAGCACTCGCACAACACAGGAAATGGATTTCCCCGCATTGTGGTTGAGTAAATGACACGAAAGTACAGAGAGTGTTAAGAAATTACTGGCGTGTTAATATGCAAATATTGGAACATTGTTCATGCTAGAATGACATAGAATTGCCAAGCACGTTTTCATTAAAGAGTTTCTGGTATTCGGATAGAACAAACACATATAGTAAATAGTCAATAGCTGGTAAAACACGCCTCTTAATTTCCACAAGTTATATTTCCATATGGAAATTGATCGCGATTGCTCAATAAAGATCACATATGAAGTACGAATAAGATAAACCACAATAAAACGTGTTTTACACTAGCATTAATGGTCCAAGTGGGTTTCGGAGAAGCATATAACAACGCGCAAAACTTGCTTAAAGATTTGGTACCAACTTTTGTTTCAGAAGATTTTTTTATCTAAAATGTCCATGGGAATGAGTAATATGTGGTTGTTTTTGTCACTAGAGTAACGATTATGTCAGCTTATTTAATGTACCATAACCTTCGAATGAAGAATGTGTGGTTGTTTTTGTCACTAGTGTAACGATTATGTCAGCTTATTTAATATAATTGTACCATAACCTTCGAATGAAGAATGTGTGGTTGTTTTTTGTCACTGGTGTAACGATAATTTCATTCTATTTAATCGTATAGGTTATTGACCCTTTACTGTAAAATCATCGTTTGACCGAGTTCTTGGGTTGACGTTGCCGAGCATGCAAGGCTACATTCGCCAAAGAACGAGGTCCAACGATGATTTCACAGTACAGGGTAATAACTTTTTTATTGCATACTTTCATATTGTAAATTATTTGGTTTACACTGTGGATTTTTCTTTATCTAGAGTTGATAAATCTGCTTCCGAAATCGAAACAAACTGTTATTTTACTACCGTAGTCATTTTGTTGCAAATGCCGTTTGAAAAGTTGAATTATAACGGTGATGTTATTGTTTAAGATGACGTCATGCACCAACATTTTAGACGCGCGTGCCATGTAACAGTTTACTGTTATCCGGTCAAAAACGTACTGTTAGCATAAGACAGTAAGAAATTGTTCATGATCAGTATATGAGAATAACATTACAAAGTCACATGAGGTATAATAATGATATTTAGGTCAGCTATGTTTGTTTACATAAAAAAGTAGTCCCTAGCATGTTAAATATAGTCGCATGTTCCGACTTTCGCACATTCCAATCTACGGTCATGATCACTCCTTAACTTGGTCATGATCGAAACATCATGACCACTTTCTTCAATGCAAAATGAACGGAACAATATGAAAGTATGCAATAAAGTTGTATCATCACCGTCGAATAAAGAATGTCTGATTATTTTTGTCACTAGTGTACGATTATGTCAGCCTATTTAATCTAGTTGTACCATACATGTGTGTTTGTTTTAGTAACTAGTGTAGCGATTATTTCATTCTATTTAATCTAGTTGTATCTTCACCGACGAATAAGGAATGTGTGATTATTTTTATCACTAGTGTAACGATTATGTCAGCCGTTTTAATCTAGTTGCACAATCACCGTCGACAGAAGCAATTCGTGGTTGTTTTAGTCACTAGTGTAACGATTATGCCCTTATATTTAATCTAGTTGTACCATCACCGTCGAATAAGGAATGTGTGATTCTTTTTGTTACTAGTGTACCAACTATGTCAGCCTTTTTAATCTAATTGTACCCTCAACGTCGAATGAAGAATGTGTTGTTGTTTTTGTCACTAGCGTAACGATTATGTCGGCCTACTATATGTATAGCTATCTTTTCAGTCACGTGATGTAAATGACTCAGAACACGCACAAAATAGCGCAAACAAATTCTATACTGAATTACGAATACAAACATAAGCAAAAGTAAAACAAGACGAATGTTTGACGCAAAGCGTCAAAGAGAAGCCGCAATATTTCGTTGCACATATAGAAATAAGAAAAAAAGAATATTTAAATCCACAAACATTAGAACGATTTAAACTGCAGTCAGTAATGCTGATATCGGTATTTGAAGATATAACTTTGATGTAGGATATTTAACCTGGCAGGGTCAGTGTTTTAAGTGAATGATTGATAGTTAAACTGATCATGGAAATTGACTTATACATGTATAATACTAAAGATAAATAGACAAGAGGTTATGATAAATTTCATTTTGTACCAAAAACTATTCTTGTTGAACACACACCCTGTTATGATATGTTTTGTCAAATAATGCTGACACAGAACATCTGTTTTTGGTTTAACTATTTCCCACATAAAACAAATCTGCAGCAGATGACTTTGAAATTATCAAGCACAAAATATAAAAAACCCTCTATAAATGATCGTATGATAATTGAAAAGTGTTGAAATTATTGTGACAAATGGAGATATTGCTCAATATGAGCAATTTCTCCCTTTGCCACAACGATTTCAATGATGTTTAACTTAACAGACTTTGAAATAATCAAGTGCAAAACATAGAAAACTCCATAAATGATAGTAAGAGTTTAAATTATAGTGGCAAATGGAGCAATTCAAAATCAAAGCTGTCGGATTACAAAACCACAATCTCGAGTGGACGACAATAATGTGAACTCTTGTCGTGATTAGCATTCAGAAATTCAAGGAAACGCATTTCAATGTTAACATAATCCGAAACACTGACAAGAGAGAAAATGTGGGCACGTCTTCAATGTTCGTACAGTCAGCATTAATCTTAAAGCGGCCAATCTTTCACTGGTAAGTTTTTCAATGAAACAATATATGTACAATTCAATGGGTGGGTAAAGTCCATATTTTTTTACCATTTCCATATAATATATGCATTTTGAAGCTGCTGCAGCAGACGACTTTTGAAAACATTGTGACAAAAGGAAAAATTGCTCACAAGGAATTTATCCTTTTGCTACAATTTGTTATACTTAATGTCCATAAATTATACCTTCATTTAGCAAAATGTTCTAAGTTTTGACTGCGACATGATTGAAAATTGTTGAAATAGTGTCAAAATCTAAGTTTTGTACACAGTTTTGCCCAGATAATTTCAAAGTTGTCAGGTGCAGATTTGCCGTATGTGGGAAAGGGTGAATTGTCCAAAACTGTCCATTATGTCTTATTTGCATCCCATTCCGTTTTATTTAAATTATGAGATATATAGTATATTATGATTATCGGTATACCCACCAATTAATTGGGATTAATTCGGAAAATCTATTTCACTTCTGTCCCAAATTTGTCGTGTAAAGGATTTGTACCAGACCATACGAACATGGGGAAAAGCTTGCGAGGAAGAGATCAGTCTGATCACGAATTCATGCCGATTCATTACCACAAACCTACCACACAAAAATGCAAATTGATCTTATTGTGCAATTAACACTAAAACTATCCAAATGCGGAATTTGTGCTAACGCGGTTGATTTGAGTAAAAGAAAAACGCGATATGACGTAGCTATTTCCCATATAGGCTCTCCCAAATTTTGGTTTTAAACACTAAAACTATCCAAATGCGGAATTTGTGCTGACGCGGTTGATTTGAGTAAAAAAACCACGCGATATGACGTAGCTATTTCCCATATAGGCTCTCCCAAATTCTGGTTTTAAAATCTTGTGACCTTTTGTGTTTGTGGCAGACGACTTTTGAAAAACATCGTGACTAAAGGAGACATTGCTCAAAATTAGCAGTGTCTCCTTTTGCCATAATGTTTTCAATTGTTTTCAATGATTATACTTTATAGAATTTCCTAATTTCTGATGTTTTTTACACATGTCAAGGTCGTGTTTTTGTTTCTCCTTTTGCCATAATGTTTTCAACTGTTTTCAATGATTATACTTTATAGAATTTCCTAATTTCTGGAAATCTATAAATAGACTATAGATGAATGCATGGTATAATTGAGATCGGTTTTAAACACGTTGGTAAATACGGACTAACTCTAAATTACCGGGAATCCAAAATGTGAACTAAATATTTAGATTTAGCTTTAGTCAAACATCTAAATTGAAAAGTTTGGTGAATACGGGTCGTGGCTTCTTCATCTAATTACTGTAAGGAAGCAGATTATATTTATTGCGAACCTCTTGTTTAATGGTTGCCGGTTTGACATACTATCGAATTAATAAAGCGCATGAGGCAGGTAACCAATTCAGTTTTACTGTTTAGACTAGATACAGTATGAATTTCGCTTACATAAAAATGTACATACATTCATACTGACCTTTGTCTTTTGTTTTTAATTTCTAAAACTCACACATGTATATAGAGTGTAAAAGGGATGTTTTAAAAGTCATTACCTTAAATTAATGTACTTAGTAAGGAAAAAGAGAAATCCCGATATGTTGTCACGCTGGCAAGTCTAAATATTCTCCTTTTTCGAAATTTCTAAGCATCCCTACAGTAAAACAAGACGGATGTATGATGCAAAGCATCAAAGAGAAGCCGCAATATTTCGTTTCACATGAAGAAATAAGAAAAAAGATCATTTAAATCCACAAACATTAGAACAATTTAATCTGTAGTCAGTAATGCTGATATCGATTATTGAAGATATAAGTTTTATGTAGGATATTTAACCTGGCGGGGTCTGTGTTCTAAGTGAATGAGATAATTTAAAGTTAAGCTGATCATAAAAAGTGACATATAATACTAAAGATAAATGGACAAGAGGTTATGATAAATTTAAATTAGTACCAAAAACAATCAACTATTTGTATTGAACACACGCCCTGTTATGATAATGTTTTATCAAATAATGCTGACACACAGAAAATCTGTTTTTCGTTTGTATCGGTAAGTCAATGGATAAGGGTTTCCCACATAAAACAAATCTGCAGTAGACAAAGTAAAAAATCTCTATAAATGATCGTATGATAATTGAAAAGTGTTGAATTATTGTGGCAAATGCAGATATTGCTCATTATGATCAATTTCTCCTTTTGCCACAATGATTTCAATGATGCTTACTCTGACAGACTTTAAAATCATCAAGTACAAAACAAGTGCAAAACATAGAAAATCTCTATAAATGATAGTAAGATAATTGAAAAGAGTTGAAATTATTGTGGCAAATCGAGCAATTGAAAATCAAAGCTGTCGGATTACAAACGCACAATCTCGAGTTGACGAAACTGATGTGAACTCGTGTCGTGATTAGCATTCAGAAAATCAAGTAAACGTATTTCTATGTACACGTAATCCGAAAGACTGACAATAGCTGCAGCGACTTTTGAAAACATTGTGACAAAAAGAGAAATTGATCACGAGGAATTTATCCTTTTGCTACAATGTTTTCTACTTTTTGTCCATAAATTATACTTTCATTTGAAAACGTTAAACCAGTGCTTGAAAATTTACTTGAATTTATTTCTCAAACTGTAAAATGCTGTCTACATTTACAGTGAAAAGAACGAAATTGATCTTGAAACAGATATTTCTGTGGTTTAAATCTTTTCATGTCTGCATTTTGCGATGACAATTGTACTCAAAGTTAACTTTGAATCCAGTATGTACTGAACATGAAAGTCAGATTATTAAAAGCAAAGCAAATGAAAAATGTATGTGAAATTGCGATAAAAATGAAAATCTATAAATAGACTATAGATGAATGGTACTGTCTTTTATTTTAGCTCTTAACTTGATTCGGGAACCAGAGTCGCTGCGTGGCCGCTTACGACATTTACACACTAGACCAAATTGAGATCGGTTTAAAACGCGTTGGTGAATACGGATTAAATCTAAAACGTGGGCTAAATATTAAGATTTAGATTTAGACAAATATCTAAATTGAAAAGTTTAGTGAATACGGGACGAGGCTTCTTCGTCTAATTACTGCGTAATATATCATAGCATGTAATTTTAAGGAACCAGACTGCATTTACAAATTCAATAGAAGGGTTCTCTATTTTACTGTCTAGAGTAGATACAGTATGAATTTCGCTTACATAAAAATGTACATACATTCAATTAATATACTGGCCTTTGTCTTTTGTTTTTAATTTGTAAAACTCACACATGTATATAGAGTGTAAAAGGGATGATTTAAAAGTCATTACCTTAAATGAATGTACTTAGAAATGACAAAGAGAAATCAAGATATGTGGTCACGCTGGCAGGTCTAAATATTCCCCTTGAACGAAAATTAAAAGCATCCCTACAGGAAGCCGCCTCCTGGCGGCTTCCAATAAATTCCACTTATTCTAGGTAACCAAATAAAATTAAGTCTCTGAATGTGTATCTATCATATTTAAGTGTACTAAATTATGAGGATATCGCTACGCAATTATAAACACAGGTTTGTAAACACTGCAACTAACCTTTGTAAATTGTAACCCTTTGTTCCATCTAGTAAACAAAAATCATCATCGTTTGATTTACCTAAATTGCGAATGGGTCCGGTACCAGGAAAATTGTGAAAAATAGCGTCGTTTTTAATAACATTGTGAATTTCAATGTTACAGCAATGCTACTGAATATTGTGTCGTTGTCTGTTTAAATAAGTCGTACAATACTAGCTTGATGGTTTTATCAAGAAGGATTGTTTCCAAACGTTTTAATCGACATCAACGAGATGCTTTAGTTACGCATTCGTCTTCAATAAGTAGGCCTATTTTTCCTTTCACATTTATCCGACTGGCGCAATCAACGTTATCATGATGTTTATTTACATCATTGACCGCTATTGCAACGATTAAATAAATATTATTAACGCCACGTGGGAAGCGCGGAGTCAGTATTGTATAGGTTTTAATTGTGTACCATGGGGTGACGTAATCGAAAAGGGAGCAACCACAATTATTATTGTAAAGATTTTTTTTAAAATTATATTGTATTTCTAAACTTAAAACGTTCCTCTCCATGCAGTGTGTTCATTTAGACCATTGTATTCTTGCTATATGTTGACTATACATGTGAACATTTTCTTTTATGTTCATAAATGCTCAATTTTGATCATAAATATCTTTAAACTTTTTAAAATTACTTCATATTTTTTGTTTATATACTCCCGTTGGGAATGCTTTATTGCCCGTAAAGATTATAGACTAATCACATAGAACATATCGTAAAAACAGTTCACATGTTAATGCTAATATTCTAATTAATGAAAAATGTAACTTTAATACAGTAATAAGGCGCGCTCGTGCTAATTATAATCAGCGTTTCAGAAAGCAAATACAGAAGCTAGCAAAAACGGATTCAAAAGCGTTTTGGAATGAAATGAATAAAACCAGGAAAAATAGGAATAGAGGTAACATACCAAATTCAGATCTGTAATAAAGAACAGAGCATCACATGTCTAGAAATGTTAGATTGGGATTTTACTGGTGGTGAAGTTAAACGAGCAATTAATACATTGAAATATGGGAAAAGCGGAGGCGAAGATTTACTGATACCTGAAATGTTTATAGAATGTAAAGACTCACTATCGCCTATACTATGTAACTATTTAATGTTATGTATAACAAAAGTGTATATCCCTCAAACTGGTCTATGGGTGTAATTGTCCCAGTACCTAAAAAGGGAGATAATTCGGATGTTAACAATTACAGAGGGATAACCTTAACCAGTATTTTCTCCAAAATGTTATCAATTATATTAGAAAAGCGTCTTAGAGATTGGGCAGAAATTAATAATGCTATGACTGAGTATCAGTTTGGATTCCGAAGCGGTTAAGGAACGAGTGATTGTCTATTTTTATTAAATGCCATAATACAGACTGTTCTGAATGTTGAGAAGAAAAAGCTTTATTGTGCTTTTGTCGATTTTCGTAAAGCATCAGATAGATACAGTCTATCGAAATGGTCTGTGGTTTAATTTATTACAACTGGGAGCTTCTTTGAAAATTGTTAATATGTTAAAAGTTATATATACAGATGTCAAGGCCTGTGTAAGATCAGATAACACATTGCGTGACTGTTTCAAATGCTTAAGCGGAGTCAAACAAAGCGAGCAGAGTTCACCTTTGTTGTTCATTCTTTTCATCAATGATTTCTATGAGAACCTTATTTCAAGAAATAACGATTATTTTACTTGAAGAACATTAAGTTATTTCTGTTACTTTTTGCAGACGATGCAGTACTGTTTTCATACACTAAAGAAGGCTTACAATCCTTATTGGATTCATTGCATAGTTATTGTAATAAATGGGGTCTGACAGTAAATACTAAAAGCAACCGTTATTATGGATGTAACAATGGACGAGTATTGATCCTGAAATGGTTTATAACGGAATCAAATTAAATACAGTCACAAATTTTACATATTTGGGTGTTACATTGTCCGACAATGGGAAGTTTTTCATGTCACAGAAAAGGTTATCTGAACAAGCTATGAAAGCTATTTTCGCGTTGTATTCTTCATTTAGGCAAATTCATTTAAAGGTGGGCGAAAAATTGAAATTGTTCGATTCACTTACTTTACCAATGTTGATGTAAGGGGTTAATGTATTGGGTCTTCATAAAGCTGACGACGTAGAAAAAGTACATAACAACAAATTCTTGGTGTGCGGAAACAAACACCATCTGCAGCAGTATACGGAGAAATCCTTTACTTGTATTACGTAAGATAGCAATTATTAAATATTGGGAAATCAAAACATGTCCTAATACGCTTTCATATAAGGGTTTTAAAATGAAAGATGCACAGGGCAATATTGTAAATACTTTTCATAAAGATATTAACCATTTACTGGAGAGTCACGGTTTATCATATATGCACATGCAATCAGACATTACCAATTCTGACGTTGAATTGGTTATTGGGCAAATAAAAGATAGTTACATTCAAAATTGGTTTTCATATTTAGATAATTCTGAAAAATTACAATGTTACAGATCTTTTAAAAACTACTTTGAACCCGAAAAAGATCTCGATTGTGTTAATAACAATAATTACAGAATTACAATGACAAGACTAAGATGTTCATCCCACCATTTATTAATTGAGGAAGGACGATATAATAACATCCCTAGGGAAAATAGAATATGTAAAATGTGCAACTTGAATGTTATCGAAAATGAATATCATGTTATACTTCTATGTCCTTTGTATCGTCAACAAAACAATTTACTTTCAAAATATTATCATATTTGGCCATCACTGTATAAATTTAAACAACTAATGAAAAAGGATAAAGTAAGTATATTACGAAAACTTAGTAAATACATATACATGGCCAATACTAAACGCGAATCTAAAACAGTACCATAGATGGATAGAAATCCGAAAAAGATGATATTTTAAATCCACAAAATAAACCAATCTAAGTTTAGTCGACTTGTACGTATTAACATTAATTACACTTTTCTTAAATATTATATATCACATGTCATCTATCTAAACTATACTATAAGTATTGCTATACAAATGTGTATTATGTATATGTTGCAACAACGTGTAAAATGTTATGCAAATAAAGAACTTGAACTTGAACTTGTTGTTATCATATTTCTGCTAAACTGGAAGGAGAATAGACCCCCCTCCTCCTTCCAAAGCCTGTGTCACACTTAACTTATAACTAGAGGCATTCAACCTTAATATATGTTCATATTTTATGGGGCGATCATACTGGCCCGAATGAGCTTCCGTTTGCTTTCCGTATACGAAAGTGGTGTTATTTTTCAAACTGTCCGAATGTCCCTCCGAATGTGTTTTATCCAATGTATCACCGAATGCTTTCCGTTTGCTTTCCGAATGTTTTCAGTATGGTTTCAGAATGCTTTCAGAACAGATCGAATGCTTCCCGCATGTTGATTTCGAAATGTTTTCTTTACGAACGATTTCCGTATGCTTTCCGAATGCCAACAGAACACGGCGAATCGACCTAGAATGGACCGAACTCTTTCCGCATGCATTTCATGTCCATTCGGGGTGTTCTGAAAGCATACGGAACATACTGTGCATTCTAGAAAAAAATTCCATTTCGGAGCGATCACATTGGGCCGAATGCCATTCCGTTTGCTTTCCGAATGAAATTTGGGTGTTCGGGGAGCGAACGGATTATATTCGGGAAGCAATCAGTTTGTTCTAGGATCATACTGGCTGTTCGGCTCCGTACAGATGCATACGAAACGGCATTCGGTAGCTCCAAACATTTGTTGTGCACGTTCAAAATCATTTTCATCGACCATCCGAATCATCCGCATTTGGCGTCCATGTGTATTCGGGAAGTATTCGGGAAGCGTTCTAGGAGCATACGGTATGTACGGAAAACGTTCGGGAAACATGCGTCTAGTTCTTGGTGCATTCGCAATGACAATTTGGAGGTGCTGTATACTTTCCGAACACCCCGAATGGGCCTAGAACATGACGAATGCTTTCCGAAGGTTTTCAGTATCTTTTCCGTATTTTTTTTCATTTATGCCGCCGAAAGTATAACGAATAGCCAGAACCCTTCTAGTATTCTTTTAGAAAATTTTCGGAACTGCTCGTTCACTTCCATAATGCACAGTATGTTCCGTATGCTTTCAGAACACCCCGAATGGACATCGAACATGACGAACCCTTCCCGAACGCTTTCAGAATGCCGGTGAAGTATTTCCGAATGCCGGTAAAGTCCGCAAACTTCCTATAAATAGGGGAGCTTCTGTCAGTACGATACATATATAATCAAAAATGCTCGTGTATGTCACTCCTCCTCGCAATTTCCCGCGTGTTTGAAACAGTTATCTGAAAGCAATCGGCCGGATGTCAGAGTAACCCGAAAACGTTCGGAAAGCGTGCGGAAAGCATGCGGAAAAATATCGGTACATTCTAGGTTGATTCGTCGTGTTCTGAAAGCATTCGGAAAGCATTCGTCATGTTCTATGTCCATTCGGGGTGTTCGGAAAGCATACGGAACCCAGCACCTCCACATTTTCGATCTACTCTAGGTCGATTCGTTGTGTTCTGAATGCATTCGGAAAGCAATCGTCATGTTCTAGGTTTGGAAAGCATACGGAACACAGCACCTCCAAATTTTCATTCCGAATGCACCAAGAACTAGACGCATGTTTCCCGAACATTTTCCGTACCCGCCGTATGCTCCTAGAATGCTTCCCAAATACTTCAAGAATACACATGGACGCCACATTCGGATGATTCGGAAGGTCGATGAAAATTATTTTGAACATGCACAACAAATAGTTGTAGATACCGAATGCCGTTCCGTATGCATCCGTCCGGAGTCCAACAGTCAGTATGCTCATAGAACACACCGAATGCTTTCCGAATATGATCCGTTCGCTCCCCGAACATCCAAGTTCCTATTTGGAAAGCAAACGGAATGGCATTCGGCCCAGTGTGATAGGGCCATAAGCACCTATGTTTTTGTTTTATCTAATTGATCTAGTTAGAGCAGATTTAAAACCGTTTATTGATAAACAATTAAGAAACTTCAGCTTGTATGACACAATATAGTTGCAGTCAATGTTAAGCAATCTGTAAACCAAATGGTTTCAGGACTAAACTTTTCATTTCACGACTAAACTTCACATGCTGAATATCACATAAATCGCAGCATATAAAACGTCTAATCCCTACGTCAAAATTGACCCTTTCTAGTGTATCCAGGTGAGCAATATAGGCACATATTGGCCTTCTTGTTTAAAATAAAGGGACATTTGGCCTTCTTGTTCGAATTATTTACATCCTGGCTGGTTACACACGTTATTTAAATGTACTGAACTGTATCTGCTTCCTTTTAGTCATGCTTCAAAATGATGCGCGGGATCAAAATTCGTCTTGTTTAACATTGAATTGAGTCTCAAAAATATGCATCACATCATCGAAATTTTGTAATCGTCCGCCATTTTGTTTCATTCCAACACGCGGTTAAATTTATTTGACAAAATAGGTAGAAACACTGTAAACGAAATATAACCCAACTCCCTATACTTTTTGTATGAATAATACGAATAATTGTTTCGTTAAATATTTGATTCATTTAAATATCATAATCGGTAAAAAAAAAAAGCGACACCTGAATATACGGCACAGAAAATGTTGCGATTTTTAATTAAAAGTGTTTTTGTCAGAAAATGAAGTTAAACATTTAAAATCTGGTAGATGGCCAGAATTGTGAATGGGTCCGTCGGACCGTATCAGAAAATTGTGAAGTACCTTTTGTAATTATGGATGGGTCCGTTAACGTTTAAACAGTACCATTTATAGAAGGAACAAAATCTTCTGTCAAAGTTTATTTGTTTGTGATATTTTACTCGCATTTCTACCACTTGCAGCAGACTCCGTTTGAACCATATGTTCAAATAGACAGGGAAGACATCGGATTATAAATCAATGGGTAATGGTCTAGTCAGACACACACATTGCGGATAGGGCGGATAGTTGCGGAAACAATCCGCAGTCTTCCGCAGAATTTTCTGACGGATACAGTTACTTATAGATACGGATGGTTGAAGATAAATGCAGATGTCAGCGGATGTCAACGGTTAGATACGTTCCCTTTGAAATGACACGATGAGGATAGATATAGATTACTTACCTTCTTCCATTACCTTCTGCTACCTTTAGATGCAGATAGATACCTTCATATACGGACCGAAGCGCATACCTTGCGGATAGACGGGGTGACGTCCACAATCGCCATTGGGATTTTGAACAATTTACATCTTAAAAATATAGGAATATTATATTGAATTACTGCTGAAGTTGGATATTTCTGTCCATAAATAGGATATTAGGATAATTTTGAAGTCTACTAGTGTATACATTGGCAAAGTTGTATGATATTCATCTGGATAAATATTCCTGCAGCAGATTAACAGACAGCCTCCCCAGAAGGCACACTCTCCACCTGCAACATCTCACCACGAGTCCGTAACAATCCGTATTTATCCGTATCTGAAATTAGCTATTCGGAATTATCCGCATTCATCCCCACAAATAGGTATCTGTCAGTATTGGAACGCAAGCTGTAGGTGACAGTCCGTAACAATAAGCAGAACGAGACCCCTTAAGTAACCGTAACTAAAGGTAACGATACGCATGAAACCGTATCAGTCCACAACTTGGGGTGGACTGTGCAATGATAATTTTAGATACGGATTGGTTACGGATTAGATACGGATAAGATACGGATTAGATACGGATTAGTTACGGATAAATGCGAATGAATGCTTTCAGTTATAAGCTTCAGTTACGGTTAACTCGTCCGCGCCTGAATTTTGAAACTTTTCAAATTGTGGACGCGGATCCTGTGGACCCTGCGGATACGATACGGACAGTTACGGTCTCTGCGGATGCGATACGGACCATTACGGATAGAAGGTATAGATACGGATGAGCCATCCGTAACATCCGCAGAATCCGTTTGTGTGTGTCTGACTAGGGCATGACGAAACTCAATGAAAATTACGGATACTTAATGTTTATTCAAGAACTGCGTAGCAAAATATTCACTTCCAACCTAATCTGACTGCATAAAAGGAAGTTTTAAGGAAAATATTTACAAGGGGGGAAATTATATTCAACAAACTTGTTTTTCAATCCACAATCATTCCAGAATAAAATAATCTTCTCTCCAAAGAAAAGAGGCATAAACGTCAATGTAAGACAATCAATTTCAGTTGAGGTAAAAGTAGAAACTTATAGCAATTGCAGTCCATACAGGATTTGATAATACAAAAGTGGACTGTTCAAATATATCACAACATGATGGTTGACATAATCATGTCCTTGACAAGTACAAAAATTATCCAAAATGCGGCAAAATAATGTTGCGCGGTGGAACGAAACTGTCTTTGGACGATATAGATTCAATTCGCTTATTCCATAATCATACGCGCAGTAGAAGTCTTTTTTAAAACATTGTGGCAAACGGAGAAAAAGTCTCGTAATGAGCAATTTCCTCTTATGTTGCAATGGTTTCAACTCTTTTAGATTATTATACTATCATTTATAGAAATTTCAATATACCTATTTGCATAGATGTTTCCAAAAAACCTCAGTTGTTGAGTTAATTAATACATGTTGTACCTAAATTATTTCCTACGAACTTGTGAATGTTCTTCAAAAGGAGACGGACAGACAGGGATAATTAATCAAAATAGATCACCCTGAACCTTCCTGTCAGGTGATTAGAAAGATAATCCCACCCTATTTCTATGCAGACAGTGTATTTTTATAATAAACTTCAAAACATTGTGAAAAAGAACTTCTCCTTTCATCGTCAACTATGGTTAAAAGTTCAAAATAACCACATATACTCGAGCAATGAAGAAAAGAGAATATGTTAGAAACTTAAATTTACAGTTTTCTTCCTAACTATAGAATTTTAGATAAAACATAAAATGCATGTTGTGGGTATTTATAAGAAAAAAAAAGATCTTCATGCTAAATTATCTATCAGAAAAGTTATTGTTCAATCAGATGTTTTTAATATTGGTATAAAATGAAATTTGTAATACAATGTAAGCGTTATAGCAACATTTAATTTAGAATCAGATCATTGTTTATTAAAACAACTAGCCCTGTTGCACATTTACATTTACAATATGCCATTCTCGAATTTCCAATGTTGGATTTTTGTAAATAGGAGATAAATGAAAGCGCCAATGGCACTGTAGTGGCGATCGCATGGAAAATCCTGCAAAGTAACAAGCAGTATAACGGTGTAGGGCTTGCTATTTTCAATAATAGTGCACTCTGTTGCGGGTAAATTTGAGAATGTATCAACCCTGCATCTTTTGACAGTAGAATAATGTTAGTTTTCCAGAATGTTGTCCTGGTGATTTTTTAGTTACGTTCTGAAACTGGTCATGATGTGTTAAAAATTAGGCCATTCCAAATTTAAGAAAAATCTAGTTGGTACCCGATAGACAACCGTTTTAGCTCATTAGAATGGATTTTTGTAATCTAAATTGTTCGGGTAATCACATGCTCATCACCAGGTCGCTAGGCCATATTAAGATAAAATATTTCGTACACTTTAGAAATGACAAAATTATCAAGAAAGGACAGAAAACAGTATCCATTAGTTTGGTGTTTGTTTCAATGATGTCCGATATTAAACAGGTTTGTTCAATTGCGTCCCTTCACATTGCATGATTGAGGGTTGTCAGAGACATATAAACACAGTGTACATGTATTTATATGTCTCTGAGGTTGTTAAACTGCTTCGAAGAATTTGAGTGCAATAACAAACACAAAACATGCACAAAAAGCACAATTTCACTATTTGCCAAACTGTTCAATTGGAAGACACTGTACTGTTCAATTTATAAAATATAGGCATATATTATAATGCTCGACCTCCAAACTAAATTAAGCTACACTTTCAGCATTGATTGCTAATTGACTCTAGAACGTGCAGACGTGTATACATAACGTGTGTACACACTGACATCGTGTGTCCTTTAAACCTTTGTAAACCAGTCTTATCATCTAGACGCTTTCATATATTTAAACAACTACAAAATAAAGCGTTTATAATATTGAGATTTAAGAACACCAGTCTCGCGAGCTATTTATAGAACCTTTTGGAATTTCCAGATTTGCAAAATCATCACAGTTATTTGCAAGGCAGATAGAACGCGCAATGGTATTTATTATCTGCCCAATCATGACAAAGATAATATTTACATATTTTAACTCTATGTAGATAATGTCTCGATATAAAACTCAAATATTAGTAACAATCCGGTACAAAAGTGACATAATTAGTATTAATCGCGTCTCTGCATCAATGATGGAACTATAACGGATGTGAGTAAATTAGTTTGCATTAAGGAAAATAAATATCAACCGACTTTTCAAAACCGTCTATGTAAATATTTTTTCGTTGTTGTTGTTTCTGTTAGCATTGTGGCGATTGTCAAACCAATCGCCACAAAAATAAATTAGACTGTAGTAATTAGGCCGCATAAGGGCTTATAATAATTTTTAAAACACCATTCTTATGAAAGAGTTTGTTTGTCTAACTTGTTCCTTTATTGACCCTCTTCTTACTTATTTAAGCCATATTGATTGGTTGAAAGACATAGTTATCAGGCGGCATCAGAAAAGAGGTAAATTCATTGTTTAGCTTCAAACGACATCTCTGAACACACCTGTTTTACTGCAGCAGGAGGAAGGGAGTGAAATACCTTAAACATAACTGTTTTGATAGAGTCCACATGTAAGTTAACTGTCATCATTGAAAACATTAATAGATTGCATACTGTGAATGCATCAGTTGGTCCAGTACAGTCAATCAATTGGAAGACACTGTACTGTAATGAAGGATCATGGTAGGATTTCTATAGAGCTATTGGGTAATATAATCATTAATAAAAGTACCATGTGAATCAAATGATAAATTTGGAGTTGGGGTTAATTAATTTTCACAAGACCAACAATAAAGTATGATCTTGGAAACATTTCATTCTGGCTTGATGCATCATTTCTTGTCTGTCTTGGTTTTTTTAGATAAATATTTGTATATGCATCTGCATCTTCATTTAAACGATTGCAATTCTACTTTCAGTACTTTCAGTACTTTGATTCATATATGGTTTTGGAAACGTTTGGATTTTACAGAAGGTTGAAAACGTCTTTCAGTACTTTGATTCATATATGGTTTTGGAAACGTTTGGATTTTACAGAAGGTTGAAAACGTCTTTCAGTACTTTGATTCATATATGGTTTTGGAAACGTTTGGATTTTACAGAAGGTTGAAAACGTGAACTAATTTATTTGATGTTTAAACAACGTCTAATAAATTGTTTTAAACAACGCCTAATAAATTGTTTCAAACAAAATTGGCATGGGTCTGGTCGATGTCTTCATTTTAAACATTATAAGTCTCTATTGAATACAGAATTATATCAACTTGTAGACATGTAATTTAATCATAAAATTGCTTTATTAAAATTTCGTTCATCTAACTATAAGTTTAGAATTGAGACTGGTCGCCACAGTAAAATTACTAAGGAAAATAGGATATGTTTGGACCGTTTTCAAAAAATTCTCAGTGTGAATATATATATATGTTTATCCTGTGAGAAAAGTTCCACGAAATGATACAGCATTTTCTGGTATAAATATTGTACTAGCATAACTTGTTGTTACAGGTTACTAAAATATAATAACCCATTGCTAAGTACTTTTGAATAAAGATTTGATATTGCTCTTGTCATTGTCATTCATATTTGACATTACAAAAACCATTACAAATCAACTGCATATATTGGTCTTCTGATTGTTCAGTGTTTCAAAAAGTTATAAATATGTTAATTCTTATGCAGAGTATTTAAACAAGTAACAACAGAGGAACATTCCCCATTGTTCCATTGTTTACCTTAATCCCTTTACCACGTGCACAAATCTGCATCAGACCACATTGAATAGTTTCTTCAGAACAAATATAATATTAACCACTTGTTTAAATGAAATTTGAATTTGGAAATTAGTAAAAAGCATTTAAGAAATAGGAGAAAAAACTTATTTTGAGCATTTTTAAGGTCGCCTTTTACAGATGCGTCTGCATGTGTGGGAAAAGGATGAAAGGTGTGTCGAAGCTTTAATTGGCTGACCTCATTTATTAAAATACGTGCTGCTTATTGAATTGTGAAGCATTTTTCGGCGATAGACGATTAACGTGGGTTTTGACCTAGATGTTAAACAAATAATATATATTGTAGACCAATCATGTATTTAATTAATAATGTCGAAGAAATAAAGGAAATGAAACGTTTTGATTGGTTCATAGTTAAGTTGGCGATCCCACGAGAGGCACTTATAAGGTGAAGTTTTAAAATGAAATGTTCTGCATACTAACCTTTAATTGTTTTCCTTAAGTGAAAAAAAAAAAAAATCAGTGAAAACGTATGAAATATAATATTTAAGAGCAAAATACATATTTTTTTAAGTTTTCAGTTATTTGTCGTCAATTGAAACTTAAACTGTGTTACATAATACCTCCAGCCATGTGATGAATTATCGGCTTTGAACATTTTAACGTCATGTCGTGCTAGTGTAATTGATGTTGACTTGGATTGGCAAGTGAAAGGTCTGTGGTTCACTTACTGGCAGATGCGACCTTTTTTTTCTCTCTTTCATTCATATCAAAACCAAAGTATATTTATAAAACATATTTAACGTTGTTTTCTGTCATTCTAATAAGTAAGACAAAATATCAAATAATATGAGCATGTTCCATTTCTTAGTGTTTACTCATATTGATCGCCGTTTATCTTTTTTAAAGATATTTCTTGTTTAAGTTGAAACCTTTCCTACATACAAAAGCTTTCTGACGCCTTTGCAGCAGTCTGTCTTAGACAGCATTTCTGCAAAAGGAGAATTTGCACATAATTATTACCTTTTCGTTTGACACAATTGTTTCAACTTTGTTCAATAATGTTTCTTTCCAATTAAGAAATATTTCCTATTTCATTAACTAAATGTTTTAAAAGTCGTCTGTTGCATGTTTGTTGTACATGTATATTGGGAAGGGTTACCTTCATGTGAACATGACAGTTATATTGGTTCTGACTCTATTTTATTTTACGATTTAAAATGTTTTATAGATGCATTAGTAACGCAAGCTATTTGTTTGGTAATTGCAAAGGAATAATTCTACAACTTCTTTTACATTATCCTGAGGGTTGTCTTTAAAACTTAACCCTTTCCCATATACAACACATCTGCAGCAGACGACTTTGAAAACATCTTGACAGAATCATGGAAAAGCTCTATAAATGAAGGTATAATAACTAACAAGAATTTATGAGCAGTTTCTTCTTTTGTCAAAATGTTGCTGCAGGTGCCTACAAAAGAGATATGCCTCTAAACGGGCAATTTCTCATTTGCTGAACAAATCAAACAAAGAATAAAACAAGTACATCTATAATCGATAATAATGTTTGTCACTGGCGATTTATGTTTATTTGTGTATATGGTGATTGACGCCTGTCTCAACACATGTTCCGTTAAATCACGGAGTTTCCAGGGTATGTTACCAGCACATGTACCACGTGTCACTTCATTCTGACAATAATGCTACCCCGCCACTCCTGAACATAAAGTATTCGGTATGATCCGGCCGGGGATCTATCTGATGACCTCTCGCACTTCAGCCGAAGGAAAAACAAAAGAAAAAAATACATTTATATAAGCTGTCATTGTAAAAGATCCTAACAACTTTCCCATATTTTAGTTTGATAGCTTACTTTTTATAGTTTTGTATATGCTATTTTTATGTAAAACCATTTGTTGAACAAAGAATTCATTTTTACAAAGTCATATTATGTATGCATTAATAAAACTCCGCAAAAAGACAGAAAATCCTGTTTTCAAAAAGGTAATGCGGAATGTTGGACTAAACAAAGACTGAAACAGTGGATTATACAATCATTGAATCTAGCCATGCAACTAGATCACTAGCAGACTATGTCGATATACTTTGCCACACAAGGTACTCGTACATGCTACTGTAACGCCGCCGTCGATCTGTCTGCGACTCGTTCCACAACATCAGACACTGGTTACTTTTGTATGCATCTTTAACGAATATGTTAGATGTAGCTCAGTTTATTCCTACGCCGATTGTATTTGCCCAACCGCCACAATCTGTTGGTACATCAACTACGACCCGTATTGAAAACACACCGATACAAATTAAGCTGTAAACACTACTACAAATATTGTAAACAGTGCGTCGTCGCCTATAAGAAATGTGTAGACGACTCAAGGACATTGTCATTTCGCTGCTGGTTCAAACACACACTTTTGTAAATACAAATGACACAACAGCAATGCCGGGTACCAGTGAACCTACCGTTACCGATAACTCTTTATCTGTTGATGATTGTTCTATGTATGTCAATTGTCTTCATCTCTGTAGGTTCGGCCCGAGCTCACGTCATATCAAAGACTTTATCACAAATCAGTCAAACCGATGAGGAATGATCCATTATTTCAATTTCAAATTGCTAGTATCCATGATACAGTTCGTACTTACATATCATAGCAACTTGTATTGCAACCGCTATCTGATGTTGTTTGTGATTTTCTTTTCATTGAAATAGAAATTGCACTTGTTAGAAAAAGGCAGTATTTAAAAGTTCTGATTTATTTTGTATTCTTTGATAAATCTGTAGTTTATGCATACTTCAGTAGGATAATAGGGAATGTTATGTTGTAGTAGCGATACTGGGTTTAGTATTGTACTACGAGGGGTGTGTAAAATTGATATCTCCCCAGACCGAAGGTCGAGAAAGATGGCAATTTTCCCACGCATCGAGAAGAGAATACAAAGCTAAAAATCGCTACTACAACATTATTTTCCTTCTAGTATATACCATGTACAACGTTTAAGACAGAATAAAGAAAAAAGAACAACCACTATTTCAAATGAACAAACAATAGAATTGACACATCTTTTATTTTATGATTGACGTGTGAACCACGCACCACTTCCGCAATTTGAATGACGTTCAAGCATATTTCAATGACGTCAAAGCATATTTCAGTGAAATACCATATTTTGTACCGTATTTGACCTATTTAATCCGTCGTGTTTGAATTGCGCATTTCAATGTGCAGGTATATAATATAACCACGTGCAACGTAAAGTTCCGGTTCTAGTGCCAGTGATCGAAGGAAACTAATCATTAGTATATCTATATAATATGTTATGTAGTTACCTGAATAGGGAAAATTTACACGTCCCATTTGAGGTACACAAAGTACCAATTCAAATATTTTTTTCACAAGAGAAAATGTCATTGATTCAAATACTTTTGACGAATTATGCTGGAATTATGTCACTTTGATTTCGAATAACGTTTCCAAAATATATGCCTGTTATGAAAAGTGTTCGCATGTAGCTGTTTTTTTCTATCAAAGTCTCATATATAGTAATATATTGGTCATAGCCAATGATTAAAGTAATGATACATGACGAACGGGACATATTCTGATATAGCTGCAAACTGGAGCTGTAGAAATTTGTTGATTCAAAATCCCGTATGTCGTGTAATGCGTGCTATTAGTTAAAACATTACCAAAATTGTTTTGTTTCAACATCATTGACGCCGCGTGGAAGCGCGGCGTCAGTATGGGATAGGTTTTAATTTTGTACCATGGGGTGACGTAATCGAAAAGGGAGCAACCAACATTATTATTGTTAAGAAAAATTCTGTTATATGTTTGAAAAAACCCAAACCTTTCTGAATAAATAAATTGTATAAAATGATTTAAGAAACAGCAAGATACAAAATACGTATGTCTTCTACCGTTATTACAAAACTTTAGACACATGTAATGGATATTTAATAACTTTCCCCTAACTTCCTAGGCTACGCTATTTTTATAGTTTGGTTTACGACCTGATTCATCAAAGCTCAGAAAAAAGTTTCTGGCGATGTTTTTGCATATTTACGATATTGAGATTTTTAAATAAATGGGTAATCTTTAAAAAAATCAATGATGATCCATTTTAATTACTACATATTACAGTATAATTTTAGAAATTGTAAAAACAACGTTAACCCAACTATGCAATACGCATGGCCGTAACGTGACCCGCTTGGCGATTTTGGTCATTCTTATTTAATAGACGACAAGGTGTCATCGGTTCCCATAGAGTAATTAAGTTGTCTCTGCTTCCTTCCGCTATGCATACTTCGCTGTTTTCACGATTTCATCCGATTTCTATAATTCATTGGTTTCGTACCCAGTTTTTCATGTTTCGTTCGAGATGAACGATTCGTACAAACTGGTTTTCGCTCTTTGCTCTTGGGGAACTGACTTGACCATTTTCTTTGGTTTATTTTTCAGTTTTTTCTGCTGGCATGTTCAAACGATTAAAGTGACATTACAAACAAACAAAACAGACTTAATAATTTTTGCTATATGTGAACTATCATAATGTTCAATCTTGAGCATACGTATCTTTCTTTTCTTTTTTAATTACTTCGTATTTTTTGTTTATATTCTCCCGTTTTTGCTATCATACTTCTGCTAAACTGGGAGGAGAAAAGACTTCCACCTCTCCTTCCTAAGCTTGTGTCACACTTAACTTTTAACTGGAGGCAATACACCTTAATATATCCTAATATTTAAGCACCTATGTTTGTTTTACTATGTTTGTTTTATCTAATGGATCTAGTTAGAGGATTTAAAACAGTTTATTGGTAAAAGGAAAATTGAGAAACTTCAGATTGTATGACACATTATAGTTGCAGAGGAATGTTAAGCAAACCGTAAACCAAATGGTTTCAGGACTAAACTTGTCATTTCACGACTAAACTTCACATGCTGAATATCACATAGATCGTAGCATGTAAAACGTTTAATCCCTACGTCAATATTGACCCTTTCTGCCTTTGGTAACCTTTTTGTGTCACCTGCGTAGCATGGTAGGCACTTAGGGATTACTTTTTTATGTCCGGCGTCTGTCTGTCTATCCGTCACACGTTTTCGTCACGTTTTCAAATAACTTTTTTTCTACTCCAAGGAATGGATTGAAATTTCTGACAAATGTTTATATCAATCTGTGTGATAGGTTCACAAAAGGGGGATAATCCACATATTTTTATATCAGAGTTATTGCCCCTTTTCTGTCAAAAAATAAAATTTTCTGACAAGGCGACGGCAGGTGACACACGTGCTCCGGGGGAGCACTCCATTCTAGTTATTTAGGCTATGATAACAATATAGGCACATCTTGGCCTTCTTGTTTGAAATAAAGGGACATTTGGCCTTCTTGTTCGAAATATTTACATCCTGTCTGCTTGCACAGGTTATTGAAATGTACTGAACTACATCTGCTTCCTTTAAGTCATGCTTCAAAAGCTTCTTTGATGCTTTGCATGAAAATTCTTCTTGTTATAAATGGAACGGTAGCCAGTTATCTGGACAGTATGAACTATTACGTTATGGTACGAGAGAGTTGAGTTATGGTACGGGAAAGTTGAGTTCTGATATGAGATAGTTATGTTCTGGTACGAGAGAGTTGAGTTATGGTACGGGAGAGTTGAGTTCTGATACGAGAGAGTTATGTTCTGGTACGAGAGAGTTGAGTTCTGGTACGAGAGAGTTGAGTTCTGACACGAGAGAGCTGATTTCTGCTACGAAAGAGTTGAGCTCTGATACGGGAGAGTTGAGTTCTGGTACGAGAGGGTTCAGTTCTGGTTCGAGAGGGTTCAGTTCTGGTACTTGACTTGAGACTTGAGTTTTAGTACGAGAAACTTGAGTTCTAGTACGATAAACTTGAGTTCTGGTACGAGAGAGTTGAGTTGCAATCAGCCAACAATTCAACAGCACATAAATGGCATGTACAATAATCCGCCAGATTTGGTTAAGCATTCTTTTGAACAATGTCTATCATTGGGAAATCCGTCGATATGAAGCATATTCAGGCATCACTTTGTACGATCTGACAATCGTGTCTCCCTGAACAAAGTATGGCGCGATTGATTCAATGTTCCAACCATGTACCATCAAGCGTTTTGACAGCTCTCTCTGACATATCTTATATTCGATAAAATCTGTATGCCAGATTGTATTATAGTGATATGTTTAAATATGGTACCGCTGTGTATTCCGATGGCAGGTTTAGTACTGGAACGTGTCAGGACGTAAGTGATATTGAACTCGTTGTTCGATTGTTAAACGACTAAAGGCCGACTGTTTAGTAAATATATGTGATGGTACCTGCCATTAATTTAACAAAAATGACACCCACAAAAACGTGAAGATACAACCTTTCCCATAGCAACAAATCTCAAATTTGAACGGCTTCTGAGGCGGTTTTAAGGGGATTATTATGGAAAATCTGTATTCATTACTGAAAGTATAATTAATGAACAGAATTAGAAAAGAAATTGTGACAAAGGAAGAAATTTCTCATAATTAACAATTTCTCCTTTTTTCACAACTTTTTCAAAAGACGTCTGAGGGCAGATGAGCCAAATTACATCAGTAAGTGGGAAAAACATATTCTGTACGAATTGATTATCGCGTTGACAACAACACATGGCGGCTTTTATACATATTGCTA
Organism: Serripes groenlandicus; assembly: GCA_031761405.1. NCBI lineage: Eukaryota > Metazoa > Mollusca > Bivalvia > Cardiida > Cardiidae > Serripes > Serripes groenlandicus. Next base: position 194,328,930 of record JASEVX010000001.1, read on the forward strand.
GGGTCATCGAACATTTTGGAGAATCAGCTTATGGCAATACGTAGCCCTGATTCCGAGATGTCTGCGTACACAGATAATCGATTCTTTCTGACTTTTTGCATTCAATGCTGAATTTGGAATCTAATCCTTCATCTGCGTTTTAGAATAAAAGAGCATTGACTACGTTATGCAAATATGGTATTCCCCTACGTTTAAATTGTTTGCAGGATCTCGGTTTTTCCACCGGTTATTCATTCGTAGCGTATCAATGGCTGCAAACACCAAGGCATATGATATTAATTCCTCTTAAATAACACTTTTTAAACAAATACGTACGGTGCGTGTTCATCGATCTCAAATCCTTAATTGACATTCATTGAGACATTTCTTTTGAGTGCCTTGGCATTGGTTGAGTAAAGGAAAAGGAGCAAATGTCTGTCTGTACATGTCAATGTCCGCTCAGAGTTCTAAATAATAATGTACGCAGACATGAAAGACAGTGGTGCAGGCCCCTCGTACCGTATCAGAAGTTTGGGGTTTTCATCCAGCACCAGCAATATAGCGAGTGCATCTGTCATTTTGTAAATATATATTGGCAATGTCTAGGTATTGTTCAAATGCATTTGTATATAACGAGTTATGGCGTTACCCTATGTATATAATGAGATACAAAAGACTACTTAAATACTGGTTTCGCCTGCTTAAAATGTATTACCATAGAAACCAAAAGCAATGATATACGATGCAGTTACAGAGGAACTTCTAAATCAGTTGACATTTACAAACAGAAACTACATGTTGATTTAAAGGTTCTAATGAGCTCCGTTTCGCTAAATTCTTCTTATGAATGTTATATTGACTGTATTAGCAGAAACAATGTCAGACACATATGCTTACTAAGAAGTGGACTTCTCCCCATGCAGTCTAACACTGGAAGGTATAATAATATACAGATCAGCGGTTTTGTCCAAAATGTCCGAATTATATTGAGAAGGAGGAACACTTCTTTTTTCATTGCACCATGTTCAAAGATATAAGAGGAGTTCACATCAAGCCGTTCTTTAAAGATGTTCAATCACTTACATGTAAATATGCCTATAATCAAATAAAAATGCAAAATTTATGTTATCAAGCTCTGAAAAGGAGAGATCTTGAAATAGCTAAATAATTAATCTTCCATTCGATTCATTATTGTAATATATTCATGATCGTATGATGTAATTTGGGCCGGAGGCCTATATTATTGTAATTACTGAATAAACTGCAAAGCTATCGAATCCCGTGATGTTCTGTCTTTGGGATTTTTCAATACAAACAGCGCGATTTCTTGTTTTGTCTCCAGGCAGCATACATCAAACGTGCCTAATTTAAGCTGAAAGCTTGTGTCGCAGTCGATGTAAAATAAATACGTTGTATACACTAAGGTGCGTAATTCATGGTTCTAAAATCAATTCTCGTCCGATGAATTATTTCGAGTAACCATAATTTTGTCTTTGTTGTGTGGCAAGAGAGACAAGATGGAGAAAGACAATTTGACTCCCAGAAAGACAATTATTTTGAATACCCACACTATAGACTTTGGTCGACTTATAAAGGAGCAAATGTATTATAACTCTCCCTTATCTAGGCCTCTTCCATTTCGCACTATAACTTAACCCTTTCTCACGATTTCGTTCTGTTTTAACATATTTATTCATGATAGAAATGCAAGATTTTATAACAACTAACATGACTTAAACAAACAGTTATCTTATCAGTATATCAGCCGTACCACGGGAAAAACCAACAGTGTGGAGTCTGCGTATTGTATCGACCAAGATAAGCCTGCGCAGTTCGCGTAGATCCGGGCCGATACTTTCCGTCTGAGGGAGATAGAGGTTTAGAGTAATGATTCCTGAAACAGAAAATCCAGAGGAGGCGAAAAGTGTCTGACTGGATTTACCTGTGCGGCATGCTTAGGCTTATCCGAGTCGATACTTTACGCAGAGTACAAACTGTAGATTTTCTCGAGGAATAGCTCATAAGTGGATTTTATTAAAAAATTAAAAAGCTAAAAGTTCAATATAATTCTCTCCCCGAAATCACTTACAAAGCACATCAGCGGTATCGTAGAACGTGACACGACACCTTTCTGTATTTGAAATATATTTGTTTGTTTGTGTTGTGTGTGTTTTACGCCATTTTCAAAACATTTTAGCTCGTCTGGTTTCCGAAGAATTGTCTCGTTATCGTCCTCGTCTACGTCGTCACAAAACTATAACCTTACTTCATAACTCCAAGGAACAATACGCATGTATATATTCCAAGTCACATAACTCTGGTATTAATAATTATTCAATAATTCCCCTTTTTCTACTTAGACAAAAGAAGACGAGCGTGAGTGTTCGCTTACGGCGCTCTTGTTTAGCTATATCACAGCGTTTCTTGGATAATATACCAGTTCTACCGGTCCATTTATATTGACACAGGGTAATATACCAGTTCTACTGGTCCATTTATCATAACACTGGGTAATATACCAGTTCTACCGGTCCATTTATCCTGACACTGGGTAATATACCAGTTATACCGGTCCCTTTATCCTGACACTGTGTAATATACCAGTTCTACCTTTCCATTGATCCTAACACTGGGTAATATACCAGTTCTACCGGTCCATTGATCCTAACACTGGGTAATATACCAGTTCTACCAGTCCATTTATCCTGACACAAGGTAATATACTAGTTATACCGGTCCATTTAACCTGACACAAGGTAATATACTAGTTATACCGGTCCATTTAACCTGACACTGGGTAATATACCAGTTCTACCCGTCCATTTATCGTGACACTGGGTTATATACCAGTTCTACCGGTCCATTTATCCTGACACTGGGTAATATACCAGTTCTACCCGTCCATTTATCCTGACACTGGGTAATATACCAGTTCTTCTGGTCCATTGATCCTAACACTGGGTAATACACCAGTTCTACCGGTCCGTTGATCCTAACACTGGGTAATATACCAGTTATACCCGTCCATTTATTCTGACACTGGGTAATATACCAGTTCTACCGGTCCATTGATCCTAACACTGGGTAATATACCAGTTTTACCGGTCCATTTATCGTGACACTGGGTAATATACCAGTTCTACCGGTCCATTTATCGTGACACTGGGTAATATACCAGTTATACCGGTCCATTTATCCTGACACTGGGTAATATACCAGTTCTACCCGTCCATTTATCCTGACACTGGGTAATATACCAGTTCTTCTGGTCCATTGATCCTAACACTGGGTAATACACCAGTTCTACCGGTCCATTGATCCTAACACTGGGTAATATACCAGTTATACCCGTCCATTTATTCTGACACTGGGTAATATACCAGTTCTACCGGTCCATTGATCCTAACACTGGGTAATATACCAGTTTTACCGGTCCATTTATCGTGACACTGGGTAATATACCAGTTCTACCGGTCCATTTATCGTGACACTGGGTAATATACCAGTTATACCGGTCCATTTATCCTGACACTGGGTAATATACCAGTTCTACCCGTCCATTTATCCTGACACTGGGTAATATACCAGTTCTTCTGGTCCATTGATCCTAACACTGGGTAATACACCAGTTCTACCGGTCCATTGATCCTAACACTGGGTAATATACCAGTTATACCCGTCCATTTATTCTGACACTGGGTAATATACCAGTTCTACCGGTCCATTGATCCTAACACTGGGTAATATACCAGTTTTACCGGTCCATTTATCGTGACACTGGGTAATATACCAGTTCTACCGGTCCATTTATCGTGACACTGGGTAATATACCAGTTATACCGGTCCATTTATCCTGACACTAGGTAATATATCAGTTCTACCGGTTCATTTATCCTGACACTGGGTAATATACAAGTTCCTACCGGTCCATTTATCCTGACACTGGGTAATATACCAGTTCTACCGGTCCATTGATCCTAACACTGTGTAATATACTAGTTCTACCGGTCCATTTATCCTGACACCAGCGAGTCATCGTAATACTAGCCGACAACGCTGAATGCCAAGGAGGGACTGCCATTACTACAACTTTTAAAAGTCTTTGGTATGACCCGGCCTGGGATCGAACCCGCGACCTCCCGCACCCGAGGCGGTCGTTCAACCATTATACCACCGAAGCGTTACTAAGTTAAAACAAAATAAAATATACAGAATAACATAGAATAGTTTTCAGGCAATTATCGTCTTATAATGTGTAACATATTAATTCCAAACATGCATCCAATTAAACTTAATGTTTGGCTTTGAAAATTCTCAACATCAATACGAAAGTGGAATTGGTTTTAAGGCGGATTAGTTATTTCGTTTCGTTACATTTATATTCCTGTAAGACAAACACAGTGCATCATTTGGTCAGGTCAGAGGTAGTGAACAGGTTTTTTGACCCAAGAAATATCGCTTTTCACTCAGTTAAATTCTTTGTTGTTGTCATTGAGCAATTTCTACTTTCCCCCCCCCGACAATGCTCTTTAAAGTCGACTGCTGAAGAGGCATCAACAAGTAGGTGATATAGGGTTAAAAGAGTCGTCTCAATGAGAACCAGATATTTTGCTATACGGATTGGAGGTCGAATAAGTGTTTCACAGCATCGTATAGTATGTTAGAACTCTGCAGCCGTAAAGACTATCTGACACACAAAGAAGATAGGATTGATTTCCCCCGACGTGGTCTCTCAAAACAGAAAGACATAAATCAGAGTGATATATCACCGATTGTGAGTATGACATATTTATTTGATGAACCTACAATAACCTTCCTCCCAAATACTGATCAAATCATATTAAACCAAATTGCTAGCATATTTTACAGTCATGAATTCACTATATCTATGGAGAACTCAATTTAGTAAATTGCACCGTTTGGATGGATTACAATGAATGTAGCAAATTGCATTTTTTCCTTTGCTCCAAGAAATTCAAATTTCTGCCACATCATACGAAAAGCGATATTTGGAGGTTTCGCAATTAATATATTTACGCTGTTTTCAACAATATATTTTAGGGTTTATCAGCGTTTTACGCCGTTTTCAACAATATATTTTAGGGTTTATTAGCGATTTACGCCGTTTTCAACAATACATTTTAGGGTTTATTAGCGTTTTACGCCATTTTCAACAATATATTTAGGAGTTTATTAGCGTTTTACGCCATTTTCAACAATATATTTTAGGGTTTATTAGCGATTTACGCCATTTTCAACAATATATTTTGGGGTTTATTAGCGTTTTACGTCATTTTCAACAATATATTTTGGGGTTTATTAGCGATTTACGCCGTTTTCAACAATATATTTTAGGGTTTATCAGCGATATTCGCCGTTTTCAACAATATATTTTAGGGTTTATTAGCGATTTACGCCATTTTCAACAATATATTTTAGGGTCTATTAGCGATTTATGCCGTTTTCAACAATATATTTTAGGGTTTATTATCGATTTACTGTTTTGCCTTATATGGTTATAGTGAAATCTTTGAAAATCGTTTTCTCCGAAAGTATCTGGCAAATTTCTGACTTATTTTGTAGATATATTCCCTGGCTAGTCTACTATCAGATTCCCGGAAGCCAGAGGGCGGAGCAGTTTTGCCGTATATGGTTATATTGAAAACTTTAAACATCTTCTTCTCCAAAAATATCTGGCCAATTTCCAAATAATTTTGCCGACCCGACCCTCTACAAGATTAGTTCTTGGCATGTTAGTTGATAACAAAACAAGTGAATGTGGTTAGCATACCAATCACATTGCATCATTCAGGTGAGCGATCCAGCGCCTTCATGGCCCTCTTGTTTTATGAAAAGAAGTGCACTCCGCCTTGACCGCCGCGAACGGGGATCAAACCCGGAACGTCCGATCCCAACTCCACGACACTAACCACTCGGTCATGGCGGATTCGATGTACGATAAAATTCCATCCGTCTTCAGTCAGCTATACATGTTGATGTACGTCTTCAGTCAGCTATACATGTTGATGTACGTCTTCAGTCAGCTATACATGTTGATGTACGTCTTCAGTCAGCTATACATGTTGATGTACGTCTTCAGTCAGCTATACATGTTGATGTACGTCTTCAGTCAGCTATACATGTTGATGTACGTCTTCAGTCAGCTATACATGTTGATGTACGTCTTTAGTCAGCTATACATGTTGATGTACGTCTTCAGTCAGCTATACATGTTGATGTACGTCTTCAGTCAGCTATACATGTTGATGTACGTCTTCAGTCAGCTATACATGTTGATGTACGTCTTCAGTCAGCTATACATGTTGATGTACGTCTTCAGTCAGCTATACATGTTGATGTACGTCTTCAGTAAGCTATACATGTTGATGTACGTCTTCAGTCAGCTATACATGTTGATGTACGTCTTCAGTCAGCTATACATGTTGATGTACGTCTTCAGTCAGCTATACATGTTGATGTACGTCTTCAGTCAGCTATACATGTTGATGTACGTCTTCAGTAAGCTATACATGTTGATGTACGTCTTCAGTAAGCTATACATGTTGATGTACGTCTTCAGTCAGCTATACATGTTGATGTACGTCTTCAGTAAGCTATACATGTTGATGTACGTCTTCAGTCAGCTATACATGTTGATGTACGTCTTCAGTCAGCTATACATGTTGATGTACGTCTTCAGTCAGCTATACATGTTGATGTACGTCTTCAGTCAGCTATACATGTTGATGTACGTCTTCAGTCAGCTATACATGTTGATGTACGTCTTCAGTCAGCTATACATGTTGATGTACGTCTTCAGTCAGCTATACATGTTGATGTACGTCTTCAGTCAGCTATACATGTTGATGTACGTCTTCAGTCAGCTATACATGTTGATGTACGTCTTCAGTCAGCTATACATGTTGAATGTTTGGATGACTACATGGCGAACAATCCTAAAAGTGTACGGAGAAGCGCACTGATCTGAATCATCTCCGGGCGTTAAGATTCGAACGTTGGTCATCCTGTGACGCCTGATTACGTTATATTAAAGCATTGCAATGGATATTACTTTTTCAAACGGTCTGATCAAGCCGTTCGCGTGCAATTTTCAACAGCGGTTTGTTATATATTTCTACACTTACCATCATTTTGACTATAAGTTAAAACTTATTTCTTTTACATCGATTGTCAAACAAGTTTTTTGCTTATATAAAGTCCTCTCGATATATGCTTTCTGAAGAATTAACCATTAAAAGCGCCGTTTAAGTGCAACAATCACAGGCCCAACCCATTCATCAGGAGAATCGAACCCGGGACATTTAGTTGGCTTTTGCCTGGAAAACGGCTCATTACTAATCACTTAAGATTCTAAAAAGTACTCCTCTATGGAAATCTGTGTTAGCTTTGCATAATTGTTACATGTTCAGAAATATTTGATGGATAAGGGCAAACACATGTCAATACTTTCTGGCTGTTGTTAGTGAATATTTTTGGCAACAATTTCCTGATATTCGGAATTTATTTTAATCCATTTTAAATTCAATTCCAGAATTCCCCGAACACCGTTAATTGAATTTAATGTACCCTCTGTAAGTTATGTCTTCACCATCTCCAGATGTTAGTTACATGGTGTAGTCACACGAAAATCGACCGTAGGAGGTATTTTAACCCTTTCCCATACACATACACTTTCTGATGCATCAGCAGCCTACACTTTTCGAAAACATTCTGGTAAAAGGAGAAATGGCTCTTAATTACACAGTGTTTTAACCTTATTCAATTATTGTTCTTTCTTTTATATAGATCTTCCATATCTTCAAAGTTGTCTGCTTCTGATTTGTTGTATGGGTGGAATGGTTATAATTTTAGTGTGTTTTTAATTTGTAGTATGCATGAAATAGTTATAATTGTAGTGTGTTTTTGATTTGTTGTATGCGTAAAATGGTTATAATTGTAGTGTGTTTTTGATTTGTTGTATGCGTAAAATGGTTATAATTGTAGTGTGTTTTTGATTTGTTGTATGCGTAAAATGGTTATAATTGTAGTGTGTTTTTGATTTGTTGTATGCGTAAAATGGTTATAATTGTAGTGTGTTTTTGATTTGTTGTATGCGTAAAATGGTTATAATTGTAGTGTGTTTTTGATTTGTTGTATGCGTAAAATGGTTATAATTGTAGTGTGTTTTTGATTTGTTGTATGCGTAAAATGGTTATAATTGTAGTGTGTTTTTGATTTGTTGTATGCATGAAATAGTTATAATTGTAGTGTGTTTTTGATTTGTTGTATGCGTAAAATGGTTATAATTGTAGTGTGTTTTTGATTTGTTGTATGCGTAAAATGGTTATAATTGTAGTGTGTTTTTGATTTGTTGTATGCGTAAAATGGTTATAATTGTAGTGTGTTTTTGATTTGTTGTATGCGTAAAATGGTTATAATTGTAGTGTGTTTTTGATTTGTTGTATGCGTAAAATGGTTATAATTGTAGTGTGTTTTTGATTTGTTGTATGCGTAAAATGGTTATAATTGTAGTGTTTTTCTGATTTGTTGTATGCGTAAAATGGTTATAATTGTAGTGTTTTTCTGATTTGTTGTATGTGTGAAATGGTTATAATTGTAGTGTGTTTCTAATTTGTTTTATACGTGAAATGGTTATAATTGTAGTGTGTTTCTAATTTGTTGTATGCGTAAAATGGTTATAATTGTAGTGTGTTTGTGATTTGTTGTTTGCGTGGAATGCTTAAAATTGTAGTGTGTTTCTAATTTGTTGTTTGGATAGAATGTTTATAATTGTAGTCGCTTTCTCATTTGTTGTATGCGTGGAATGGATTTAATTGTAGTGTCTTTCTCATTTGTTGTATGCGTGAACTTGTTATAATTGTAGTTTCTTTCTGAATTGTTGTATGCGTGAAATGGTTATAATTGTAGTGTGTTTCTGATTTTTGAATGCGTTGAATGGTTATAATTGTAGTGTGTTTCTGATTTAATGTATGCGTGGAATGGTTATTATTGTAGTGTGTTTCTAATTTTGTGTATGCGTTGAATGGTTAACATTTTAGTGTGTTTCTGATATGTTGTATGCGTGAAATGGTTATAATTGTAGTGTGTTTCTAATATCTTGTATGGGTGAAATGGTTATAATTGTACTGTGTTTCTGATTTGTTGTATGCGTGAAATGGTTATAATTGTAGTGTGTTTCTAATATTTTGTATGCGTGGCATGGTTATCATTGTAGTGTGTTTCTGATTTGTTGTATGTCTGAAATGGTTATAAGTGTAGTGTGTTTCTGATTTGTTGTATGCGTGAAATGGTTATAATTATAGTGTGTTTCTGATTTGTTGTATGCCTAGAATGGCTATAATTGTAGTGTGTTTCTGATTTGTTGTATGCGTGGAATAATTATAATTGTAGTGTGGTTCTGAGTTGTTGTATGCGTGGAATGGTTATAATTGTAGTGTGTTTCTGATTTGTTGTATGCATGAAATGGTTATAATTGTAGTGTGTTTCTGATTTGTTGTATGCATGAAATGGTTATAATTGTAGTGTGTTTCTCATTTGTTGTGTGCATGGATTAGTTTAATTGTAGTGTGTTTCTAATTTGTTGTATGGATGGAATGTTTATAATTGTAGTGTCTTTCTGATGTGTTGTATGCGTAGAATAGCTTTAATTGTAGTGTGTTTCTGATTTGTTGCATGCGTGAACTGGTTATAATTGTAGCATCTTTCTGATTTGTTGTATGCGTGTAATGGCTATAATTGTAGTGTGTTTCTGATTTGTTGTATGCATGATCTGTTTATAATTGTATTGTTTTTCTGAATTGTTGTATGCGTAAAATGGTTATAATTGTAGTGTGTTTCTAATTTTTTGTATGGGAGAAAAGGTTATAATTTGTGTGTGTTTTTGATTTGTTTTATGCGTTGAACGGTTATAATTGTAGTGTGTTTCTGATATGATGTACGTGTGAAATGCTTATAATTGTTTTGTTTTTGTATTTGTTGTATGCGTGGAATGGTTATAATAGTAGTGTGTTTCTGAGTTGTTGTATGGATGGAATGGTTTTAATTGTAGTGTGTTTCTAATTTGTTTTATACGTGAATTTTTTATAATTGTAGTGTGTTTTTGATTTGTTGTATGCGTAAAATGTTTATAATTGTAGTGTTTTTCTGATTTGTTGTTTGCGAGGAATGCTTAAAATTGTAGTTTGTTTCTAATTTGTTGTTTGGATGGAATGTTTATAATTTATAGTTTCTTTCTGAATTGTTGTATGCGTGTAATGGCTGTAATTGTATTGTTTTTCTGATTTGTTGTATGCGTGAAACGGTTATAATTGTACTTGTGTTTAGTGTTTTTCTGATATGTTGTATGCGTGGAATGGTTATAATTGTAGCATCTTTCTGATTTGTTGTATACGTGTAATGGCTATAATTGTAGTGTGTTTCTGATTTGTTGTATGCATGATCTGTTTATAATTGTATTGTTTTTCTGAATAGTTGTATGCATAAAATGGTTATAATTGTAGTGTGTTTCTAATTTTTTGTATGGGAGAAAAGGTTATAATTTGTGTGTGTTTTTGATTTGTTTTATGCGTTGAACGGTTATAATTGTAGTGTGTTTCTGATATGATGTACGTGTGAAATGGTTATAATTGTTTTGTTTTTGTATTTGTTGTATGCGTGGAATGGTTATAATAGTAGTGTGTTTCTGAGTTGTTGTATGGATGGAATGGTTTTAATTGTAGTGTGTTTCTAATTTGTTTTATACGTGAATTGTTTATAATTGTAGTGTGTTTTTGATTTGTTGTATGCGTAAAATGTTTATAATTGTAGTGTTTTTCTGATTTGTTGTTTGCGAGGAATGCTTAAAATTGTAGTTTGTTTCTAATTTGTTGTTTGGATGGAATGTTTATAATTTATAGTTTCTTTCTGAATTGTTGTATGCGTGTAATGGCTGTAATTGTATTGTTTTTCTGATTTGTTGTATGCGTGAAACGGTTATAATTGTACTTGTGTTCAGTGTTTTTCTGATATGTTGTATGCGTGAAATGGTTATAATTGTAGTGTGTTTCTGATTTGTTGTATGCGTGAAATGGTTATAATTGTAGTGTGTTTCTGATTTGTTGTATGCGTGGAATGGTTATAATTGTAGTGTGTTTTTTATTTTTTTCTAATTCTTTGTATGGTTGGAATGGTTATAATAGTAGTGTGGTTACCAGTTTTATTAGCATGCATGTTGTATAGATGTCTCTTGTCCAAATACCGGTTTTATTAGCGTGCATGTTGTATAGATCTCTCTTGTCCAGATACCGGTTTTATTAGCGTGCATGGTGTGTAGATCTCTCTTGTCCTAATACCGGTTTTATTAACGGGCATGTTGTATAGATATCTCTTGTCCAAATACCGATTGTATTAGCGTGCATGTTGTATAGATCCCTCTTGTCCAAATACTGGTTCTATTATCGTGCATGTTGTATAGAGATCTCTTGTCCAAATACCGGTTTTATTAGCGTGCATGTTGTATAGATCTCTCATGTCCAAATACCGATTTTATTAGCGTGCATGTTGTATAGATGTCTCTTGTCCAAATACAGATTTTATTATCGTGCATGTTGTATAGATCTCTCTTGTCCAAATACTGGTTTTATTGGCGTGCATGTTGTATAGATCTCTCTTGTCCAAATACAAGTTTTACTAGCGTGCATGTTGTATAGATCTCTCTTGTCAAAATACCGGTTTTATTATCGTACATGTTGTATAGATATCTCTTGTCCAAATACCGGTTTTATTAGCGTGCATGTTGTATAGACATCTCTTGTCCAAATACCGGTTTTATAAGCGTGCATGTTGTGTAGATATCTCTTGTCCAAATACTGGTTTTATTAACGTGCACAATGTATAGAACTCTCTTGTCCAAATAACGGTTTTATTAGCGTGCATGTAATATAGATATCTCTTGTCCAAATACCGATTTTATTAGCGTGCATGTTGTATAGATCTCTCTTGTCCAAATACCGATTTCATTAGAGTGCATGTTGTATAGATATCTATTGTCCAAATACCGGTTTTATTATCGTGCATGTTGTCTAGATATCTCTATTGTCCAAATACCGGTTTTAGTAGCGTGCATGTTGTATAGATCTCTCTTGTCCAAATACCGATTTCATTAGAGTGCATGTTGTATAGATATCTATTGTCCAAATACCGGTTTTATTATCGTGCATGTTGTCTAGATATCTCTATTGTCCAAATACCGGTTTTAGTAGCGTGCATATTGTATAGATATCTCTTTTCCAAATACTTGTTTTATTAGCGTTCATGTTATATAGATCTCTCTTGTCCAAATAACGGTTTTATTAGCGTGCATATGGTATAGATCTCCCTTGTCGAAATAACGGTTTTATTAGCATCCATGTTGTATAGATCTCTCTTGTCCAAATACCGGTTTTATTAACGGGCATGTTGTATAGATCTCTCTTGCCCAAATACCGATGTTATTAGCGTGCATGTTGTATAGATCTTTCTTGTCCAAATACAGGTTTTATTAACGGGCATGTTGTATAGATATCTCTTGTTCAAATACCAGTTTTATGATCGTGCATTTTGTATAGATCTCTCTTGTCAAAATAACGGTTTAATTAGCGTGCTTGTTGTATAGATCTCTCTTGTCCAAATAACGCTTTATTAGCGCGCATGTTGTATAGATCTCACTTGTCCAAATACCGGTTGTATTAGCGTGCATGTTGTATAGATGTCTCTTGTCCAAATACCGGTTTTATTAGGTGCATATTGTATAGATCTCTCTTGTCCAAATACCGATTTTCTTTGCATGCATGTTGTATAGATATATCTTGTCCAAATACCGGGTTTATTAGTGTGCATGTTGTATAGATCTCTCTTGTCCAAATACCGGTTTTATTAGTGTGCATGTTGTATAGATCTCTCTTGTCCAAATACCGGTTGTATTAGCGTGCATATTGTATAGATCTCTCTTCTCCAAATGCCGGTTTTATTAGCGTGCATGTTGTATAGATCTCTCTTGTCCAAATACCGGTTTTATTAGTGTGTATATTGTATAGATCTCTCTTCTCCAAATGCCGGTTTTATTAACGGACATGTTGTATAGATCTCTCTTGTCCAAATACCGGTTTTATTAGTGTGCATGTTGTATAGATCTCTCTTGTCCAAATACCGGTTGTATTAGCGTGCATATTGTATATATCTCTCTTCTCCAAATGCCGGTTTTATTAGCGTGCATGTTGTATAGATCTCTCTTGTCCAAATACCGGTTTTATTAGCGTGTATATTGTATAGATCTCTCTTCTCCAAATGCCGGTTTTATTAACGGACATGTTGTATAGATCTCTCTTGTCCAAATACCGGTTTTATTAGTGTGCATGTTGTATAGATCTCTCTTGTCCAAATACCGGTTGTATTAGCGTGCATATTGTATAGATCTCTATTCTCCAAATGCCGGTTTTATTAACGGACATGTTGTATAGATCTCTCTTGTCCAAATACCGGTTGTATTAGCGTGCATATTGTATAGATCTCTATTCTCCAAATGCCGGTTTTATTAACGGACATGTTGTATATATCTCTCTTGTCCAAATACCGGTTGTATTAGCGTGCATGTTGTATAGATATATCTTGTCCAAATACCGGGTTTATTAGTGTGCATGTTGTATAGATCTCTCTTGTCCAAATACCGGTTTTATTAGTGTGCATGTTGTATAGATCTCTCTTGTCCAAATACCGGTTGTATTAGCGTGCATATTGTATAGATCTCTCTTCTCTAAATGCCGGTTTTATTAGCGTGCATGTTGTATAGATCTCTCTTGTCCAAATACCGGTTTTATTAGTGTGTATATTGTATAGATCTCTCTTCTCCAAATGCCGGTTTTATTAACGGACATGTTGTATAGATCTCTCTTGTCCAAATACCGGTTTTATTAGTGTGCATGTTGTATAGATCTCTCTTGTCCAAATACCGGTTGTATTAGCGTGCATATTGTATAGATCTCTCTTCTCCAAATGCCGGTTTTATTAGCGTGCATGTTGTATAGATCTCTCTTGTCCAAATACCGGTTTTATTAGCGTGTATATTGTATAGATCTCTCTTGTCCAAATGCCGGTTTTATTAACGGACATGTTGTATAGATCTCTCTTGTCCAAATACCGGTTTTATTAGTGTGCATGTTGTATAGATCTCTCTTGTCCAAATACCGGTTGTATTAGCGTGCATATTGTATAGATCTCTCTTCTCCAAATGCCGGTTTTATTAACGGACATGTTGTATAGATCTCTCTTGTCCAAATACCGGTTTTATTAGCGTGCATGTTGTAAAGATCTCTCTTCTCCAAATACCGGTTGTATTAGCGTGCATATTGTATAGATCTCTCTTCTCCAAATGCCAGTTTTATTAGCGTGCATGCTATATAGATCTCTTTTGTCCAAATACTGCTTTTATTAGCGTGTATATTGTATAGATCTCTCTTGTCCAAATACCGGGTTCATTAGCATGCATGTTTTATAGATCTGTCTTGTCCAAATAACGGTTTTATTAGAAAAGAAAATTACTCTTCTGGCACGCCACTGCAGCAAAAGAATTTTAAATCATAGTGGAACAATGAAATATTACTCCATATTTCCCCAAAATGTCTTCAATTCTCTAGATAAAACAAGTATTGTCTGAGATAAGAATTTTAAATATTTTACTCCCTTTCTCAGATACAGCACAAACAAGAGCTCTACACCTATCTTTGAACATAATTAAGAAAAGGACTGCCAAAAGAATATTTCTTGTTTTTGTTTGTCTAGTGGATAGGTGTTAGATGTTATTTGAAGCTAAAGATTCAATTTCCCCTTTATAGATGCCACTTAGTTTATACGACTTTCAACCAATCAATAATACTTCAAACATGTAGAAGGTCACTGAATGAACAGTTCTCTTGAAATCAGACGAGCGCTAGTTTTAAAATTAATAACCAATCAATATGATTATATTTGTAGAGAGTAACCAATGATAACATTATACCACATTATATTGATATCAGACAAGCTAATTCAGAGGAGAATATTTCCCCAAAATTGGGCAATATCACCCTTTATGATGCTGCAGCAAGTTCTCCATAGAAAAAAAACTATACCGTGCAATTTCTTCATTTGCCACAATATTTTCAGAAGTCGTCTCCCACAGAGGCTTCACAAATGGTCTGTATGAAGGTAAGGGTTAATATATCAGACTTGTAATTTGGTTACCTAGAATAGAATAAGTGATATTTATTTTCGTTATCTGACTTTTGCTTATGTTTTCATTTGTAATTGAGTCTAGAATTGTTTTGCATACTGATATGCTAGAAATGGTTTTCTCAGTCATTTACATCACGTGACTTCAATATATCACTTGTAGCTATGGTAGCCTTGCTAATGCAATTCTACCAATAAAAAAGATCACAATACAAATATCCCCTGCAAGGTTAATATACTTCGATGATGTCTCTCAAACATCATACACCATTCATCACTTTGATATATAGTATACCCCATTCATCACATTGATATATATCTTCGATGATGTCTCTCAAACATCATACATCATTCATCACTTTGATATATAGTATACACCATTCATCACAATGATATATATCATCGATGATGTCTTTCAAACATCATACACCATTCATCACATTGATATTTATCATCGATGATGTCTCTCAAATATCATACACCATTCATCACATTGATATATATCATCGATGATGTCTCTCAAACATCATATACCATTCATCACATTGATATATATATAGCATACACCATTCATCACATTGATATATATCATCAATGATGTCTCTCAAACATCATATACCATTCATCACATTGATATATATATAGCATACACCATTCATCACATTGATATATATTATATATATATCATACACCATTCATCACATTGATATATATATATATATATATATCATATATCTGTCTTTAAGATAACCCCACAGAAAGAAGTCCAACGGGTTGAGGTCAGGGGAATGGGGTGGCCAAAATTGATCTGTTCTGAAAGACAGAAATCTGGTGCCAAATGTCTTCTTTAGCCAAGCTAGAACTGTTGTAGATGTGTGTGGTGTTGCTCCATCTTGCTGAAACCACATCCTGTGCATATCCACTTTCCTCCTCTTTAATGCCGGAATGAATTTCTTCTGCATGACATCCAAATATCGACAGCTGTTTATCGTTTCTGTTTCACCATCACTGTTTTCAAAGAAAAACGGCCCAATTAGTCCAGTTGAACTGAGTGCGGCCCACACGGTTACTTTTTCAGCATGCAATGACTTTCTTTTCAGCGTAAATGTTTGGTTTTTCACTTCCCCAAAAGCGGAAGTTCTGTTTGTTAACACATGCATCAAGGTAAAAATGGGCTTCGTCGCTAAACCACAGTACTTCCGAAACATGCTGGTGGTCCTTAATCCAGTTTGCAAACGATAACCTATAGTCAATGTCTGATTTCTTCAAATGTTGCATAAACGATATTTTATATGGAGTAAGTTTCAGTTCAAATCGTAGAATCCTGTATACAGTTGATGCACTTGCGTTAGAAACATCGCAAAGTATCTTTCTTACAGACTGCTGAGGTGTTTCTGCAACAGAAGCTCTCACACTAGCGATGTTCTCATCAGATCGAGCGCTCCTTGGTCTCCCGGCATTACTGTGACGCTGGTTTAAAACCGATCACGTTTGCTCAAACTTCCGTACTATTCGATGAACTTGCATTCTGTTGAGCCTTTTTTCCTCTGGGTACATTTTTTTCATTCTTCTGAGAACTTTAACAACAGATTTACTTTCATGAAAGTGCTTAATAATGTCTCTGTGCATTTCTGTGGACAGCGCCATTTGTAAACAAACACCTGAATTGATGACGTCAGAAATGTCATTCATGACGTCATGACGTCGTTATTTTCCCCGAACTTTCAGTGCCATATAACATTTGGTTAATTGCTTGTTAATTTGATGTATTATACACAACAAAATACTTTCCCATCAATCTGTTATACACTGTCGTTACTGTAACATATATTATGAAACACCCTGTACTAGACACTAGACACCAACTTCACCTTACCAACAAAACACGGGTGAGTGTTTAGTTTTTAAAAATAAAAATAAGACTTTATCAATTACTTTTTTTTCATTTTGTTTTATCTTAACCATTTCTGCATGCATATTTGTGTATATCAACCACGAGCTGAATATGCTTAAATTTAACTAAAAATGTGTGATCTGTTCTGTTCTTACCATTTATAATGTCATCTGTAACCTGTTAAGCGTGGCATAACTGTCCGAAATGCGTAACCAACCGTAGTCCGAGGACAATTCCTGGCGTAACAGAGATCTGCCCCTTTGATTACTAAAACTTTTACCTGTGGAAACCAATTCCATGTCGACTAAATACATTTTAAATATATACCAAATTTCTATTTTATCATTGTTTTTGTATTACCATTTAGAATATTGTTGTCTAGAAAGACACATTTTGCTATCAAACTTGTACAATACAAGAGTGATCATGCGAGCTTAACATGTTGTTCTCCGTATTTGTATAACTATCAATACCAGACACATCTAAATTTGTATTTCATGTCCTGATGAGGCATTTACTATCAAATCGGAAAGTCTTACATAATTTACCTAACACTACTCTTATAGCCGAATAGAAATACCTCCATTAGTGACCTCTCCTTCCTACAAAAAAACGGGATGAAAACGTTCATCATTCGTGCATTTACGGCAATCTTTTCGATTGTATCTTGTTTACCTATTTTCGATTGCAGTGAATATATTGTTCGCTCCACTGCAATCGAAAAACGTAAACAACATAAGCTTTTGAGTGTTTATATGGCCAAGTACAGTTAGGTAAACAAGATACCATCTTGAGTGTTCATATAGCCAAGTACAGTTAGGTTAACAAGATACCTTCCTGAGTGTTTATATAGCCATGTACGAGTACAGTTAGGTAAACAAAATACCCTATTGTGTGTTCGTAAAGCCATGTACAGTTAGGTAAACAAGATACCTTATTGAGTGTTTATATAGCCAAGTACAGTTACATAAACCAGATACCCTTTTCAGTGCTCATATAGCCAAGTACACATAGGTAAACAAGATACCTTCTTGAGTGTTCATATAGCCATGTACGAGTACAGTTAGGTAAACAAGATACCTTATTGAGTGTTCGTATATCCATGTACAGTTAGGTAAACAAGATACCTTATTGATTGTTTATATAGCCAAGTAAAATAAGATAAACAAGATACCTTCTTGAATGTGCATATAGCCAAGTAAAAGAAGGTAAACAAGATACCTTCTTGAGTGTTAATATAGCCATTCACGGTTAGGTAAACAAGTTACCCTCTTGAGTTTTCATATAGCTAAGTACAGTTAGGTAAACAAGATACCCTCTTGAGTGTTCACATAGCCAAGTACAGTTAGGTAAACAAGATACCCTCTTGAGTGTTCATATAGCCAAGTACAGTTTCGTAAACAATATACCCTCTTGAGTGTTCATATAGCCAAGTACAGTTAAGTAAACAAGATACCTTCTTGATTGTTCATATAGCCAAGTACAGTTAGGTAAACAAGATACCCTCTTGAGTGTTCAAAGAGCCAAGTACAGTTAGGAAAACAAGATACCCTCTTGAGTGTTCATATAGCCAAGTACAGTTAGGTAAACAAGATACCTTCTTGATTGTTCATATAGCCAAGTACAGTAGATACGCAAGATACCCTCTTGAGTGTTCATATATCCAAGTACAGTTAGGAAATCAAGATACCTTCTTGAGTGTTCATATAGCCATGCACGAGTACAGTTAGGTAAACAAGATACATTATTGAGTGTTCATATAGCCAAATACAGTTAGGTAAACAAGATACCTTATTGAGTGTTCATATAGCCAAATACAGTTAGGTAAACAAGATACCTTATTGAGTGTTCATATAGCCAAATACAGTTAGGTAAACAAGATACCATCTTAATTTTCACAAAGCCACGTAATTCCAATCAATCAAACGATCACGTGTGATTTCTCCATATGTCACAATGATTACAAAAGTCGTCTGCTATAGATGAGTAAAAAGGTTTTTACATGGGAAAGGGCTAATAATTGAAAGAGACATTGGTGAATTAACAAGCCTACTAGAATGAACATACTTTGAAGTTCACAGCTCGAATAAAAACGTCGACATAAAATGCCAAGTTCGTGCTAGCAAAGAAAACAAGTTTTCCTTCAGGTCTAGGCATGGTTATGACAATGTTAAAACAATATTGTATACGAAACACCTGAAACAAAATCAAATGTTTCAATCCTTTGTGACATACATGCACATACTGTTGCGTCTGAAGCAGACGATTTTTGAAAACAATGTGACAGAAGAAAAAATGTCCTTACACAAATGTATTCACCTTTCTCAAGTAGTCATACTTTTGCTTATAGAGTGTTTTCAAATCTGCTGCAGATTTGTTTTGTATGAGAAAAAGATATCGTGATACCGAGATTCGATGTCAACCGACGCCGTTTGTATTCCAAGTTTCCATTACTGACCTGTGAAAGGCATCACATGTATATGAGCGGTAAAGTCAGAGTACTGACATAAAACCTAGATAGTACAACACGCCAGCGTTCCGTTGTCATGGAATTATTCACGAGCGTTGAAAGATTTCGTCTGGTTATTTGTCCTGGAGAAACGTCACTAATGAACGAATTTATATGCCGCTCGGAGCATTGTTAAGTAAATCAAATCAGACGCCGAGATTTGGTGTAAGGGCCCTCATTAGGTTAGAAAAAAAAAAACTCGTCTGTATTCTTATCTAGTTTTGATTACCCTTTTATCAAAATCAAGTTTTCGTTCTGAGAACCATAGTTTTCATTTGTTTATGTACATATTTATTTATTTGTTTATCTATTTATAGAATTATTTATATATACATATATTTATTTATCTATTTATTTATATATCTATTTATTAATTTATATTACAAATACATTTACAAGTAACAAATATATTTTTCAAGCTATTTACAGATATATGTATTCATATATATATATACATATTGGTTCCTTAAGCTGTTTTAGTTATATGACGGAAAATAGACAAATATCATATGATGTATGATGCCCGGATGACGTAACCACGGAAAATAGACGTTTATTATATGATACCCGGATGCTGTAACCAATACAGCAAAAAGACGGATATATTATATGATGCCCAGAGGACGTAACCACAGCAAAAAGACGGATAGAGCATATGATACCCGGATGACGTAACCAATACGGCAAATAGACCGACATATTAAATGATGTCCGAGTGACGTTACCAATAGGGCAAATAGACGGATATATTATAGGATGCCCGAATGACGTAACCTATACGGCAAATAGGCGGACATATTATATGATGCCCAGATGACGTAACCACAGCAAAAAGACGGATATAGCATATGATACCCGGATTACGTAACCAATACGGACATATTAAATGATGTCCGAGTGACGTTACCAATAGGGCAAAAAGACGGATATAGTATAGGATGCCCGAATGACGTAACCTATACGGCAAATAGACGGATAAAGCATATGATGCCCAGATGACGTAACCACAGCAAAAAGACGGATATAGCATATGATACCCGGATGGCGTAACCAATACGGCAAATAGACGGACATATTAAATGATGTCCAAGTGACGTTACCAAATAGACGGATATATTATAGGATGCCAGAATGACGTCACCAATACGGCAAATAGACGGATAAAGCATATGATGCCCAGATGACGTAACCACAGCAAAAAGACGGATATAGCATATGATACCCGGATGACGTAACCAATACGGCAAATTGACGGACATATTAAATGATGTCCGAGTGACGTTACCAATAGGGCAAATAGACGGATATATTATAGGATGCCCGAATGACGTAACCTATACGGCAAATAGACGGACATATTATATGATGCCCAAATGACATATTGTAAGACTATATTGTATGATGACCGAGTGAGATAACATAAACGGTAATTAGACGGATATATTATAGGATGCCCGAATGACGTAACCAATATGGCAAATAGACGGATACATCATTTGATGCCAGGATGACATAATCACCGAAATTATACGGATATAGCATATGATGACCGAGTGACGTAACCAATACGGCAAATATACGGATATATCATATGATACCGATGACGTAACCAATACGGCAAATATACGGATATAGCATATGATGCACGGATGACGTAAGCACAGAAAAATAGGGGATTTAGAAGTTAAACAATACATGTTTATCGTTTATTTAAAATCAGAACCACCACAACAAACATACATATTTTATTTTTTTCACATTTTGGTCCTTATTTTCTTCCATGCTTTCTATAGCCGAGAAAACGTCACATACTTTAATCACGTGAGTTCAAGATCCTGTGGTGTAATGAGCAATTAAAAGACAACATGTTTAAATTGACAGAAAATGTAAACAACAGGTTTTCTACTAAATTAGACGTTTTTGTTGGGCATGGAGGATTTAATTTTTTATAATGACAAACAATTAAGATGTGTCGAACTTTCTAAGAATATATATAAATATATATATATATTTTTAAGTAGCATTTGAAAGTCGTGTTGTTGGGGTTTCCTTATCGAATATTACAACATCCGGTATTGCGCGCGCACGCAACAAAGCAAACGCCGGTTTTGTATTTAACTTGATATTCGTCGAAACACGATATTCGTAGAATTTACTATATGTAAAACTATAGATATGCCAATACGCACGCAAACGGACTAATTTCATCCGTCCGCCCGTAATTTGGATTAAATTTAAAAAAAATAAAAGCGGAGAGATATATGTTTTTTTTTATAATACTTTAACGCAATTCTTACGAACAATTACTACTCGGTCAAACGGTTGCAGAACTCATACTTCTATAATTACAATCTCTACGAATGAAGATTTCAGGTTAAAAAAATTGCAAGCGCTCCGAGTATGTGGTTGTATCACACTTTTTTCTCAATTTATGATATTTAAGTTGTGATTAAATATATTATCAGTTTACGTGCACAATTACAGATGTTAACACTATTCATTATCAATGTAATCCGAGATTGTGTGGTGTATTCCGATTTACTTAACACAGCGACCAATCGGATGTGTTCTTGTTAAGTGGTCTAATTTAATTGGTGGATTCGACTAACAACTTTACGATATTTTTTTTACGTAAGTTTAAATATCCTCCTTTGACGTATTCAGATTGTCCTAACACGCCGAGCACTAAACAAATCAATCAATCTAACAGAAGTCTACAACTAGCACTAGCCGAGCGCTCGTTGAATGTTAGGACACTTTGAACACAACCCTGTTCTCCAGTCTAAATGAATTAAACTAACCGCGGAATATCTGGATTTTCTTTGAAATAATCCGATTAAAAAGTCTGGAAGTATTGACGTTTGTTCTTTGATGGTAAAAGTTAATTGACCTGGCTGAGTTTATTCAATGTAACCAATTCTGAGAAGCGATCTGTTAGAGGGTGACGTTATATTTAATTAACGAAGCAAAACTTAAAAAAAAAAAGACGTGATGCCTGCATTTTGATTCAATTACTCTTTCCCACATACAACAAAGCAGAAGACGACTTCGACATGTTGCATGTATAAACATGAAAAATCTATAATAAATGATGCTAGAAACATTGAAAAGAGATCGTGATAAAAGTATAGTTTTCTTATGTGTGTGTGTGTGTGTGTGTGTTTTATGTGGTCTTCTCTACACTAACATATAACACAACAACATATATATGCGATGCCAGACGAGCGCTATGAGCAAGACGAGCGCTATCCGTGTTTAATGAAGTACAGAGCAGTATGACATAAACAGTGTAACAAGCAATGATATAAGGAATTTTTTACGTACATCTTAAAGTAATGTTCCTTGTCATGAAGCTATGATTGTAACCTTGATTTGCTGACGCGAACTGACTCGCCCAGGAAAAACACAGAGATCAAAACATCATGTTTTCAAAGGGTGGATGAAATTGCTCTGAGAAACCTGTGTCCATTTGTCACCTGTCAGATCGCTATGAATGTTGGACCTCATTCGATTTTCACACATACATGACAAGAAATTTATATCATTAGAAACATTAGAAAGTAAGTTGATTTGATAGCAAATGGGAATTTACCCTTATTAACAAATATTTCACCGAAAGACAGAAATTTAACTTGCTCGGTGTCGTCTGGTAGAATGACCAAAACCTGGACTGAATATACACACATGTACATGTGTCTGCACGAGATACCCCATACAGGGAATATCCATTATTTCACTACTGTGAACCATGTACGCGTTATTTCTTACACGTAACGCTTAAGACAAATATTTCACTCTATACTAGCGAAACGCGTGAAATAGATATACGCGTGATATTGCTGTTCGTCTGTTTATGTGTGAGAGTGAGCTATCAGGCGTGTGTATGCATGTAAGTTTTGCTTTTGTGTATTCATGCGTATTGGTATATTGCTATGTGTGTGTTGTGTTTGAGTGTAGTATTATTCTCTACTTTATGTGCATAAGATTTAAATTGATAGATTTTGATTGATATGTTTAATGAAGTTTATCAATCTATTTATTAGTACTTTCAGGTTTATTTTGGAGTTATGGTTTATTTTGGAGTTATGATTGTTTGCATTCGCTTCTTAAACAAACCCGATAATTAGTTAACATATATAGTACGTGTATCAGACTTGTAATACGATTTATGCAGAGTATAAGTAATAATATTAAGTATATAGTTCATGTCATTTCATTCCTTTACCCCTGGTTTGTAGCCAGCAATCAGCGATTTAAAATTTGTTATTTCCTCGCTATACCTAATTGAAGAATAGAAAGGTTTTATTTCATTCCAATAATGTTTAATGGATTAACAATCCGAAAGAATGTGTTTCTTTGTACCCACAAGCTGAGCATAGATCACTATCTGATATTTCCCATTTCTTAAGATTTTCAATTTATATCTAAACTGTTTTATTTTGTTATGAGCACTGTTTTTGTGTGAATCGAGTAGTACACTTATGACCAGTCAATCTGAGCATTAAGATATTTATTCTATACTATACAAGTATGAATGTATGGCTTTTCAAAGTAGAAGTTTCGAAATATATTGAATAGTCGTCGTTATTTGACAATCTCAACAAAGTTCTTTTACGCCTATTACTAATTCAAGTTTAATTTTTGTTTGAACAGAAATGTTTGATTTGATAATTTTCAGTTTGGTGTTAATTTTTCCAGAATACCACTTCAAACGTAAAAGTCATTGTGATTTCTTTAACAACACTGGCATTGTCGCAAAAACATACGTTTTGACATCAAAAACGACGTTATTTCAAAGGTATGATTCCACCTTTATCATATCTATTTCTCTGATCCAGTCACATTTATCTTTAAATTTATGTAATAATCTATAAAGGTTACTTATTTGTTTTGTACAGTTTTCTAATTTATCATCCCAGTTTTTCTGCTCGATAATAATTCGGTTTGTTGAAAAGTAAACTCCGAGAGCTTTGATTACGGTTTTAATATTATAAATATTATTAGTTGTGTGTTAAGATCCAAAAAAAAAAAAAAATCCGTTTGATTTTTGTTAAGTTTAAGACCCAAATATTCTCCATAGTCTTTAGTTATGTTAAGTGTTTTTTGTAGGAATAGAGTAGTGTCATCTGCTAGTTGAGTAATGTTTACATATTTAGTGGGGTGGTTCTTTTCTTTGACTCCTTAAGATCACACTTAACCCTTTCCATCATGAATACGCATCTGCAGCAGACAACTTCTGAAAACATTGTAATAATTTTGTGACAGTGTTTGACAATTCTATTCAATATTCATACTTTCATTTATGATAATTTTGTGACAGTGTTTGAAATTTTATTCAATAATCATACTTTCATTTATGATGATTTTCCTTTGTTTTCACAAAACATTTTCATAGCTGTCTGCAGCAGTTTTACTGTATGTGAGAACAAGTTAATTGTAAAATGTACCCACCCCGGTACAGGTAGGGCATCTCTGTATTCATTCTGTAAACCCCGTATCCGTGTTGTAGTGGTTACAGCTTCGGTCTCGAGAGCGGAACATCTGGGTTTGATCACCAGTCTAGTCATACCAAAGACTAAAATAAGTAAGAAAATATTTTATTATAGTGACATGTGTAAGTACATCAACAAAACAATGGTACAACAAGTTATAAATAACACCGGCCCCATGGGCTTATAAGTCACTTTCAAAAGAAAAAAACACCAAAACAAACAAACAACAAAAACTACTTCATAATGACAACATTAAATAGGCAGATATGGACAGTACCATTCAAAAACGTCCATTCCAGAAACTTTATCTCCAAAAGAAAAATAAGGTAGATATAAAAATGTCAGTATAAGTACGTATAATTATGAATGAGATCTCTTCAGCGAAAAAACAAAAAAAATGAAAACGTTAACTGAAAGTAGCTCGAGGTTTTGCTGGAATATAATAACGACTGATGCAATGGCGTCATGATAAATATTACCGATAGCAAGTTTATTATACCTGTAATATACCTGTAATATACCTGTAATATATCTGTAATATGTAATATACCTGCAATATACATGTAATCTACCTGTAATATGTAATATACCTGCAATATACATGTAATATACCTGTAATATGTAATATACCTGCAATATACCTGTAATATACCTGTAATATACCTGTAATATGTAATATACCTGCAATATACATGTAATATACCTGCAATATACATGTAATATACCTGCAATATACATGTAATATACCTGCAATATACATGTAATATACCTGCAATATACATGTAATATACCTGTAATATACCCAGGAAACGCCGTGAAATCAATGAAATACTTTTGAGATCGGCTTAAAACATCATTTAAATAAATATACAAGCTTTCTTTAAAAGGAACGTCCGTATTGCTTAAGCAAAGAAATCATTAATTCAAGAGGATTTGGAACCTTTTGTCATGATGCACTAACATGTATCAGATGTCGTAGGTGGGAACATGTTTTATTATACCAAAACACGTGGAGTAACGCTATAACTGATTGGGGAGGGGGAAGTTTCTGAGTTCAATTCTCGTTAGAAAGGGGTCAACTGCTGGGACCGCAGGTTCGGAGAAAATGAGAAAATGTCCACTTTTCGGACTAAATGCAATTTCTGTGTAAATTCGTTAATTTTTGGGACTGATTGTCCAGGGTTCAATTCCCTCAAGAAAATAGTTAACTTTTGGACCGAAGATTCAGATATCAATATCCGTGATAAATGAGTCAACTGCACGGCGCGAGTATTGGGAGAGTGTCGAGGAAGCTGGCATCGAGAACGAATTGTATGACATTTGCATAGGTGTTTTCAAAGTCGTCTGAGCCGATTTGTTGTATGTGGGAAAGGGTTAATTAAAGAAAAGATTCGTATTGTAATATAACATTATGATTTCTAACGCCATCAGGGTTAAGTTATGAGAGATGTTAGAACATATTGATATACGTTCACAGCGATCCTGTGTCATCCCACAGCTTCAACATATTGGTAAAAACCGCTCCAGTCTCTCGTTAGTTTATCAAATATCATCAAAGAACATTGTGAGATAACAAATATCGTCTGGTGGGTTTTAATGGTGGATATTTATATGGATTATTGCAATAAGTTTGGATTCATGACTTTTACAATGTTTTTTCTTTGCGATAATTGAATATTTAACTTACAAATATTTTCCATCTTTTTGAATATATATATTTTTTTTGATCGGCTGCAGATTTTTAGTATGTTAGAAAAAGTTTAAGAAATGATATTTCGCGACATTTACCATATTGTTTAGACGCCTCAAAGGCTAACTAACGAGTGAGGTTAGACTATATAGAGAGCGATCCGTTGTCACCCCACAGCGTTCTGTAATGTTGACAACGTGTTGGCAAAAAAAACCCGTCTCGTTAGTTTAATAAATATCATCAATGTACAGTGTGCGATGACACATATCTTCTGGTGGATTTTTATTGATTATCGTTTTTAGTTTGGATTAATTATTTATATAATGCTTTACGCCAGTTTCAACAATGTTTCAGAAATATCACGGCGTTACATGAATAAGTTACCAGTACTACTGGTCCATTTATAGATTTATAACTGATGTGATATTTTAAATGTCGTTTGCTTGTAAATATACAGGACGACAAGTGTTGGCACTTGGAACATTTATATCTTTGATAAAGAGGGGAAATCTATTTTAATAATGGAGAAATCGCTCAATCATAATGTGATGCTGGAGAGACATTAAATGTCGTCTGTATCAAAATAAGTGCTAATATTGATCTATTTGTTATTCAATTAAGACTTTTGTTCTGTGATCAAGTTTAATTATTACCCGGTAATCCGCGATTTGGAGCTGACTTTCACGGGTTCGATCCTAAGTTGCGGCAGTCACGGTGGAGTGCCCTTGCACAAGGAACATTTCTTGTACTGGTTTGTTTACTCAGGGTTAGTGAATGCGATAACTGTCGCCGTGATATAACTGAAATAATGTTGAAAACAGCGTAAAACCCAATTAAACCAATCTAAATTATTACCTGGAATACGAATGGATGTTTTTTTTTGGTAATCTAGAACCATCTTGACGTAACTGCAGCAGATATCTACTGAAAACAACGTGACAAAATGAGAATTGCTCATTATGTCATAATGATAAATTTCTCCTTTTTTTCATATTGTTTTCATCTTCTTTCATTTAAAGAGATCTTCAAGATTGTTTTATGCGTGTTTTCAAAGTCGCTGCTGTAGATTTGAGCAATGGCGGTAAGGGTATACGTGATACTTTCATAATAGCCTATAAACGTCAAGAGACACTTGAACAACCGAAAGAATGTTTTCCGACAATTTAACTTTTTTAACTTCCTTCTGAATTAAATTGGTTTATCAAGTTTACAAGTATTAAATAATTAAGAACTTATAATGACGAGAATTTGTTAGTTAACTTATTTAGGTTCGATAAATATCATTGAATAATATCAGTTATATCACGGCCACGGCGTGTCCTGGGTAAGTTACCAGTACTACTGTTCCATTGTCCCGACACCCGTTATATCACGGCCACGGCGTGTCCTGAGTTAGTTATCAGTACTACTGTTCCATTGTCCCGACACCCGTTATATCACGGCCACGGCGTGTCCTGAGTTAGTTATCAGTACTACTGTTCCATTGTCCCGACACCCGTTATATCACGGCCACGGCGTGTCCTGGGTAAGTTACCAGTACTACTGTTCCATTGTCCCGACACCCGTCATATCACGGCCACGGCGTGTCCTGAGTAAGTTACCAGTACTACTGTTCCATTGTCCCGACACCCGTTACATCACGGCCACGGCGTGTCCTGAGTAAGTCGCCAGTACTACTGTTCCATTGTCCCGACACCCGTTATATCACGGCCACGGCGTGTCCTGGGTAAGTTACCAGTACTACTGTTCCATTGTCCCGACACCCGTTATATCACGGCCACGGCGTGTCCTGAGTAAGTTACCAGTACTACTGTTCCATTGTCCCGACACCCGTTATATCACGACCACGGCGTGTCCTGAGTTAGTTATCAGTACTACTGTTCCATTGTCCCGACACCCGTTATATCACGGCCACGGCGTGTCCTGGATAAGTTACCAGTACTACTGTTCCATTGTCCCGACACCAGTTATATCACGGCCACGGCGTGTCCTGAGTAAGTTACCAGTACTACTGTTCCATTGTCCCGACACCCGTTATATCACGGCTACGGCGTGTCCTGAGTAAGTTACCAGTACTACTGTTCCATTGTCCCGACACCCGTTATATCACGGCCACGGCGTGTCCTGAGTAAGTTACCAGTACTACTGTTCCATTGTCCCGACACCAGTTATATCACGGCTACGGCGTGTCCTGAGTAAGTTACCAGTACTACTGTTCTATTGTCCCGACACCCGTTATATCACGGCCACGGCGTGTCCTGAGTAAGTTACCAGTACTACTGTTCCATTGTCCCGACACCCGTTATATCACGGCCACGGCGTGTCCTGAGTAAGTTACCAGTACTACTGTTCCATTGTCCCGACACCCGTTATATCACGGCCACGGCGTGTCCTGAGTAAGTTACCAGTACTACTGTTCCATTGTCCCGACACCAGTTATATCACGGCCACGGCGTGTCCTGAGTAAGTTACCAGTACTACTGTTCCATTGTCCCGACACCAGTTATATCACGGCCACGGCGTGTCCTTGGTAAGTTACCAGTACTACTGTTCCATTGTCCCGACACCAGTTATATCACGGCCACGGCGTGTCCTGGGTAAGTTACCAGTACTACTGTTCCATTGTCCCGACACCCGTTATATCACGGCCACGGCGTGTCCTGAGTAAGTTACCAGTACTACTGTTCCATTGTCCCGACACCCGTTATATCACGGCCACGGCGTGTCCTGAGTAAGTTACCAGTACTACTGTTCCATTGTCCCGACACCCGTCATATCAAGGTCACGGCGTGTCCTGGGTAAGTTACCAGTACTACTGTTAAATTGTCCCGACACCAGTTATATCACGGCCACGGCGTGTCCTGGGTAAGTTACCAGTACTACTGTTAAATTGTCCCGACACCAGTTATATCACGGCCACGGCGTGTCCTGGGTAAGTTACCAGTACTACTGTTCCATTGTCCCGACACCCGTTATATCACGGCCACGGCGTGTCCTGGGTAAGTTACCAGTACTACTGTTCCATTGTCCCGACACCCGTTATATCACGGCCACGGCGTGTCCTGGGTAAGTTACCAGTACTACTGTTCCATTGTCCCGACACTAGCGCTTATCCCGCAACCCTGTGCGCCAATGAGGGCAGCCGTTACCACCACTTTTAAAGTCGTTGGTATGACCCGGCCGGGGATCGAACCCACGATCTCCCACACCCGAAGCGGACGCTCTATCACTTCATCACCGAGGCGGTTATATTTCGATGTAAACTCTTAATTCAAGTACCAATTATGAAATGCAAAAATTAAACGTGGGTATTCTAAAAATGGTAGCAAAAGTCTGTAAGTCTAAAGATCAAATCGCCCTGTCTAATAGAGTTTCAATCAATGTAACAAACTAAGGATTTATATCGAAGCCAAAGAGTATCGTACTTTTATTCTTATATGATGTTTCAAACCGCGTATATATATATATTTTAAATTATTTCACTTCCAGAGTAAGTAAGACCATTTTATTGTCTTTGGTATGACCTGGCCGGATCGAATATGTTGTGCATTTTAAATAGCTGCTTAAATATAACTAATACACGTGTCAATAAGATGTCAATACTGTATATTGCGGTTGTGACTGGTAATCGATGATGATTGATTTTGATATTGCTTTGTGCTGAAAATATTAAATCAAACTGTTGAACTGTAATTCATTCAGTTAGTTATCATATTACAACTGTAATGTAATACACCCCTAATGGAAATGGAGATTTCCGAATGACGTTGGTAATTATTAACAGTATATCGGCTGGGTGATTTCGATCCTATCTAACCATAATCAAACTTCTACTGGATGAGTCCGTCCGCAGTCATAACAAGCTTGTGCATGTAACTGTGATCAGTGTGTATAATGGTAAGACTGTTTGGATGCATAACTGATCTAAATATACCGACTGTTGTTCAGTACAGCCAACGTGTACCTTTTCCCATGGACGGACTCATACAGACCGTGCCCAATATAGGTTTTTGTAGACGTACAGACCGTGCCCAATATAGGTAGACATACAGACCGTGCCCAATATATGTTTTTGTAGACGTACAGACCGTGCCCAATATATGTTTTTGTAGTCATACAGACCGTGCCCAATATATGCTTTTGTAGAAATACATACCGTGCCCAATATAGCTTTTTGTAGACATACAGACCGTGCCCAATATAGGTTTTTGTAGACGTACAGACCGTGCCCAATATAGGCTTTTGTAGACGTACAGACCGTGCCCAATATAGGTTTTTGTAGACGTACAGACCGTGCCCAATATAGGTTTTTGTAGGCTTACAGACCGTGCCCAATATAGCTTTTTTTTGTAGACGTACAGACCGTGCCCAATATAGGTTTTTGTAGACGTACAGACCGTGCCCAATAAAGGTTTTTGTAGACTTACAGACCGTGCCCAATATAGGTTCTTGTAGACGTACATACCGTGCCCAATATAGGTTTTTGTAGACGTACAGACCGTGCCCAATGTTTTTGTAGACGTACAGACCTACCCAATATAGGTTTTTGTAGACGTACAGACCGTGCACAATATAGGCTTTTGTAGACGTACAGACCGTGCCCAATGTTTTTGTAGACGTACAGACCTACCCAATATAGGTTTTTGTAGACACCGAGAACAGACCGTGCCCAATGTTTTTGTAGACGTACAGACCTACCCAATATATGTTTTTGTAGACACCGAGAACAGACCGTGCCCAATATAGGTTTTTGTAGACGTACAGACCGTGCCCAATATAGGTTTTTGTAGACGTACAGACCGTGCCCAATATAGGTTTTTGTAGACGTACAGACCGTGCCCAATATATGTTTTTGTAGACGTACAGACCGTGCCCAATTTAGGTTTTTGTAGACGTACAGACCGTGCCCAATATAGGATTTTGTAGACGTACAGACAGTGCCCAATAAAGGTTTTTGTAGACGTATATACCGTGCCCAATATAGGTTTTTGTAGACATACAGACCGTGCCCAATATATGTTTTTGTAGACTTACAGACCGTGCCCAATATAGGTTTTTGTAGACGTACAGACCGTGCCCAATATAGGTTTTTGTAGACGTACAGACTGTGCCCAATATAGGTTTTTGTAGACGTACAGACCGTGCCCAATATAGGTTTTTGTAGACGTACAGACCGTGCCCAATTTAGGTTTTTGTAGACGTACAGACCGTGCCCAATATAGGATTTTGTAGACGTACAGACCGTGCCCAATAAAGGTTTTTGTAGACGTATATACCGTGCCCAATATAGGTTTTTGTAGACATACAGACCGTGCCCAATATATGTTTTTGTAGACTTACATACCGTGCCCAATATAGGTTTTTGTAGACGTACAGACCGTGCCCAATATAGGTTTTTGTAGACGTACAGACCGTGCCCAATATAGGTTTTTGTAGACGTACAGACCGTGCCCAATATAGGTTTTTGTAGACGTACAGACCGTGCCCAATTTAGGTTTTTGTAGACGTACAGACCGTGCCCAATATAGGATTTTGTAGACGTACAGACCGTGCCCAATAAAGGTTTTTGTAGACGTATATACCGTGCCCAATATAGGTTTTTGTAGACATACAGACCGTGCCCGATATATGTTTTTGTAGACTTACAGACCGTGCCCAATATAGGTTTTTGTATACGTACAGACCGTGCCCAATATAGGTTTTTGTAGACGTACAGACCGTGCCCAACATAGGTTTTTGTAGACGTACAGACCGTGCCCAATATAGGTTTTTGTAGACGTACAGACCGTGCCCAATATAGGTTTTTGTAGACGCACAGACCGTGCCCAATATAGGTTTTTGTAAATGTAGAGACCGTGCCCAACATAGGTTTTTGTAGACGTACAGACCGTGCCCAATATAGGTTTTTGTAGACGTACAGACCGTGCCCAATATATGTCGCAAACTTGCACTTTGACGTTTCTCTCTGCAAATACATTTCAAAATAATCTCGTTTGATTTATATAAATCAACTTAAAACGGAGTTCGATTATTTTAACTAAATCATTGAATCTTCCATGCATCAAAATATCTCCCAATAATTAAGTCCCAACAGAAAACTACGTTAAAGAAGATACAATCGATCACCATCGATCAATTCCTTATTGATCTTTATTTTATTTGAGAGAGGACCGGGATAACAAATGATAATTAAAACAAGTGAATCGAAAAATGAAATGTGGAGGGAAAATCAAAGCGGCAAATCAATGACAAAATGAAACAGCGCGTGCCTGACCTCTACTAGATTGACGTTTCGTCCAATTAATATTTTCCTTCATTTGCTTGTACGTTCACACTCGGGCATTGAGTAATCAAACGAAACTGACGACCGTGGTTAATTCAGCCGCCTTCTACGGAATATAACATAAGGGATTTTGAGATCATTGCAAATCCGTATCAAAGTGCGCATCATTGCATACGTGCTGTTATATATGGATATACTCTGTCCACACAATAGTCACAACAAACCACTGGCAAACATTGTAAATTTGTATCCGATAGCATGGAAGCGCGGAAAAATTTATATGAGTCTCTAGAATGTGAGTCTTAATGACACACCGATTTATATCAGCCGCTAGAATTGGAGTCTTAATGACACACCGATTTATATGAGGCGCTAGAATAGATGACTTAATGACACACCGATTTATATGAGGCGCTAGAATTGGAGTCTTAATGACACACCGATTTATATGAGCCGCTAGAATTGGAGACTTAATGACACACCGATTTATATGAGGCGCTAGAATTGATAATTTAATGACACACCGATTTATATGAGCCACTATAATTGATTACTTAATGACACACCGATTTATATGAGGCGCTAGAATTGGAGACTTAATGACACACCGATTTATATGAGGCGCTAGAATTGGAGTCTTAATGACACACCGATTTCTATGAGCCGCTAGAATTGGAGTCTTAATGACACACCGATTTTTATGAGCCACTAGAATTAGAGACTTAATGACACACCGATTTATATGAGCCACTAGATTTGAAGTCTTAATGACACACCGATTTATATGAGTCACTAGAATTGGAGACTTAATGACACACCGATTTATATGAGCCACTAGAATTGGAGTCTTAATGACACACCGATTTATATGAGCCACTAGAATTGGAGACTTAATGACACACCGATTTATATGAGCCACTAGAATTGGAGTCTTAATGACACACTGATTTATATGAGCCACTAGAATTGGAGACTTAATGACACACCGATTTATATGAGCCACTAGAATTGGAGTCTTAATGACACACCGATTTATATGAGCCACTAGAATTGGAGACTTAATGACACACCGATTTATATGAGCCACTAGAATTGGAGACTTAATGACACACCGATTTATATGAGCCACTAGAATTGGAGACTTAATGACACACCGATTTATATGAGCCACCAGAATTGGAGTCTTAATGACACACCGATTTATATGAGGCACTAGAATTGGAGTCTTAATGACACACCGATTTATATGAGCCACTAAAATTGGAGACTTAATGACACACCGATTTATATGAGCCGCTAGAATTGGAGTCTTAATGACACACCGATTTATATGAGCCGCTAGAATTGGAGTCTTAATGACACATCAATTTATATGAGGCGCTAGAATTTGAGTCTTCATGACACACCGATTTATATGAGGCGCTAGAATTGGAGTCTTCATGACACACCGATTTATATGAGCCTGTAGAATTGGAGTCTTAATGACACACCGATTTATATGAGCCTGTATAATTGGGGTCTTAATGACACTCCGATTTATATGAGCCGCGACTAGCGAATCGGAGTCTTAATTGAAGTCCGAATTGACACCATTTAATGTTATATTGGCGTACAACTGCTGCAGATACACTTTCATGTTTTTGTAGGAATGCGGATGCTGGCATGAGTCTTTACTCTACACGCACAGGCTGGCATGAGTCTTCCATCTACATGCACAGGCTGGCATGATTCTTCAATCTACACGCAGATGCATTCAGACCATTATTCTTTAGAAGCTGCTCATTTACTCTTTGGGAGGGTGTTGGATCACCGCTAATGTCAGAGTAGAACCAATAATGATCTTAAATAAAAGCAATGGTTTAATAAAATAATGTGTCTCTTCAGGACTCAGATTACGAAATGAAATGCTTGTTTACGCCAACCTGTCTGTTTTATTGGTAAATACACCACTGATGGATCAACCGGATTACCTTTATCATTTGTAATGCATTTCAGTAATGCTACATGGCGATTTCCATCCAACATGTTTCGTGTTAATTATTTCCCACATAATGAGCATTTTTACTTCTTACCATAATTATTTAATTTAATTCAAAAATATTTCTTTCATTTATAGAGAGTTTCTGCAATTTTGACCAGTAGTACTGGTAACTTAACCAGTAAACGGGGTAAAAAAACATACAAACAAACGAATAAACAAAGACATATACTTTATCTTGTCCATTATTAGTTATCATATTAATATGCGTACACTCACTGACTTAAAATTGCAACCTTCGATCATTATCTAATGTAGATATAACTTAAAGTTGGAGTCAGTGGCTAAGCGCAAAAGTATCGATCTCGTGACTCTGATTCGAACTCCGGAAGGATAGGTTAAACCACTAGCATCCTCCCACACATATGGCGCAAGTACTGGTTGGGTATCCAGAAAGCAACCATCAACATTGATTTATACAACAAGAACAAACTTGTTTCACAATCAATGGAAACATAAATAAGTTTAAACAAAACAGGCACCTCCGAAGACTTTAATCGTTTCGTGTCTGTGTTATATGTCGTTTGAATCGATGCGTGTCTATGTTATATGTCGTTTGAATCGATGCGTGTCTATGTTATATGTCGTTTGAATCGATGCCTGTCTATGTTATATGTCGTTTGAATCGATGCGTTTCTGTCTTATATGTCGTTTGAATCGATGCGTGTCTATGTTATATGTCGTTTGAATCGATGCGTGTCTATGTTATATGTCGTTTGAATCGATGCGTGTCTGTGTTATATGTCGTTTGAATCGATGCGTGTCTATGTTATATGTCGTTTGAATCGATGCGTGTCTATGTTATATGTCGTTTGAATCGATGCGTGTCTATGTTATATGTCGTTTGAATCGATGCGTGTCTATGTTATATGTCGTTTGAATCGATGCGTGTCTATGTTATATTTCGTTTGAATTGATGCGTGTCTATGTTATATGTCGTTTGAATCGATGCGTGTCTGTGTTATATGTCGTTTGAATCGATGCGTGTCTGTGTTATATGTCGTTTGAATCGATGCGTGTCTATGTTATATGTCGTTTGAATCGATGCGTGTCTATGTTATATGTCGTTTGAATCGATGCGTGTCTATGTTATATGTCGTTTGAATCGATGCGTGTCTATGTTATATGTCGTTTGAATCGATGCGTGTCTATGTTATATGTCGTTTGAATCGATGCGTGTCTGTGTTATATGTCGTTTGAATCGATGCGTGTCTGTGTTAAATGTAAACAAGGTTAGTAATGGCTTTCTCTCATTGGTACTCATAGTGTTGGCGTGAGCATTAAGATTGACTCGCCTGTGTCACGATAAATAGACAAGTAGTATAACTTACCCCATACACGATACGTGTTATAACTGAAACATTGTTGAAATCTGCTTAAATCATCATAACAAACACCAGTGAATCTTGAGTCTTATTGAAAGTTTCAAATGTGTGAAAAGTGTATAGATACAATTTAATACCATAAGAAATATAGATACATGTTATAACAAACCAACAGTGATTTAACAAAGTGAAATTTGATTTAAAAACGGATTAAAACTTATTTATCAAACTTCTTTGTTTACAAGGTAACGTAACAAAAATGGGTGTCAAATCATTACATGTGTACACCTCAGTATGTGTTTGGATTTTACTCGTACTAATAGAAATGAAAACGACTGCCAGAGAAACCCGACGAGGCGGCAAAAAGGAGAAAATTGTGGTCGCGGGGCTGTTCCCGCTTTCCCTTAATGTACCTGAAGCGGTGATCGGAAAGGGTGTGCTGCCCGCTGTGAATTTAGCCGTTAAACGCATTAATAAGAACAGACATATACTGCCGGATTACGACCTTAAAATAGACAAACAGAACACAAGTGTAAGTATTTTTGTTATTATTATTTCTATCTTTAAAGATTTACAATCACTTAGGCATGTGTATAATCCAATAGAACTGCAAACAGATCACAATACATTATTAAAGCTCTGAAACTGAGAGATCTTGAAATAGCTAAAAAATTATTCTACCATTTATACATTGTTGTATTGTATTCATAGTATAGGTTGTAATTTGGGCCGGAGGTCTACATTATTGTCATAACAGAACTAACTGTTAAACTGAAAATATTACACCACTTAAACAGTTCAATGTTAATAAAACAGAACTGTTATTTGGAGCCTAGAGTTCATTTTTGAGTACCGGTAATGTGTTCAGAGTTTGAGAGTTCCGGACCCAGGCAGGTAAACCGTTCAATATTAATAAAACAGAACTGTGTTGACAGAATCCATTTAAATGCCTAATGTTTCAATCCTTTGGGGGAACATTATGACTAGATTGCGTGCTATCTTATGATTGTATGATGGTACTGTTCCGTTCATAGTTGCATGATGATGGCCTATTAAATCTTAAGAGTCATAATTACAAGTTTTATGAGGTAGAAACCTGTTAACCATTTAATCCTTTTCCACTTTCATCATACGTCTTTAAGAACAAATATTTATCTAACTAAATACGTCTTTAAGAACAAATATTTATCTAACTATATACGTCTTTAAGAACAAATGTTTATCTAACTATATACGTTTTTAAGAACAAATGTTTATCTAACTATATACGTCTTTAAGAACAAATGTTTATCTAACTATATACGTCTTTAAGAACAAATGTTTATCTAACTATATACGTCTTTAAGAACAAAGGTTTGTCTAACTATATACGTCTTTAAGAACAAATGTTTATCTAACGTCTTTAATAAATAGTTATCTTACTACATACGTCTTTAAGAACAAATATTTATCTTGCTACATACGACTTTATGAACAAATGTATATCTTACTACACACATCTTTAAGAACAAATATTTATCTTGCTTCATTCGTCTTTAAGAACAAATATTTATCTTGCTTCATTTGACTTTATGAACAAATATTTATCTTGCTACATACTTCTTCATGAACAAACGTTTATCTTGCTACATACGTCTTAAAGAATATTTTTTTATATTAAAGCATACGTCTTTAAGAACAAATATTTATCTTACTACATACGTTTTTAAGAACAAATGTTTATATTACTACATACGTCTTTATGAACAAATATGTATCTTACTACACACGTCTTTAAGAACAAATATTTATCTTACTACATACATCTTTAAGAACAAATATTTATTTTACATACGTCTTTAAGAACACATATTTATCTTACTACATACATCTTTAAGAACAAATATTTATCTTACTACATGTACACACGTCTTTAAGAACAAATATCTATCTTACTACATACGTCTTTAAGAACAAATATTTATCTTATTACATACGTATTAAAGAACATTTATTTATCTTACTACATACGTCTTTATGAACAAATATTTATCTTACTACATACGACTTTAAGAACAAATATTTATCTTACTACATACGTCTTTAAGAACAAATATTTATCTTACTACATACGACTTTATGAACAAATGTCTATCTTACTACACACGTCTTTAAGAACAAATGTTTATCTTGCTACATACGTCTTTAAGCATAATACAAACAATAGTATAGTCAATATCAGCCTGTGCATTCGTGCAGTCTAATATTGACTACATTGTTAGATAAATCTTAATAAGTTATGAGCAAACATCTACTACGATAATAAACAATACTTTTTTAACCCTTTTTTATGCATGAAAAGAAAAAGTGGAAAATACACCTATTTTCAATGTTCGAAGAGGATATAAACATAAACATTTTGTGTTCGTACATAAATATAATACACCTATTTTCAATGTTCGAAGAGGGTGTAAACATAAACGTTTTGAGTTCGTACATAAATGTAATACACCTATTTTCAATGTTCGAAGAGGATATAAACATAAACATTTTGTGTTCGTACATACATATAATACACCTATTTTCATTTGTACATAAATATAATACACCTATGTTCAATGTTCGTAGATGATATAAACATAAACGTTTTGTGTTCGTACATACATATTATACACCTATTTTCAATGTTCGAAGAGGATATAAACATAAACCTTTTGTGTTCGTACATAAATATAATACAACTATTTTCAATGTTCGAAGATGATATAAACATAAACGTTTTGTGTTCGTACATAAATGTAATACACCTATTTTCAATGTTCGAAGATGACATAAACATAAACTTTTAAATGTGTTCGTACATACATTTATCACATAACTTGCACTCCAGGAGTGACATAAAGCAGTGACATAAATATCATATGTAACTAGTTACATAAATAGCCGACTCACAGCACGTATGTGACGTCACTCCAGTGTGACGTCACTTTCAATGACAGCATATTGTTAACAATTGTTCTGACTTTCGGCATTTATTAAAACTATTGTTTAAAGAGAATAAATCTCGATAAATGAAACGTTATAAGAACATTGTTGCTAATGTTGTATAACATCAAAAGGTTATTAATAGGGACTACATTTTACAGTGGACGCATGCACTAGAACTTCGGGGTGACCTTCGGTCACTGTTTATATGAGGACGAAGAAAGATCGATTTAAATAACAATCTTTTTATGGTGTTATGTGATAAATAGAATCTTACATTCGTGCTTATTTGATATTGATTTGTTGAAACTCGTCGACTGAAACGAATATGACGCTCGGCAGAGCCTCGCGTCATATTATTTCAGTCGACTCGTTTCATAAAAACAATATCAAATAAGCACTCATGTAAGATCCTCTATATAATACACCTATTTTCAATGTTCGAAGATGATATAAACATAAACGTTTTGTGTTCGTACATAATGTAATACACCTATTTTCAATGTTCGAAGATGACATAAACATAAACTTTTAAATGTGTTCGTACATACATATAATACACCTGTTTTCAATGTTCGGAGATGATATAAACATAACATTTTGTGTTCGTACTTAAATGTAATAAATCTATTTTCAATGTTCGAAGATGATATACACATAAACGTTTTGTGTTCGTACATAAATGTAATACACCTATTTTCAATGTTCGAAGATGACATAAACATAAGCGTTTAAATGTGTTCATACATACATATAATACACCTATTTTCAATGTTCAAAGATGAAATAAACATAAACCTTTTGTGTTCGTACATAAATATAATACACTTATTTTCAATGTTCGAAGTTGATATACACATAAACGTTTTGTGTTCGTACATACATATAATACACCTATTTTCAATGTTCGAAGATGACATAAACATAAGCGTTCAAATGTGTTCGTACATACATATAATACACCTACTTTCAATGTTCGTAGATGATATAAACATAAACGTTTTGTGTTCGTACATAAATATAATACACCTACTTTCAATGTTCGAAGATGATATAAACATAAACGTTTTGTGTTCGTACATACATATAATACACCTATTTTCAATGTTCGAAGAGGAAATAAACATAAACCTTTTGTGTTCGTACATAAATATAATACACCTATTTTCAATGTTCGAAGATGATATAAACATAAACGTTTTGTGTATGTACATGAATGTAATAAACCTATTTTCAATGTTCGAAGATGATATAAACATAAACATTTTGTGTTCGTACTTAAATATAATAAACCTATTTTCAATGTTCGAAGATAAACATAAACGTTTTGTGTTCGTACATACATATAATAAACCTATTTTCAATGTTCGAAGATGACATAAACATAAGCGTTCAAATGTGTTCGTACATACATATAATACACCTACTTTCAATGTTCGTAGATGATATAAACATAAACGTTTTGTGTTCGTACATAAATATAATACACCTACTTTCAATGTTCGAAGATGATTTAAACATAAACGTTTTGTGTTCGTAAATACATATAATACACCTATTTTCAATGTTCGAAGATCATATAAACATAAACCTTTTGTGTTCGTACATAAATATAATACACCTATTTTCAATGATCGAAGATGATATAAACATAAACGTTTTGTGTTCGTACATGAATGTAATAAACCTATTTTCAATGTTCGAAGATGATATAAGCATAAACATTTTGTGTTCGTACTTAAATGTAATAAACCTATTTTCAATGTTCGAAGATGATATAAACATAAACGTTTTGTGTTCGTACATACATATAATACACCTATTTTCAATGTTCGAAGATGATATAAACATAAACGTTTTGTGTTCGTACATAAATGTAATAAACCTATTTTCAATGTTCGAAGATGATATAAACATAAACATTTTGTGTTCGTACTTAAATGTAATAAACCTATGTTCAATGTTCGAAGATGATATAAACATAAACGTTTTGTGTTCGTACATATAATACACATATTTTCAATGTTCGAAGATGATATAAACATAAACGTTTTGTGTTCGTACATAAATATAATACACCTATTTTCAATGTTCGAAGATAATATAAACATAAACGTTTTATGTTCGTACGTAAATGTAATACACTTATTTTCAATGTTCGAAGATGATATAAACATAAACATTTTGTGTTCGTACTTAAATGTAATAAATCTATTTTCAATGTTCGAAGATGATATAAACATAAACGTTTTGTGTTCGTACATACATATAATAAACCTATTTTCAATGTTCGAAGATGATATACACATAAACGTTTTGTGTTCTTACATACATATAACACACTTATTTTCAATGTTCGAAGATGATATAAACATAAACGTTTTGTGTTCTTACATACATATAATACACTTATTTTCAATGTTCGAAGATGATATAAACATAAACATTTGTATTCGTACATGTTGTGTTCAATGGAGAAGTACCTCTTTCAATTTGTTTGAAATCATTTGTCACATTGCTTAAGACGCAGAAAAATATGGAAATGATATTGTTATGATTCTAAATGACATCTTGACACGTTCAATTTACAGAACGTCTCACGAAATATAAACATAAACTGCATGCAATTAACAATTGCATTTTTATGCATTTTGAATATTTGGATCTATGACATATTTAAAATGTTTTAGCGTACAGGTATATAAAGTTTATAGATAAACC
The DNA here is from genome assembly GCA_031761405.1 of Serripes groenlandicus. Lineage (NCBI taxonomy): Eukaryota > Metazoa > Mollusca > Bivalvia > Cardiida > Cardiidae > Serripes > Serripes groenlandicus. The sequence continues at coordinate 194,371,068 of JASEVX010000001.1, forward strand.
TATATTAGAGCATATTAGAGCATATTAAAGCATAGTTAAGCATGACATTAACTGTTGACATAAACAGCATGCCATTTATAATTGCATGTGTTAGCATTATGAAATATATTTAATTATATGTACCAGGGACGTTCAATCTATCTAAAATATATAGTATATCTAGGCGCATTTTGAGCAAACGATTTTTTAAAACATTGTGACAAACTTTTGCCATAATTTTTTCAAATTCAATAATTAATCTAACATTTTTAGAGAGTATCCATACTCTAGAAAATACGCCTGCTACATATTTGTACTATATGGGAAAGGGTTGTACTTACGGTGGCACAGAGGTGACATGTGTACGTTTTTATTTATCTCGTACGCACGAGATACTTAGTCGTGCGCACGAGATACTATGTCATGCGCACGAGTTACTATGTCGTGCGCACGAGTTACTAAGTCGTGCGCACGAGATACTATGTCGTGCGCGCGAGTTACTAAGTCGTGTGCACGACATAATTAGCCAATCAGAATACACTTTACATACATGAATGTTGTTTGAAAATGGCTGATTTGCGCCACCGTATTTCCGCTATCAGCCATTCTCAAACAATATTCATGTATGTAAAGTATATTCTGATTGACTAATTATGTCGTGCGCACGACTTAATTATCTCGTGCGCACGACTTAGTATCTCGTGCGCACGAGATAAATATAAACATACACATGTCACCTCTGTGCCACCGTATGTATTTCTTAATGCGAAATCCTATAACATTATAAAACAAAAGGTTCTGACATAATCCATCCAACATATAATGTGTTCGTATCCCTAGGGAAGGTTTATCGTCTATATATCATGTTTTGATACTGTGTAAAATATCTTAGGCATAACGTGAAGATGTACCGTTAAAATCTACACCGTCTATATCTATAGAGTTGACTTAAAGAGCATTGATCATATTGTCGAAATTAATGAGATATTTTTGAGATTATGGTTTATTGTACAAGTAGATCTATCCACAGCTATAATGTCGCGATTAATGGTCACATTTGTCATTTTGTTGGCGAGACGAAAGATTGACTTCAAACACCAAACAAGATGCATATCATAACTGACTGTCTCATATTCTTCGATCAGTTCTGTGAGGATCTGCCGTGGCCGAGTGGTTGGTGTCGGGGATTTGGAACTGGGCGTCCCTGGTTCGATCGCCAGTCGCGGCACTCATGGTGGAATGTTATTAAATCCTCTAGCCTCACTCTAAACCAATACTCTGTAAATGGTTGAAACTACAGATGCCGTTAGAGGAGAGACATCGTCGATTGAAATCTTCAAGAAACAAAGGAGGAGTTACCAGACAGCTACATTCCCCCATGGTTTCTTTCTACAGTATTAGCCCCGACGTACTTACATAAAGAGTTTTTTTTCGGATTACAGGAAACCAGAGCTCTATATAAGGGGCGGAGCGTAAATCTTTCTCTTTACCTCCAAAACCATGCTGTGTTTAGACAATGTGTGGACAATGTGTGTAGACAATGGGAACGACGGATATTGGTAACATTAGAGACGACGTTAGAGGGGAGACAGCGTCGATAATTACCTTCAAGAAACAAATGAGAAATTACTAGACAACTCGAATTCCCCCATGCCTTCTTTCTACAGTATTGGCCGCGACAAAATACGGGAATTCGTATTACGTTGGAGTTAACAGGAATTCACCGCTCTAGATAAGGGCCGTATTTCATGTTCTTAAATCCTCATTGTATCTGCAAACCCATGCTGTGTTTCGACACTGTAAATGGGTGCCACTGGTAAAACTCCAGGTTATTGGTCTGTTTTCTCGTGTTCTTAACCTTTAATTCTTTCCTCCAAATCCATGTTGTGTTAAGACGCTAGATTGGTTGCCATTGGTAAAACTTGAGGTTACATGAAATACAAAGCTCTTCATAACGCGTGTTTATAATCATATCCAACTATGAGAATCAGCGACTGTCAAAAATCGATAACTAAAATTACATGGAGTTATAGAGCAACTTTCTAGTTTTTACTCAATAACAACTTTATTTTGCAAAAATTTAAAAAGGCACTTATCAAGTTTTCAAGAAAAATATCTCCTGAATATAAATATATATATATATATTTTTTTTATTTTAATAATATTTTGGTCCTTTTTAACTTTGAATACAGTCACCCTAATTTCTCTCTTTATTACATATAAACCGTATAAAAACCGGTATTTTCCCGCTAATTTTTACCCGTTCTTCAGTGAATATCTTTTTTTAGAAATAAAAAATTAACAGGGCACTTACGGCATAATGTAGAAAATTCATTTATCTTTTATTTGACATATATTTTATTACAATAAAGTAATAACATTTTGGTCCATTTTATATAAGTTCTAATAAATTTTTAGCGTAAATATAGGTTTCCGTGATTGCTAGCGAAAGCTTCCGATGTTTACCGAGTAGTATCACTGTTGACACAGTGAACGCTTGACACTGTGATCGGTTGACACTGTGAATGGTTGACACAGTGAACGGTTGACACTGTGAATTGTTGACACTGTGATCGGTTGGCACTGTGAATTGTTGACACTGTGACCGATTGACACTGTGAACGGTTGACACAGTGAACGATTGACACTGTGAACGGTTGACACAGTGAACGGTTGACACAGTGAACGGTTGACACAGTGAACGATTGACATATTGAACGGTTGACACTGTAAACGGTTGACACTGTGAACGATTGACACTGTGAACGGTTGACACAGTGAACGGTTGACACTGTGAACGATTGACATATTGAACGGTTGACACTGTGAACGGTTGACACTGTGAACGATTGACACAGTGAACGGTTGACACAGTGAACGGTTGACATATTGAACGTTGACACTGTGAACGGTTGACACTGTGAACGGTTGACACTGTGAACGGTTGACACTGTGAACGATTGACACTGTGAACGATTGTCACTGTGAACGGTTGACACTGTGAACGGTTGACACTGTGAACGGTTGACACTGTGAACGATTGACACTGTGAACGATTGACACTGGCTTTCGTTGACGATAGTATGGAGACAGCGTCGGTAATTGCAAATGAGAAATTACAAGACACAACACGATTCCCATGAATACGACTGAATACGATTGTTAAACACCATACACTGACTAAACAAACAGTATATGGTCGTAGAGAACAGCAGTAAGGAAAACACTTTACACCCAGCACTTTGTTAGGTAACTTTGAATACACTCCTGTAAACTCTTTCTTATTTAGACCTCTGGGAAATGAACGCAAACGTTGTGATGGGGGTTCCGAGAATTTGTTACTGGTATTAAGGTTATTAGAAAGTAATGAGGCTGATGTTTTCCCTAGGTTGATCGTAAAATACATTCCGTTAGGCACCTTAAATAAATAAAGAAGAAATGCGTTGACAATATGTTATGACAACGTCAATCTCATTAGGTATATATTAATGGTTGTATTGACGAATATATAGCGCAAATCTTGAACATTTACAATTAACTGCTTCTTTCTAAGAACTGATATAATAGTTAAAAATATGTTTCGGAAGTGGTACTTTGTTGTGATCTATCGGTTCAACACGTTCCCACTTGTAGATACATTTCGACGCATATACAGCAGACGACTTCGCTCATAATGAGTAAGTTCTCCTTTGGTTACAATGTTTTCAACCCTATTTAAGAATCAAATTCTCATTTTTCATGTATTTTCCAATATGTTTTCAAATTCGATTGTTGTAGAGTTGTAGTATGTGGAATGGGTTTGTATATCCTGAAGATCTTATCACTTAGGCAGAAGAAGGTATTACTGTTTATTTTCTGCATTTTGAACTACAATGAGCGCGCGATAACTCGAATCATGGATATTTCGAATATATAGGTCAACCCGAACCAATTCCTGGAACGATTCGACTTTTGAGGACGACGAAGCAGCCGTTCTGATAGCTATGAACAGCTGCTTCGCTGTATTCTTGATATGACTGTTTTCACTGTGTCGTTTTTACACTACGATTTCATCACTGAGTCGTTTTTGTGGACAGTTGAACAGTTGAACAGTTTGGCAAATAGTGAAATTGTGCTTTTTGAGCATGTTTTGTGTTTGTTTTTGCACTCACATTATTCGAAGCAGTTTAACAACCTCAGAGACTTATAAATACACTGTGTTTATATGTCTCTGACAACCCTCAATCATGCAATGTGAAGGGACTAAATTGAACAGACCTGCTTAATATCGGACATCATTGAAACAAACACCAAACTAATGGATACTGTTTTCTCTCTTTTCTTGATAATTTAGTCATTTCTAAAGTGTAAAAAATATTTTATCTTAATATGGCCTAGCGACATGGTGATGAACATGTGATTACCCGAACAATTTAGTTTACAAATAGCCATTCTAATGAGCTAAAACGGTAGTCTATCGAATACCAACTAGATTTTTCATAACTTTGGAATGGCCTAATTTTGAACACATCATGACCAATTTCAGAACTAAAAAATCACCAAGACAACATTCTGGCAAACTAACATTATTCTACTGTCAAAAGATGCAGGGTTGATACATTCTCAAATTTACCCGCACCAGAGTCATTGCAAGCCCTACACCGATATACTGCTTGTTACTTTGCAGGAGTTTCCATACGATCGCCACTACAGTGCCATTGGCGCTTTGATTAGAAAGGGGCTTGTTAGAGCTAATTGCTAAAGTAGGCGAAATCCGACGACACTCACCATTTGAGACTGGAATCTAGACTAGTGTTTTACAATATCGGCATTGAATTACTTCACATCTGTCTTTCTATATCAGCTTTCCGTTTCTGAACACCATGTCGGGTTCATGAAGATGTCTTGATTGTTGCAGATCGTATATAAGGTAAATGAATGTGGATGATCTGTGGAATATTTAAAAAAAATGAATGGACTGTTGCCAGCCAGCTTATACCCATGTCGGTCCTTTTGAACCGCCAAATAGTTCTAGTCTGAAAATCAAAATGCGGTAACTTGTTGGCATATGAAGCCGGAAAACGGATTTGATTCGACATCACTTACCCAAAATAAATAAGTCGACAGAAATTTTATGTTAAAATATACGAAATACATGATTAACAAATAAAATGTGTTTGTACGCTGTCGTCATGACTTGATCACGCGCAACATGCATAGACAAATTAAGGCAGTATGTGCAATCTTTCTTCAGGTGTCATTCACAACTTGACTGAACAAATTAAAGCAGTATGTGCATATTTTCCGTAGGTGTAATTATGATTGCGATTTCAAAATTGAATTTGAATAGAAGATTTTACATTTGAAAGGGGAGAGTGCTGTGTATATTGTCTTAACTAATTAACTCATGAATGAAAGTGTATCCACTCAAAGCCACGTCTCTTAGTGTAACATATTTCTATATAACCCATGTATTCCATGTTAATCTTTGTAGTATAACATATTCTGCTAAGCTATATGGTTGTTCCTTCATTTAATGTCCTACACATACACAACAAATTGTCGACGAGGTTGGCATTTTGTACCGCTATAAATGATGATGATTATGTTAATTGAGGTCATCGTGGACATTGGAACTAAATGGCTAATCATAATCGGAACAAATTAAAGCAGTATGTGCATACGTTCATCAGGTGTATTATGATTACGATTTCAAAATTGAACTTTACATTTGAAGGGGGAGAAAGTTGTGAATATTGTCTTAACAAATGATCTCATGAATGAAAGTGTATCCACTCAAAGCGAAGCCTCTTAGTGTAACATATTTCTATATAACCCATGCATTTCATGTTAACCCTTGTAGTATTAAATATTCTACTAAGCTATTCAGTTATTTCTTCATTTAACTTCGTACACATACACAATACGGCCTTTATGTTTATAATTGCATGATTCATTCGCATCGTGGTGCAAAATCGCTAGGACGGTATAAATAGAAATAGAAATTGCGTATCGTGAAAAACACGACAGAGTAAAAAGTACCACCGACCGATCTATAAGTACCTTCAGATCAGCAACTTCTACAATCTGTTAATTGAATATTCACACTTTTTGAGATTTGAAAGAATAAAAAGACGTGCATGTATTTGTTCACCTATGCTATGGAAAAATAACATGTTTAGTTGTTTTGAGGCAGCTGTGACTGTGACTGTATAACGCCATTCTATACTGACCCCCTACAATTTGGATTATTTTGTATTAACGTAGTTTACTGTAAAATAATCTCAAGGCACGGACCATTCATTATTGTTCTATTATAGCACAGTGTAAATATTCTTTTGTTTATAAAATAAATCATGTTAATTTTAAAAGTATTATATAAATTATTTAAAACAAGGTAAAACAAATATGCCACCATTGTTGTTGTAAGTAACCAGCAAATATATAAACAGATTGTTTATTTTTTGCTTTGATATTTTAATTGGAATTTCAATATATTTATCATTGTTATGCAGCGTTCTTTTGATTTTGACATAGCATGCATTGGGATTAATGCATCAATGAGTATGTAAACTATGCAACGACTTCTGTGAAATTCCCCCAGTCACATAAAAGTGTTTGCAATAGACCCCCATTCTGTGTATACACTATTGTGCATTCAACTCAAATATTATTCAATTAAAAGACATAACAAGGTCTTGTGAAGTGTATGTGATAAAAAATATCAATAAATCCTTGTCCTAATGTATTATGAGATCTGCAGTTAGCCCCTTGCTGAGAGAAGTTTGAGTGCTTTGATAACACTACGATGTTATCACTGTGTCGTTTTTACACTACGATGTTATCACTGTGTCATTTTTACACTTCGATTTTATCACTGTGTCGTTTTTACACTACGCTTTGATCACTGTGTCGTTTTTACACTACGCTTTGATCACTGTGTCGTTTTTACACTACGATTTTAGCACTGTGTCGTCTTTACACTACGCTTTGATCACTGTGTCGTTTTTACACTACTCTTTGATCACTGTGTCGTTTTTACACAACGATTTTATCACTGTGTCGTTTTTACACTACTATTTTAGCACTGTGTCGTTTTTACACTACGATTTTATCAATGTGTCGTGTTTACACTACGCTTTGATCACTGTGTCGTATTTACGCTACGATTTTATCTCTGTGTCGTTTTGACACTACGATTTCATCACGGTGTCGTTTTTACACTTCGATTTTATCACTGTGTCGTGTTTACACTACGCTTTGATCACTATGTCGTTTTTACACTACGCTTTGATCACTGTGTCGTGTTTACACTACGCTTTGATCACTGTGTCGTGTTTACACTACGATTTTATCACTGTGTCGTGTTTACACTACGATTTTATCACTGTGTCGTTTTTACACTACGATTTTATCACTGTGTCGTTTTACACTACGATTTTATACTCATGCTTTCTCGGAGCTCTATTTTTCTTTAACAATAGAACAAACGTCTATTGTTTTAGGTGCGTTTTTTGGTTTTTTTCCATTAGATTGCGATTTTACGAGAGACATTAAATTGCGATAAAATAACGAGAAAGTTCGAAACATGAACTCCAAGCGATGACAATGTACATGTGTTTGTGTGATTACATCGTACAATACAATACCAAGTCGACAGAGGAATAATTTCCCACCATGAACAGCGTGTCCGATGTAGAATTACCTAATTTTGCATTGATTGTGTATGCTTTTTTCTCCATTTAGATTGATATTTTACGACAACTATTACATTTTGATAATATAACGGGAAATGGCTTTTTTATTAAAGCACTTTAGTGTTATTGTTATGGCTTTAATTTAATGACTTAACCCTTATTCTACTCCACAGGCCTATAATCGTAGAGCCTACAGTTGTTACCGTAAATCTTCTTTAGCCAATATGCGGGATTTTAAACTGAGATTTCCATCAGCCCATATATATTCCGTTCAATGTAACCAAGGCGAAATGTGGGGTTTTAAACTGAGATTTATATCAGCCCATATATATATTCCGTTCAATGTAACCAAATTGAAATGCGTGGTTTTAAACTGAGATATCCATCAGCCCATATAATATTATATAAATATTGCATGGCCTCCAGTGTGACAGTACATATTATCAACATGAGGAAAATACTGTTACCCGAGGCGAAGTCCGCGCAGGCTAATCCGGGCCGACACATTCCGCATCAGGTGAATAGAGGTATAGAATAATGATTACTGAAATGGAAAATCCACAAAAGGCGAAAGTAACTGTGCGGGTTCGCCTGCGCTGCATGCTTTGGCTTAGACCACAATGTTGGTTTCTCTCTCTCTCTCTCTCTCTCTCTCTTTATAAATGAATTCTGAAATCCTCTGTAGTCGAGTAATCCTCTAGGGAATCGATTCTAATTAAGTGATCCACTAGGTAATCATTTCGCATTCATTGATCATCTAGGTAATCATTTCTAATTCAGTGGTCCTCTAGAGAATACTTTCTAATTTAGTGATCCTCTAGGGAATCGGTTCTAATTCAGTGATCCTCTAGGGAATAATTTCTAATTCAGTGATGCTCTAGGGAATAATTTCTAATTCAGTGATCCTCTAGGGAATTGGTTCTAATTCAGTGATCCTCTAGGGAATCATTTCTAATTCAGTGATCCTCTAGGGAATCATTTCTAATTCAGTGATCCTCTAGGGAATCATTTCTAATTCAGTGATCCTCTAGGGAATCATTTCTAATTCAGTGATCCTCTAGGGCAATTCAGTGATCCTCTAGGGCAGTTCAGTGATCCTCTAGGGAATCGGTTCTAATTCAGTGATCCTCTAGGGAATCGGTTCTAACTCAGTGGTCCTCTAGGGAATCATTTCTAATTCAGTGATCCTCTAGGGAATCATTTCTAATTCAGTGAGCCTCTAGGGAATCATTTCTAATTCAGTGATCATCTAGGGAATCATTTCCAATTCAGTGATCCTCTAGGGAATCGATTATAATTCAGTGATCCTCTGGGGAATTGATTCTAATTCAGTGATCCTCTAGGGAATCATTTCTTATTCAGTGATCCTCTAGGTTATCGATTCTAATTCAGTGATCCTCTAGGGAATCATTTCTTATTCAGTGATCCTCTAGGGAATCATTTCTTATGCAGTGATCCTCTAGGTTATCGATTCTAATTCAGTGATCCTCTAGGTTATCGATTCTAATTCGGTGATCCTCTAGGTTATCGATTCTAATTCGGTGATCCTCTAGGGAATCATTTCTAATTCAGTGATCCTCTAGGTTATCGATTCTAATTCAGTGATCCTCTAGGGAATCGGTTCTAACTCAGTGATCCTCTAGGGAATCATTTCTTACTCAGTGATCATCTAGGGAATCATTTCTTACTCAGTGATCCTCTAGGGAATCGATTCTAATTCAGTGATCCTCTAGATTATCGATTATAATTCAGTGATCCCTTAGGTAATCGGTTCTAATTTAGTGATCTTCTAATTTATCGATTATAATTCAGTGATCCTCTAGGGAATCATTTCTTACTCAGTGATCCTCTAGGGAATCGATTCTAATTCAGTGATCCTCTAGATTATCGATTATAATTCAGTGATCCCCTAGGTAATCGATTCTAATTCAGTGATCCTCTAGGGAATAGATTCTAATTCAGTGATCCTCTAGGGAATTATTTCTAATTCAGTGATCCTCTAGGGAATCATTTCTAATTCAGTGATCCTCTAGGGAATCGATTCTAATTCAGTGATCCTCTAGGGAATCATTTCTAATTCAGTGATCCTCTAGGGAATCGATTATAATTCAGTGATCATCTAGGGAATCATTTCTAATTCAGTGATCCTCTAGGGAATCGGTTCTAATTCAGTGATCCTCTAGGGAATCATGTCTAATTCAGTGATCCTCTAGGGAATCATTTCTAATTCAGTGATCCTTTAGGGAATCATTTCTAATTCAGTGATCCTCTAGGGAATCGGTTCTAATTGAGTGGTCCTCTAGAGAATCGTGTTTAATTCAGTGATCCTCTAGGGAATCGGTTCTAATTCAGTGATCCTTTAGGGAATCATTTCTAATTCAGTGATCCTCTAGGGAATCATTTCTAATTCAGTGATCCTCTAGGGAATCGGTTCTAATTGAGTGGTCCTCTAGAGAATCGTTTTTAATTCAGTGATCCTCTAGATAATAATCAGTTCTAATTCAGTGATCATCTAGGGAGTCGATTCTAATTCAGTGCTCCTCTAGGGAATCGATTCTAATTCAGTGATCCTCTAGGGAATCGATTCTAATTCAGTGATCCTCTAGGGAATCGATTCTAATTCAGTGATACTCTAGGTAATCGATTCTAATTCAGTGATCCTCTAGGGAATCGATTCTAATTCAGTGATCCTCTAGGGAATCATTTCTAATTGCATAACGAATGACTCGATAGTGTCAGTATAAATGGAACTAACCCAGAATGAATGAATGTATAGTATTTTATGGCGCCCACCTAGCGCGCATTAACATATAAATGAATATTATCATTAAAAATTGAATATTTTTTCCAGAATTAGATGAAGGGAAATGATGAAAACAGAGACATTGTCTAGGTAATGGGAAAAATGTATGACGTAATATAAATAAGATTGAACATATGAAACGAATTGATATAACTGTAACAATGCGGAACAAAACAACATACACACAAACAAATAAGAATTCCATATGTACTCACTTTGTACTCTCTTGTTAAGATACCAGTTTATATCTAATTTGTCATTCTAGAGGTTTAATTGCGTGTCCCGGAAGTATAAGCTTTAACTTTACTTGGGGGAAATGTAGGTTCATGCCATGTAATATTATATACAAGTAACGAAATATTGCATTACATTAACGATCGTCTCCGTGATGAAGTGGTTAGAGATTCATCATAGGGAGGCAATAGTGACTTAACTTCTTGGTGCCAAGGCTTGCGTGGCTGGTATAATGACTTAACTTCTTGGTGACAAGGCTTGCGTGGCTGGTATAATGACCTTACTTCTTGGTGCCAAAGCTTGCGGGGCTGGTATAACGACTTTACTCCTTGGTGCCAAGGCTTGTGGGGCTGGTATAATGACTTTACTCCTTGATGTCAAGGCTTGCGGGCTGGTATAATGACTCTACGCTTTAGTGCCAAGGCTTTTTGGGCTGGTATATTGCCTTTACTCCTTGGTGTCAAGGATTACGGGGCTGGTATAATGACCTTACTTCTTGGTGCCAAGGCTAGCGGGGCTTGTATAACGACTTTACTCCTTGGTGCCAAGGCTTGCAGGGCTGGTATAACGACTTTACTCCTTGGTGTCAAGGATTGCAGGGCTTGTATAACGACTTTACTCCTTGGTGTCAAGGATTGTGGGGCTTGTATAACGACTTTACTCCTTGGTGCCAAGGATTGCGGGGCTTGTATAACGACTTTACTCCTTGGTGTCAAGGATTGCGGAGCTTGTATAACGACTTTACTCTTTGGTGCCAAGGATTGCGGGGCTTGTATAACAACTTTATACTTTGGTGCCAAGGCTTGCAGGGCTTGTATAACGACTTTACTCCTTGGTGCCAAGGCTTGCAGGGCTTGTATAACGATTTTACTCCTTGGTGCCAAGGCTTGCAGGGTTGGTATAACGACTTTACTCCTTGGTGTCAAGGATTGCGGGGCTTGTATAACGACTTTACTCTTTGGTGCCAAGGATTGCGGGGCTTGTATAACGACTTTACTCTTTGGTGCCAAGGCTTGCAGGGCTTGTATAACGACTTTACTCCTTGGTGCCAAGGCTTGCAGGGTTGGTATAACGACTTTACTCCTTGGTGTCAAGGATTGCGGGGCTTGTAAAACGACTTTACTCTTTGGTGCCAAGGATTGTGGGGCTTGTATAACGACTTTACTCTTTGGTGCCAAGGCTAGCAGGGCTTGTATAACGACTTTACTCCTTGGTGCCAAGGCTTGCAGGGCTGGTATAACGACTTTACTCCTTGGTACCAAGGCTTTTTGCGCTGGTTTTTTAACTTTACTCCTTGGTACCAAGGCTTGTAAGGCTGGTATAATGACTTTCATCCTTGGTGCTAAGGCTTACGGAGCTGGTATAACGACTTTACTCATTGGTGCCAAGGCTTACGGGTCTGGTATAACGACTGATACATCGCTTCAGGAAAACTGATATTGGTGGTAATAGTAAATTACACATGGAACGCCGTGCTATGAAAGAAATGGTGTTGAAAAGGCGTTAAAAACCATTCAAACAAACACACAAATACCTAAACATTACATTATTGAATCTCTCGCTTTGTTCAGGGAACCCCTTTAAGATTCAAAATGAGACAATATGGAACCCATGTTTGATGCAAACACACTGTCACTCGGTCATTGGATAGCCTAACCAACCAATCAAATTACAGCTGTTGACTAGCACTTGCCGTGTGCTCGATGTAATAGGGTATTCTGAATACAGTCTAGGATTCAGTACAGGTTTAGAAAGATGTCTTGAAGCTGTTATATAATGTAAGTGAAAATGTCTTTTGAAATATTTAATTGAATGGTCAATTATCTGTCTTACCAAAAGGCTGCATTACCAAAGGAGGATCACCAGTTGTTAATGTTCATATGCACATGCATATTTTCAGCTAGTTACAAGTTTGAATGTTGTTTGATGCCGCTGTCAACAGTTGTTCGGTAAGGTGTTTCCTAGGTTAATTACCAGTACTACTGGTAGTATTTATCTTGGTGCTGATGCTATCCGCGCAACTATGAGCGACAAGGAGGGAAACCATTACAACCACTTTGAAGTTTTTGATATGACATGAACACGGAACCAGGGAGCGAATCATGGTTTCCCGAAATAAGACGGTTTGTGCTTGCTCTATGTAGTGGCAATTAACGAGGTATTGTAATGTGAAGTAATGGATCTACAATTGACCAAACACAGATAAAAATAAATCATGTCTTTATGTGAAATGCGAAAGTTTTGCTACTTATCGAAATCATGATAGTTGAAGGATTTGGCGTTACATTTAATTTTGACATCACAGATTTGACTAAAAACCTATTTTGAAATCCCTGGTTTAGGGGCAATTTTGACCACTTTGAAAACAATACTTATATAGGTACCATTACGCAGAACGAGCAATGGCACCTAAATTTCCATTGTTTACCAAGACAAATGATTTAGTTGCAACCGTTTCATGCCAAGCCCTCGATATGTTCTGTTATGTCAAGATGTTCTTTAAATCTTTCAAACCTGCAGGAACTTACTGACGTTTCTGCAGCTGTTAACTGTTGAAAACACTGTGGTAAAAGGTGAAATTTTCCTTTATCACAGTGTTTCGAATTTATTCAATAATTACAATTTTTATCTATAGAAAAAATTCCATTCTTTTTCTGTACTATTTCAAAGTGCAGAAATGTTATAAGTAAAACAGGGTTAATACGAATTACAAAAAATGACACACTATATTAAGATAATAGGTTCACAGAAAGATAGTTACAATGACATTGAACACATTCATAAAAACGTTAACACGTTTTTGTGTTAAAATGGTAATTCTATTTAGCTAATTCACAAGCAAAACTTCGTAATCGATACGAGGGGGAAATGAGAGGTCAATGGTATGCGTGAAAGATCTTTTTTATACGACATTGGTGGCTTTAACATATACATGATGTGCCGAATTAAGACATTGGTGGCTTTAACATATACATAATGCACCGATTTACAACATTCCTTAACATATTAATGATGCGCCGATTCACGACATTGGTAGCTTTAACATATACATAATGCGCCGAATTACGACATTGGGGGCTTTAACATATACATGATGCGCCGAATTACGACATTGGGGGCTTTAACATATACATGATGCGCCGAATTACGACATTGGGGGGGGGGGGGGGGGCTGTAACATATAACTGATGCGCCGAATAACGACATTGGGGGCTTTAACATATACATGATGCGCCGAATTACGACATTGGGGCTGTAACATATAACTGATGCGCCGAATTACGACATTGGGGGCTTTAACATATACATGATGCGCCGAATTACGACATTGGGGGGCTGTAACATATAACTGATGCGCCGAATAACGACATTGGGGGCTTTAACATATACATGATGCGCCGAATTACGACATTGGGGGCTGTAACATATAACTGATGCGCCGAATTACGACATTGTGGACTTTAACATATACATGATGCGCCGAATTACAACATTGGATGGCTGTAACATATAAATGATGCGCCGAATAACGACATTGGGGGCTTTAACATATACATAATGCGCCGAATTACGACATTGGGGGGGGGGGGGGGGGGCTGTAACATATTAATGATGCACCGAATTACGACATTGGGGGCTTTTAACATATACATGATGCGCCGAATTACGACATTGAGGGGCTGTAACATATTAATGATGCACCGAATTACGACATTGGGGGCTTTAACATATACATAATGCGCCGAATTACGACATTGGGGGGCTGTAACATATTAATGATGCACCGAATTACGACATTGGGGGCTTTAACATATACATGATGCGCCGAATTACGACATTGGGGGGCTGTAACATATTAATGATGCACCGAATTACGACATTGGGGGCTTTAACATATACATAATGCGCCGAATTACGACATTGGGGGGCTGTAACATATTAATGATGCACCGAATTACGACATTGGCGGCTTTAACATATACATGATGCGCCGAATTACGACATTGGGGGGGCTGTAATATTTTAATGATGCACCGAATTACGACATTGGGGGGCTGTAACATATAACTGATGCGCCGATTTACAACATTCTTTAACATATTAATGATGCGCCGATTTACGACATTGGTAGCTTTAACATATACATAATGCGCCGAATTACGACATTGGGGGCTTTAACATATACATGCTGCGCCGAATTACGACATTGGGGGGCTATAACATATTAATGATGTACCGAATTACGACATTGGGGGCTTTAACATATACATGATGCGCCGAATTACGACATTGGGGGCTGTAACATATAACTGATGCGCCGAATTACGACATTGGGGGCTGTAACATATAAATGAGGCGCCGAAATACGACATTGGGGGCTGTAACATATACATGATGCGCCGAAATACGACATTGGGGGCTGTAACATATAAATGATGCGCCGAAATACGACATTTGGTGCTGTAACATATAAATGATGCGCCGAATTACGACAATGGGGGCTGTAACATATAAATGATGCGCCGAATTACGACATTGGAGGCTGTAACATATAAATGATGCGCCGAATTACTTTCGTTAATCCATTTCAACATGTAACAAATATGCCGCAGACGACTTTATAAATTTTGGTAAAAGCATGGGAAAATCTCTATTAGGGAAAATTTAATTATTGAAAAGCGTTAAGTTGTTTTAATCTATATTGTTTCTTTTCATTCATATATTTCAAATACATATTGATGTAAATGTTTGACTTTTGAACATAAGATGTCAGATTTATTTCTTTAGCGCAATAGGAATGTACGTCTAAATGCAGTAGTTAGAAAATTGATTTCTAACGAACGATGGAGGTTATTCCCTTTGGATATTGTGTCAATTAATCTCAATATCCTGCAGAGCTAATTCTCATGTTTCTGTTATGATATTTGTTGTTTCATAAGAAGTGCAACTACATATAATTCCAAGACCAAGATATTCTCTTTTAGAAGTGAGTTAATAGTGTCGTTTTTAATGAATAATCAGTAAATAATTATTGATGAAGGTCCAACATGTCATGATAGCCGTGAACGTATTCCAAATGATTTACATATTTATCAATAAACCTTGAGGACTTAATTCTTAGGAGAACGCTTTTCTCACATCTCTGTTTGGAAGATCTAAAGTTATGACAAGTATTCTAGTTATCGTCATTGAACTATCTTACAAACGCTATCTCAAGAAAATCGATGGATTGGTCTTTGCTTCAGGCAATCAAATTGTCGCCTACAATCTCGTTAAGCATCAACAAGGATGAACGAGATAGAGAAGCGGTGATGGCCGAGTGTTGGTCGTATCGTGCAACAATGAGGACCGGTTCATAAATATTCAAATTATTAATGTCAATTATAAACATTCAAATTATTAATGTCAATTATAAATATTTAAATTATTAATGTCAATTATAAATATTGAAGTCATTAATGTCAAATGTCAATTATAAATATTCAAGTCATTAATGTCAATTATAAATATTCAAATTATTAATGTCAATTATAAATATTCAAGTCATTAATGTCAATTATAAATATTCAAATTATTAATGTCAATTATAAACATTCAAGTCATTAATGTCAATTATAAATATTCAAATTATTAATGTCAATTATAAATATTCAAGTCATTATTGTCAATTATAAATATTCAAATTATTAATGTCAATTATAAATATTTAAGTCATTAATGTCAATTATAAATATTCAAATTATTAATTTCAATTATAAATATTCAAGTCATTTATGTCAATTATAAATATTAAACTCATTAATGTCAATTCGAGACGATCTTTCATGCGGTGTCGTCAGATCCTATAAACACGTAGTATATTGGTCTAATTTTACTGTTTCCGATGCGGGATGTCGTGGGTTAGATCCCCGGCAGTGTAATACTAAGGACTTCTAATATTATAGTAGTGGCTTTCCTTCCTTCTCTCTCAGGATTTTGGGCTAGCATTACGACTGACTCGCCGATGTCAGGATAGATGGGCCAGTAATATTGGTTACTTACCCGAGAAACGCCATGAAAATGTTTAAAGCCGACATAAAACACAAACAAGAAAATAAACAAACAAGACAATAAATAACTAGTATCAGACAAACAAGCAAGAAAATAGATAACTAGTATCGGACAAACAAGCAAGAAAATAGATAACTTGTATCGGACAAACAAACAAGACAATAAATAACTAGTATCGGACAAACAAACAAGAAAATAAATAACTAGTATCGGACAAACAAACAAGAAAATAGATAACTAGTATCGGACAAACAAACAAGACAAGAGATAACTAGTATCGGACAAACAAACAAGACAATAGATAACTAGTATCGGACAAACAAACAAGACAATAAATAACTAGTATCGGACAAACAAACAAGACAAGAGATAACTAGTATCGGACAAACAAACAAGACAATAGATAACTAACATCGGATGTTTTAAAGTTTGTATCCGTTAGGATCAAATTGCATCCGTGCTTTGGATCTTTGTTGGCTTCGAATATCCAAGGTTGGTTTTCACCTGCCAAGGCTTGCATTTGCTTCAGTATCTACGCATTAAATCAACTTTTAGAGAGACAATGAAGTGTTTAGTAACTCCCCAATGAGCTTCTTACTTTACGCGTAGAAATGTCTTTTATCTGAATAATTTAAGGAGTACCAAGAGTCGGTACCACCGCATGTGTACACAATTTATTACTGTCTCGTCATTCGGGAAGATAGAAAAATTAACATCGTTCTCCGGCATGTTAAAAGACACTCCAACACACACTTTTTGTTACTTTTCAAGTAGATTTTCTCTTTAATCTATCCAAACAAATGACGAAGCGATCACGCTCTATATTGTCAACATAATAAATTCACCTTATATAAGTCACTTCCGGTATATTTCACGGAAATTGCCGATGTTTTTTTTTTTAGTAAATGTGGATCAAGCTTATTTTGACACCGGATTTAAAATGCTTATTAAAGTTATTTATGTTTTTTTTGTTTCACTTAGGGTTTATATGACTTTTCCCCACTTATTAATTCACTCTTGGTTTCCTTTCGTGTTTATAATGTGAAATGAGACTGCCAGAACACTGTGTACGACATTTCGCTGTTGGAAAAAGATCGTATTTTGATATGTAATTTAATATAAATGATTTACTTAGAGTAAGACATATCCCATTATATGATACTTTTCATCGCATAAGCAGCATATTGATTTGGATCTTTTGTGGTTTCAAAGTCCTACAGGTTGTTTTTTTGCATGCCGTGGCGCTCACCAAGATTCAGTATCTGCAGATCTTATGTAATATGAATTAATAACTCCCATCGAGCTTCTTATTTTTACACGTGAAATGGCTGTTGTCAAAATAATTTAATGTTTATTAAGATAGAAGACTGCCAAACACTGTGTTTGACATGTAGCTGTCACATAAAAACACATGTTGATATGCAACAGGGATTTGTTTAACACATATATTGAATTATATTCTCGATTACAGACTTCCAGGGTTTCGTTAACATTGTCCTTTTAGTTGACATTTCAACATCAACTGTTAAATATTTTACTGTAAGCTAAATATTCAGATGACGTTCACTCTAAATATAAACAGTTGGAGGAAAAGTATTTGCAAATACAATTCAGAGATTCGTAATGAATTAAAATGTACATCGTTACTGATATACAGATATTCCCGTATTCCCGTGCAAGTCGGGCTCATATAAAAAACAATTT
This sequence comes from Serripes groenlandicus, assembly GCA_031761405.1. NCBI lineage: Eukaryota > Metazoa > Mollusca > Bivalvia > Cardiida > Cardiidae > Serripes > Serripes groenlandicus. The sequence continues at coordinate 194,389,515 of JASEVX010000001.1, forward strand.
ATGAAAAGAATAAAATATATTATAGTTTATAAACTTATACAACATACATGTATCTAGTCATACACAACTTACAAATAAACTAAAGACGGTTAAAAATGTTATTTATTTGTACCATAGACTACATAGCGGATGAACTCTTTCGTATATAACTATGATTTTACGCATGGTGAACATGTATAGAATACGTGTTATACATTACCAGTTCTACGTTTTGTTCCAAATATATATAATTAGCTGTTTATTCATTATTTTCTGTGTAGTTGATGAAAGAAATTTGGTAAAACAATTCATATTTGGACAGGTTATACATTTCACCCGAGTATTATAATAGAAACCTTCATTTGCAAATAAAATGGAACTCGTCTTCAATGTCTCCTGATGCACTTACACATTCCTCCCCTCTCGTCCATAACGTAATGTTTAACTGGTGAGAAGAAACACGAATAGTTGTCATTTGTTTTCTTATATTAAATGAAATTATTTGGGAAAGATGTCGAATATAATTGACACCAGTTGTGTGTATATATTGAAAGATAATGATATATAATTGTTTATTTAATCAGACTGCCGTTTTTGAAGAAATATGTCAATTGGTCTTTGCTTGAAAGAGGTTGAAAGTACAAACAAACCACGGACAGCGGTAATAGGGTTACCAAATATGATAAGGGTCAATATTCAGTGAAATAATAATAATTTATTTTGATTTATTTACCGGAACACATTGACTTTTGATTTTCTTTTGAGGTTTTAAGCATAACAATCTTCAAATCAGGAAAATAAAAATGCACGAAAATACCAACCCTTCTTGACATTTTAGTATATGGTCATTTTACACAATACTGTTTCTATGATAGGACAGGTATTTACTCGACTATTCCATCGCGTATTAGTTACTTAGATATGGACTCTAATGTATATGTACGCTTTAACCTGAATGTCTAAGTCTAATAATAAAGGGCCATAATTTATTATACACAAGATGGAGTTATCTAACTTTACTATTAACATAGGTGTGATGGTTTGGAAGGGTTGTATAATGTTTCATTGCAATGCATCAAGTAGTTATTTAGATATGGACTCTTAATGTCTTTACACGCAAACATTTAACCAGTGCCATAATTTACATTATATACTAGACATAGTTATCTTACTTGATTATTTACATAGATCTATGTGATGGAAGCAGATCGCTTAGCCATGAAGGACAATAGTTAAACATTTAAAGCAATAGCATCTGTGGTTTTTAAGAAAAGGCATTGCATGCACAACTTTAACCAAAGCTGCTACGCCAACGCAAAAGCGACTGTAATAGCCCTCCTTATTATTCGAATAGTCGAGCTTAATATCATTAACATTCACCCTCAAGTTTACTGTCAAACCAGTGTTCAATACATACAGGATCATGATATCAAATGGTATATGTCTTAACATTAAAGCTATATATATTCACTTATAACTACGAATAACCGAATCAAATATATTTTAGCCTTGTAATATAAATGAATAAGTAATTTACAAATAGACTGAGGCAGAGGCATTCCTAGAAAATAAAGTTTAGAATCATATAGTGAGTGGGGTGAGTCTACATCCGTTATTTGAGGTTACTGTACTACCACATTTCTCTCAGAAGTTTGATAGCAATCAAAGTCTCTCTTTGTGAAAACAGTATAAACCGACGCGACAATATATGGAGGGTTAAACAGCTCTATTCTCCAAGGTATCTGATAGTGTGCACCCACAACATAGGGTCAAATAATCCAATTATGATTTAGAGCATTCAAAATCCATATCTAGAGATTTGGTTAACCATAATATGAAATAATACAAATGAGATAGACAGCTTATCTCTTTTCTACACCGAATTATATTCTGCTGACATATGAGTAAATATAATGAGAAAAGAAACACTGAGTATTTTTTTTCTTTTAAAACAATGTTTTCAGGGAGACCAGAGGTATTCTATATCTTTGCAAATACCAGTTTCGGGCAAGCTACATAACGTTTCTCAAGTAACAATCATAATTTCTCTTCGATATTTGATAAAAATCCTTTTTGAAATCAGTTGTAACCTACCTGTCTGGATATGGAGGGTTGAACAGCTCTTTTCCCTACACTATCTCATGGTATACACCCACAACACAGGGTGACATGGGCGCCAGAAGGCATCAGAGACGGCTCAAAATGACAGTTTTCGTCTGATTTCAAGAAAGTTTAGCAGATATTGTCTTTTAGTTTCACTGTACATAATTTCTTCAAGCCATATTGATCGGTTGAAAAAAATAGCTGCCGACGGCATTCGGTAAGTGCTTCACACGACATCTTCTCTTAAACCAATGAAACAAATTCAACCAAACTTCAAAGAAATGTTCCTGTGGTGAAATTCTTTGAAATTATTAAAAGATTTAATACATTATTAATTTATTACATATGATCAAAGTTTCACCTTTATAAGCAGTAGCATTACTACAACACTATTGCTCAGTCGATCGCTTTATGGCCATCTTGGTCCTCTTGTTAATTTTTGGATCCCTATTTGTGGCAGTTATAGTTGAGTTTGCTTAAACAAAATACATAAACAAGCATACAGTGCTGTTAAGACACACAGGGATAATGGAAAAGTGTACTGTCGCTATGATATCACTAACAGATTGTTGAACAACAACACAAACACTTGAAAGTATTCAGGAGTTCCTAGTTTTCTTTAAAATAGTTTATCAAATGCTATGTGGAAGTTTAAAAGTTATTCTTTTGACAAGAACAAAGTAAGAAAGGGCAATAACTCTGTATGTAGCTAAAATATAGTAATGGTTCTTGTATACTGCAATTTTCTTTTATTGTGCTCTATAATTGTATGAAGTTTAAATTCCATCCTTTAGTTTTAAAATTATTCACCGGACAAAGAAAAGTAAGAAAAGGCAATAAATCTGTAAAAAGCTAAAATAGAGTTATGGTTCCTATACACTGCACTTCCTCTCCTTGTGTTGTATCATTGTATGACGTTTTATTAAATCCATCCAGTAGTTTTGGGAGTTATGTTCAGGACATGGAAAATTGCAACACACGACCGACCAACCGACTGACCGACCAACCGACCGACCAATCACAGGGTGACTCAAATATACCTCCTTAAAACTTCGTTTGTCGGGGGGTATAATTATGGTTTCCGTATAGGCTAGTCCTGCAAAACACAACTAGTCGTCAGCGCCCACGATCTCCGAGACTAGTATGACACATTTAAAACAGTTGAAAACACCATACTAGACAGCAAGGCGTTCGACACCGTACGCGATCTCCTAGGCTAGTACGACACAAATAAACAAGTTTACACCACCATACTAGACAGCAAGGCGTTCGACACCGTACGCGATCTCCTAGGCTAGTACGACACAAATAGACAAGTTGACACCACCATTCTAGACAGCAAGGCGTTCGATATCGTACACGATCTCCTAGGCTAGTACGACACAAATAGACAAGTTGACACCACCATTCTAGACAGCAAGGCGTTCGACACCGTACACGATCTCCTAGGCTAGTACGACACAAATAGACAAGTTGACACCACCATTCTAGACAGCAAGGCGTTCGATATCGTACACGATCTCCTAGGCTAGTACGACACAAATAGACAAGTTGACACCACCATTCTAGACAGCAAGGCGTTCGACAACGTACGCGATCTCTTAGGCTAGTACGACACAAATAAACAAGTTGACACCACCATTCTAGACAGCAAGTCGTTCGACACCGTACACGATCTCCTAGGCTAGTAAGACATAAATAAACAAGTTGACTCCATCATACTAGACAACCAGGTGTTCGACACCGTACACTATCTCCTAGGCTAGTACGACACAAATAAACAAGTTTACACCATCATACTAGACAGCAAGGTGTTCGACACCGTACACGATCTCCTAGGCTAGTACGACACAAATAAACAAGTTTACACCATCATACTAGACAGCAAGGTGTTCGACACCGTACACAATCTCCTAGGCTAATACGACACAAATAAACAAGTTTACACCACCATACTAGACAGCAAGGCGTTCGACACCGTACACGATCTCCTAGGCTAGTACGACACAAATAAACAAGTTTACACCACCATACTAGACAGCAAGGCGTTCGACACCGTACACAATCTCCTAGGCTAGTACGACACAAATAAACAAGTCCATACCATCATACTAGACAGCAAGGCGTTCGACACCGTACACAATCTCCTAGGCTAGTACGACACAAATAAACAAGTTTACACCACCATACTAGACAGCAAGGTGTTCGACACCGTACACGATCTCCTAGGCTAGTACGACACAAATAAACAAGTTTACACCACCATACTAGACAGCAAGGTGTTCGATATCGTACACGATCTCCTAGGCTAGTACGACACAAATAAACAAGTTTACACCACCATACTAGACAACAAGGTGTTCGACACCGTACACGATCTCCTAGGCTAGTACGACACAAATAAACAAGTTCACAACACCATACTAGACAGCAAGGCGTTCGACACCGTACACGATCTCCTAGGCTAGTACGACACAAATAAACAAGTTCACAACACCATACTAGACAGCAAGGTGTTCGATATCGTACACGATCTCCTAGGCTAGTACGACACAAATAAACAAGTTTACACCACCATACTAGACAGCAAGGCGTTCGACACCGTACACAATCTCCTAGGCTAGTAAGACATAAATAAACAAGTTGACTCCATCATACTAGACAGCAAGACGTTCGACACCGTACACAATCTCCTAGGCTTAAGACATAAATAAACAAGTTGACTCCATCACACTAGACAGCAAGGCGTTCGACACCGTACACGATCTCCTAGGCTAGTACGACACAAATAAACAAGTTGACTCCATCATACTAGACAGCAAGGCGTTCGACACCGTACACGATCTCCTAGGCTAGTACGACACAAATAAACAAGTTTACACCATCATACTAGACAGCAAGGCGTTCGATATCGTACACGATCTCCTGGGCTAGTAAGACATAAATAAATAAGTTGACTCCATCATACTAGACAGCAAGGCGTTCGACATCGTACACGATCTCCTAGGCTAGTACGACACAAATAAACAAGTTGACTCCACCATACTAGACAGCAAGGCGTTCGACACCGTACACAATCTCCTAGGCTAGTACGACACAAATAAACAAGTTTACACCACCATACTAGACAGCAAGTCGTTCGATATCGTACACGATCTCCTAGGCTAGTAAGACATAAATAAACAAGTTGACTCCATCATACTAGACAGCAAGGCGTTCGACACAGTACACGATCTCCTAGGCTAGTACGACACAAATAAACAAGTTGACTCCACCATACTAGACATCAAGGCGTTCGACACCGTACACGATCTCCTAGGCTAGTACGACACAAATAAACAAGTTTACACCACCATACTAGACAGCAAGGCGTTCGACACCGTACACTATCTCCTAGGCTAGTACGACACAAATAAACAAGTTTACACCACCATACTAGACAGCAAGGCGTTCGATATCGTACACGATCTCCTGGGCTAGTACGACACAAATAAACAAGTTTACACCACCATACTAGACAGCAAGGCGTTCGACACCGTACACAATCTCCTAGGCTAGTGAGACACAAATCAACAAGTTCACACTGCCATACTAGACAGCAAGGTGTTCGACACCGTACACTATCTCCTAGGCTAGTACGACACAAATAAACAAGTTCACACTACCATACTAGACAACCAGGTGTTCGACACCGTACACGATCTCCTAGGCTAGTACGACATAAATAAACAAGTTTACACTACCATACTAGACAGCAAGGTGTTCGACACCGTACACTATCTCCTAGGCTAGTAAGACACAAATAAACAAGTTGACTCCATCATACTAGACAGCAAGGTGTTCGACACCGTACACGATCTCCTAGGCTAGTACGACACAAATAAACAAGTTCATACCATCATACTAGACAGTAAGGCGTTCGACACCGTACACGATCTCCTAGGCTAGTAAGACACAAATAAACAAGTTCACAACACCATACTAGACATCAAGGCGTTCGACACCGTAGCCCATAAACGACTTCTACTAAAGCTTGAGAACTACGGGATTCGCGGCCCCTACACACATTGATTGCCAACTTCCTGCAAAAGTGTGAAACGTGCGTGGTAGTAAAATTTAAGGAATCCCTTACGTTCATCTATTTAAGAAATCAGATGTTGGAGATGTAAGAATCAGAAACACAAAACAATCTTTTTACCACACATACTACATGTATGTGTATGCTTTTTACGCTCCTTTATATGCATCAAAGGCTCTTCTTATTTAAGTCTCCATGGTCTAGGGGTTGAAGCGTCGGTAGCGGTAGATCAGGGATTGATCCCCGTTCGAGTCACACCGAAGACTTTAGAATGGTAGTTATGTCTTCCCTACTTTGGCGCTCAGGTTTGCGAGGATAACATTACGATGGAGCAATCGGTATAAAGATAAACACTACCGGTATGTTCTTAATTTACACTGGAATATGCCGCTTGCTGTTTAAATAGGTGTAAAACACCACTAATACACACAAACAAAACCAAGTGAACAGTAAATGTTCCGCATACGCACAGACTGAACAAAGTCTTATATTTTCGTATAAGTAACACAATTCCTTTTTTTTCGACGACGCGTCTTGTATCGCTGTTGTCAACATGGTCTATAGGTTTTTGTTTCGAATCAATATTTAATCTTTAAACCTTTCCAACATACAGTCGCTTTCTGACGCCTCTGCAGCAGACGGCATTAGAAAACATTGTAGCAAAAGGAGAAATTGATCATAATGAACAATTTCTGTTTTTGTCACCATGTTTTCAACTCTATTCAATAATTATTTATATTTATGGAGATTTTCCATATTTTTGCCGAAATGAATTCAATGTCCTCTGCTGCAGATTTGTTATATATGGAAAAGCGTTAAAGTCAATGCTTTGTATAACGTATATAGCTAGGTGTTTTTACGGTTGTTCAATGTGAACCCAGCTTTTACGACATACCATAAAACAGCTATAAACATGTAGGAATGAATCTTAGCTACACGTGATTACATTTTTATGTTCCCAGAATTCCCGGTCGGGTCGTACAAAAATACTTCAAAAATAGTTATTTATGGCTTCTCTCCTTGCAGGAATAGCATCACCTAACAGCACTACTTGTAATTAACCAGAAAACGCTGTAATATAACTGAATTATCTTTGGTAAAGGTGTGAAGCAGCATTCAAATAATTTGAATTTCATATTTACTGCCCGAAAGACTTAGAGGAGAATGTATATTCGCCTCATTGTTTGTGCGTGCTTGTTTCTGTGCAACCGTCCGTCCGTCTTTCGTGTTCAGATCATGCATCATCAACGTACGGCATGTATTGAATTTACTTCATGCGAAGATTGGTACCCAGAAGCGCATTTTAGGTCGCAATACACCAAACAAATACCTTCTTTGTTTCCATATAAATCGACCAGTTTCAACCCTCAATTGTCTCACTTTCTACAAAGCCTTTTTCGTGTCATTTAAAAGATTAACCTCTAAGCTATAAATGTATCCAAAGTAAATAGTGGGTCATGCTTTATGCAAGAAAGAACTCACCCGGCGAAAATGGTTATCGTCATTTTGTGACGAAATCTGGCTTGGACGAAACTGGTTTGTCACGTTTTCTACTTTCACTTTCACACGATGTCAAACTTCTAAAAATGATCAAACGAATCATTTCCAATGCATCCTATACACATTAATAACGAATTCAAACTCAATGTCATATATTCAATGCATTATGTTGACAGTATACTCTCATGTCTACACAAACAAAGTTTTTTAGGGACTTTTTGGCTGTAGATCAGCACGACCGCGGATGAATTTGGCGTAAATTGACATTGATATCTTAGATTCGACAATTATATAGAGTTATGGCCCTTTGATAATTTACATAATATGATTGCCTGTTAGCTCTCACAATTAAGCTTCAGAGAAATGCTCGCAATATTATCTGTTTCTCATATGCAGACGCAGCTTAGTGCATTTGCAACAGAAGATTATAATTCACCGAAGCCAAACGAAAACTGACTCATGATAATTTCTCCAGTTGTCTCAATTTGTCAGCTCTATTAAATTTTTGTACTTTCATTTATATAATGTGCTTCAAAATGTTGTCCATACATTTATTGTTTTCAAAAGTCGTCTGCTGCAGATTTATTGTATGCTGGAAAGGGTCAGAAATATGTTCAGATTCAACACAGTTGAATAGAATTATGGTTTTTCGATATTATAACAAGGATCCATCTGGACTTTTACTGTTCTCATGTCACTTCATTGACTTAGGTTAATTGAAACTGTTAGAAAAACAGCTTTCTGCTTCGTTTAAGGTTTTTGATTTTGATGTAATTCAAAGTTTTGAATTCATTCACGAGCCTCAATGGCTCAGTCAGTAACGACAATGGCTTGCGTTCAATCAAGATATCATTCGAATGATAAAATCAATTTGACTGGCATCCTTTGTCTTCCAATACTGGGCTCAATAGTTTATGTGGGAAAGTTACCATTTGCCTTGGAACACTGTGGTTGAAGAACTTGTGCGATAGAGCCGTAAGGAATACACTTTAGGCAAACAGACTGAAACTCCATTGAAAACGTCGTTAAACCCAAACCAACAATTCATTTTAGAAGGGTTTTCTATGGTTAACTATACCAAGTGAACTTCTATTGATTAACGTCGAGTACATTGTTAAAATACAGTGAAAGAACTAATTGATCCTGAATGGGTTTGTAGTCGCCATACTGAACAAATATAATACCCACTCGAATAAAATAACATCATTTTATTTTATAGTCACAATGTAAAAGCAAAGAGAGTGCTGATAACGGATTAACATATACGTATTGCATCAACCATTTCACACATACAGACGCTTTCTGGCGCCCCTGAAAAACGCAATGTGTTCAACTCTAATTGATAATTTAACTCTCATTTATGGAACATTTCCACATTTTTGCCATTATGTTTTCAAAGTGCAGGAAAATGGTTGAAGTAAAACACATAAACATACAGGAAGACTGAGATGCAGTAGTACAGCGTAGACTTCTCGGTCCCGGGTTCGAATGTCGTGATGAGCGATTTCTACCATTTGGATGTTTCCACATAGTACTGGTTAAATGTCTTCAGGAAGCAGAGCACTCGGGCCCAGAGGCCCATTACACCGGAGTGGAACACAGACATCGAGTGTTCTTATAGATTAAAATCGGAAAGCATGTTTCGCATTCGATGCAAAACAAGTGAGTTTAAACTATGATGCTAATAGTACAACCGCACAAAATGAATTTATCTTTTCTTAGGGAAACACGCCCTTATAGTACCTGGTGAAGGTTATTATATCAATTACTGTGGCTTGTTTACTACCTGTTTTGTCTGGTTTAACATGTTGGGTAGCAACAAATGATATTCACTCCGGTCTCTTCTGAACTGGTCCAAAACTTCCGGTTGGTGTTCTTTAATTCAGTGTGGCGTCAGGGGTTATATTCCTTTTATTTGTCCGTTTACTTTAATTTGATCTTGATGACCATTAAGTTATAATTCTTAGAAGTTCGTGTTTCGTTCGGCGCTATTAAAATATATTTTAGACCGAGTTGTTCCAACTTGTGTCATATTTCATTTGTACGTATCTAGTCGACGAGACTGTGGCAAATATCAATTCACTGTTTCCGTCGTATCACAGAGCGACGCAATATTTCATGTTCACGACATTTAATTAGAACCATAGGACATCAGCATACATTGTAACTCAGACCAGACACAATCATTTAGATTGTTATCAATGGCTAAAATGGCTTAACAGCATTCTATTATCGGGGTACTGACAACTCTTAATGCACTTGTCAAAATATCATATGAGCCTGTCCTTGGGAAGAAGGTACAGGTTGAATGTTGTGAACAGTGTAGAACCAGATTAACCTGTGTATCCGCAGTATCTCATTACGTTAAAAACGTTAGACATGGATTCATGAGAGGAAATGAATATGTAGGACAATCTGAGTTCACCCTATTGTATAAATAGGATTTCAGCAAATTACGTATGATTGTATTTATTCAGAAAAACTGAAAATGTAATCACTCGTGATCGAATAAACCAGATGAAGGTTTAAACAAGAGATAACATTGATTAGTAAATCAACGAGCCTGCTTAATTAAAGTTTCTAATCCAATAGTATCCGAGGGAGTACGGGTTGGTACTTTACCTTGATGGTCCGAGGTTTCTACCGTCTAGTGCTAATCCACGGGTTGTTTCTTACCCAACAATACAACAAGCGGCTACGGGTTGTTTATAGTCAAATAGTATCATGGGAAATACAGGTTGTTTCTTATCCAATATTACCATGGGAGATACGGGTTGTTTCTAATCCAATTTTATCCTGCGGGGATACGGGTAGACAAATTCGTCTGCTGCTGATTTGTTATGGAAAATGCTTAACAATAGAAACATAAATAGATATAATGGATCCTATATTATACATCCTCGGTACCAAGGCTATTCATAAAATATTTGTCATCATATATTTTATGAATAGCCTGGGTACCGAGGATGATATTATATTACTTTAATAAATCACCGGAGATAAAGTACTGTATTATCATGTACATTCCATGCCAGCATATTATATAATAACACCCGTAAATCTGGTAAGAACAATCGTAGACGGACTTGATAATCTACGTATATTATACATTCACTTGCATGGTGTTCTCTTACAGTCCGTTTCAATTAAACAGTCGCGTGTTTAATACGTACCAATCCAAATATGTATTACTCATAAACATTTTTGATTGCATTAAATGCTTAACAAAAGTTAATATTATCATGATATAAATAATGAATGCCTTTCTCATTTTCTGTGACTATTTTAAGAGAGTGAATGATTCACCAATCGTAACAATTAGAACATTATTAAGCACCAACTTTGCGCAAACGGTGCTCACACTTTTTAAAAGCATGTTAATCATGTTCACTCTTTTGTGTGATAGGCGACATACTGCCATTTAAACAGGACGCAAAGATGCGATATTAATTCAATCAGAACCTTGTACAAAGAGTGTTTCGCCCGTTTGGCTGTTGAATTTAATTATCTCTCTACGTATTGTTTCGTGGAGCTTAACATTTGTTTTGCAAAATAAGAACGAAGCGCTTTTGTTGTTCGTAGCAATTATACATGATTAGATGAACAAAATGCCTCACTGTATCGTCGTCAATGACGCCGATATTGCAAGTACAGGCATTGCATTTACTGTGAAAGTATGCATTCTAATATCCATTGAGTTTTGGGTTCAGATCCAATTTTCTCTCGAAATGTTAAAGCCAGTTTTGATACATTGAACAGCTATGCATCGTTGAAAGGTTACCATATATGCATGCTTAAAGTAGACTATTAATCCGGCTTAATAGTGTAGTCGTAGACCGTCCGCTTCCGGTACGGGATATCACGGGTTTGATCATCGACCAGGTCATACCAAAAACAATAAAACAATGAATGTAACGGCTTCTCTGCATTGGTGCTCAGAGTTGCGGTGTTAAAATTACGACTGAACAACGACAAAGTGTTCGACAGTGGCGTTAACCACAATTAAGAATACCAATACTGATAATTTATTTATTCAGTCACTGGTTTGTTGGTCATATATAATATAATCCGGGCAACACTGAGCCCCATGTAGAGAATATGTCACATTAACATGATATAGAGAATCCGAAAACATACAAATGTGAAAACTGAGTATGTATATGGTATAAAGGGTAGGTAATGAGTTTGTTGGGTCAACGATCATCAAACAAGTTCAAAGTTTTCAATGAAGATATAGTAGTCTGTAGGTAACATTTTCCCGCACAGTTATTATAGATTAAATGAACTTGCTTTTTGCGTTCCGGTGCATTATTGAAAACATCGGTTTGTTAAGCCGCTTTCAATATTCGTTCAGTTATAGCACGGTGTTTCCTGGGTGAGTTGCCATTTATCCTGACATCAGTGAGTCAGTCATAATGCAAAGCCCACCATTCTGAGAGACACGGAGGGAAAGCTATTTCTACCATTCTTTGGTATGACCTTACTTACAAATGAGGACATTTAATAGTTTATGATGATGAAGTGTCACAAGTATGTTGAGTTGGCGGTCGTGAAACTAGTTGAAGTTCTTAATGACGATTTTACCGCAAAGGGTTTTTCAAGATTATTTTATTGGTAATACAAGGCCTCAGGCCCACAATGAAGTTATAAATACATATTGTTTAAAAACATTGAGTGACGTGTTTTAAAGTGAAGATGTAAACAAAAGTCAATTAAATTATCATAATGTATTCAATGTTGGTTTATGAGATGTTTTCAATTCAGCTCCGATCAAATCGCGTCAGATTTGTAACAGTGCACTCATTTCTAAATTGATGATTGTTAGATGTTTCCAAATTGGTTTGATCCAAGCAACTGTTTGATGTCTCATTATAACCAGAGCATTTGCTATATACAAGACCGGAAATAATAATTACGTAACACTAACAATACATACATGTAAGAGAATCGATGACTTGTTTCTCACAATGATTTCAACTTTATCGGTATAAATGTATAGTTTTATAAATTATCATTTGCCACTTTTACAATGTCTTCAAGATAAATTAATTGAGAATATGAAGTTATTCCGTGATAAGATGCTTATACCATGTACAATTTGCAAGAATGCGTCTTGGAAGAAAGAACATGTTAACTGATAACTATTTTTTAGTTTCAAGCAATAATTTAAATTCTTTATTATATTGGGACTTTTGTAAAGTATTAAGTTTAGAGGGCCAATTTTGCAATAATTTAATGAAACTAATGGGATTCATTTGCTAACCACTTATATCCAAAACCATGGTTCAATTAATAACCTTTTTATATGAGTGGCCCATTTCTTTCTTCCCAATACATCCAGTTTTATTTGTATTGTAAGTTTGTTTAGGGTATATATATTCAGGGAAGGACATTATTTTAATTCAATATTTGATGCATTGGGTCACATAATTAGTAACTAATGGGTATCGTCCACATTCACCTAACGTTATGTGGCCAGGAGTATTCTGGTGCAAGTTGCAAGAACGTTTACAAAAGTGTACGTGTACTTTTTTAATTACTTCATAATATTGAAATCCCCAGACTTCCAAACCAAAACACAGAACATGTGTAATCATCGAGTCAAAGAGTTTGAATGCATCTTTAAGCTCAACATAACTGAATTTCCGAAGTGGTTTCGTCCAACATAATCTACTACTAGAAATATACCCATATTGTTTTTAAAGTACCATTTACCGTTTTAGGTTGGCACACCCCTATTTCTGAACACTACAATTTTCGTTTATCTAAATTAATGCTCATACCTGCAGGTGATGTCAGAAACAGTTGGTATATCATCAACGAATAAGGGAGATAAAATATCATCTTTGTTATGATTAACAAAAAGTACCACTACTGCATTCTAGTTTTAGGAGGTTAATAAGATCATTAGTAAAGATGCGTAAAGAATAAAGACGCGCAAAGATGTTTGGAGAACTTACACAACCTTGTCTGGTACCGATCTTACATTCGAAAAACTCATTTAATTCATGTTTTTAAATTTAATTTCACTACTGATTTTAATGGGCTGAACAATATTTGAAATGTTTCCATTAATCCCTTTCCTCATTACTGAATCCCCATAATTTGTCATGATTTATACTATCCAATACCTTGGAAATCAATGAAAAGGGTGTAAAATGGTCCTTTCGTTTTTGATAAATACTTCTGACCAGTGTTTGTAAAGTAAATGTATTGTCAATAACGCTATAATGTCTCCTAAAATCTGATTGTAGATATATATTAAATACATTTTTATGTTTACCATAACTGTTATGTTTAAGTAACATGCTTTCATACACAGACAGTTGAGTAATACGTTTCACTGTTCGTGTTTACTCTCTCCTCAATATTTCACCTTAAACTTGTCGTTATCAAGAAATCCGCTGCGACCGAAAGGTTAGCGTGTGGAAGTCATGGGGGGAGTACTGATGACAAAGCACATGTCCTAACCTAGTACCCATTTGTCTACCCAGGGAGTCAACGGTATTTAACTGAAATAATGCTACAATTGGCGTACAACCCAAATCAAACGAACAAAAAAAAACGTGTCTTCATTAAGTGAAACCGTATTGCGATCGGACAACGAAGTATAACTTATATAACATACTTTTACCGTTCTAGTATGGAAGTAGAATAACGAGTACGCATGCAAATAATTATGTGAGACATACTGACAAATTGAAATATTCGAAACAAATGTTTGATGTTGATCGTCAATAATTATTGATACACGCGGGAATAATGGAAATAGTGATTTGTAGTAACGACTTTCCGAGATCGTGCTTACACTAAATAACAGTTATATTTTATAAAAGAGAAAACGAAAACTACATCAATAACATCTTTCTCAGCCGGAAATCGTATAACTCAGACATAAATCCGTAAATCGTAAAACCACTTTGATTTAATTCTCGTGGATATCTGGCATTATTGTCATATGGATTATAAAACAGAGCTTCTGGCTCCGTTTTGGCCTTGAATTATTTCATACATAATAAGCATTTGCTCCGAAGGCGTGTTCAATCCACAACTCAGAACCTCCTTGTGGAGAAGCAGATTCCGAGTAATGTTATAAACTGTTTTTGAAGCACGACGGGATACCATCATAGTGGGTACTGCTATACATGTATAAACAGATGATGATTACACAATTGTTATCAGATAGCCTATCACATAAAGAGTCCCTAGACAAAAACAACACACATTTAACGGTAATAGGATCAATCTAACACGTGTTACCCTTTGACAAACTGTTCGTATGCTTTAAACAGATGAAAATGCGCGCACATACAAAGAAAACCAATGTGTACATTAATAAAACGCAGTGATCGTGTGCAATTATCTGTAGACTGTATATATTTAGTTGTCAGTGATCGTGTGTAATTATCTGTAGACTGTATATATTTAGTTGTCAAAAATGCCGCTTTACTTACGACCCTTGTGTTGTTTAACCTTTTATCATATATTGACGCATTTTGACACGTCTAAGGCAGGCATTGGAAAAATGGTTGTTATGAGCAATTTTTACTTTTGCAACAATTCATTCTTTCAACTCTATTTAATATTTATACTTTCATTTATAGACATTTTTGATATATTTCTATATTTGTTTTCAAAGTTGTCTATTGCAATTTTATTGTATGTGAAAAAGGGGTTAAAAGAATAAATACCGTAAGAGTTCCCAAAGCAACGATCTATCGTATGTGTCTATGACAATTATTACAGAGTGGTGAACTTTAAACCTGACACATAACGAGTCCCCAGATATTAAAGTACATTAAATGAGATACGATTAAAGACTTCAGAAACACAAGAACGTTTGTTCCATTAGACCGCATGTTGAGAGAGAAAGAAGTTAATCAGAAAAAAAGTGAAACAAATAGACCTCAGGCAAATGAGCGTATAATAGTCTGGAATGGAAACAAAATTATATGAGCTTGCCTCGATAATGTTTCATATGACAATAACGAAGTGGCTTTTGATAACGCTATACGTTAACCATATGGTCGTCTTACGGTTGGTTTTCGCAGAAAGCCGCGCATTTATTTAGAAAACATAAAAAAGTAACAAAAAGAAATAACCTATGAAACTTTCTGAAATTACCGCAACGGCGATGAATAGATGTGTATGAACGGCGATGAATGGATGTGTATGAGCGGCGATGGATAGATGTTTTTGAGCGGCGATGGATAGATCTGTATGAACGGCGATGGATAGATCTGTATGAACGGCGATGAATAGATGTGTATGAACAGCGATGAATGGATGTGTATGAGCGGCGATGAATAGATGTGTATGAACGGCGATGGATAGATGTGTATGAACGGCGATGGATGGATGTGTATGAACGGCGATTAATGGATGTGTATGAACGGCGATTAATGGATGTGTATGAGCGGCGATGAATATATGTGTATGAACAGCGATGAATGGATGTGTATGAACGGTGATGAATGTATCTGTATGAGCGGCGATGAATAGATATGTATGAGCGGCGATGAATGGATGTGTATGAGCGGCGATGAATAGATGTGTATGAGCGGCGATGAATGGATGTGTATGAGCGGCGATGAATAGATGTGTATGAACAGCGATTAATGGATGTATATGAGCGGTGATGAATAGATGTGTATGAGCGGCGATGAATTGATGTGTATGAGCGGCGATGAATATATGTGTATGAGCGGCGATGAATGGATGTGTATGAGCGGCGATGAATATATGTGTATGAACGGCGATGAATGGATGTGTATGAGCGGCGATGGATAGATGTTTTTGAGCGGCGATTGATAGATCTGTATGAACGGCGATGGATAGATCTGTATGAACGGCGATGAATAGATGTGTATGAACAGCGATGAATGGATGTGTATGAGCGGCGATGAATAGATGTGTATGAACGGCGATGGATATATGTGTATGAACGGCGATGGATGGATGTGTATGAACGGCGATTAATGGATGTGTATGAACGGCGATTAATGGATGTGTATGAGCGGCGATGAATATATGTGTATGAACAGCGATGAATGGATGTGTATGAACGGTGATGAATGTATCTGTATGAGCGGCGATGAATAGATATGTATGAGCGGCGATGAATGGATGTGTATGAGCGGCGATGAATAGATGTGTATGAGCGGCGATGAATGGATGTGTATGAGCGGCGATGAATAGATGTGTATGAACAGCGATTAATGGATGTATATGAGCGGTGATGAATAGATGTGTATGAGCGGCGATGAATTGATGTGTATGAGCGGCGATGAATATATGTGTATGAGCGGCGATGAATGGATGTGTATGAGCGGCGATGAATATATGTGTATGAGCGGCAATGAATGGATGTATTTGAGTGGCGAGGAATGTATGTGTATGAACGGCGATGAATGTATCTGTATGAACGGCGATGGATGGATGTGTATGAACGGCGATGAATGTATCTGTATGAACGGTGATGAATGTATCTGTATGAACGGCGATGAATGTATCTGTATGAACGGTGATGAATGTATCTGTATGAACGGTGATGAATGTATCTGTATGAACGGCGATGGATGGATGTGTATGAACGGCGATGAATGCATGTGTTTGAACGGCGATGAATGTATGTTTATGAACGGCGATGGATGGATGTGTATGAACGGCGATGAATGTATGTAAATGAACAGCGATTAATGTATGTGTATGAACGACGATGAATGTATATGTATGAACGGCGATGGATGGATGTGTATGAACGGCGATGAATACATGTGTATGAACGGCGATGAATACATGTGTATGAACGGCGATGAATGTATGTGTATGAACGGCGATGAATGTATGTGTATGAGCGGCGATGAATAGATGGTAATGAGCGGCGATGGATGTGTATGTGTATGAACGGCGATGAATGTATGTGTATGAACGGCGATGAATGTATGTGTATGAGCGGCGATGAATGTATGTGTATGAGCGGCGATGAATGGATGTTAATGAGCGGCGATGGATGTATGTGTATGAGCGGCGATTAATGTATGTGTATGAACGGCGATGGATGTATGTATATGAACGGCGATGAATGTATGTGTATGAACGGCTATGGATGTATGTAAATGAACGGCGATGAATGTATGTGTATGAACGGCGATGAATGTATCTGTATGAACGGCGATGGATGGATGTATATGAACGGCGATGAATGGATGTATATGAACGGCGATGAATGGATGTGTATGAACGGCGATGAATGGATGTATATGAACGGCGATGAATGGATGTGTATGAACGGCGATGAATGGATGTATATGAACGGCGATGAATTGATGTGTATGAACGGCGATGAATTGATGTGTATGAACGGCGATGAATGTATGTGTATGAACGGCGATGAATGTATGTGTATGAAATAGCGGTCATGCACACAAAAAGAGATTGAAAAGTATCTTCGTCTTGTGAATTATTTTAAAAATCTATATTTATGGATATAGAAATGCGTTGTAATTTTCGTTAACTTCTATTCTTACAAAATATTAAAATCAAAGAACTCAAGAGTACTGAAAGTCGCGCTCACATGAAACAATTGTAAGTTTCAAAAGCAATATCTGTAATGGTTTTGAAAAAAAATGAGGTGGTACAATGAATTTAACCAAGCTGAGGTTTTGAGCATAACACTATTCAATTAAGGAAATGCACGAAAATACCAACCCTAATTGACCTAGGGCCATTATCTACATAGTCTGAGGAACAAAATACATACAAATCATTCACATTTACCATCAAATTGAGCAATATCGTGGCTAAAGAAAGTATGATTTGTCAAATTATCTAAAAAGGTTCATTGTCTTACAGTTTATAAAACTGAAATATAATAACTTATAACTGAAATACACAATAATTTACAACATTGGAATGTTAACTTCATGTTGACTATGATCAGATGTTTCAGACTAGCCCAACCCAACCGTACAAGTTACCTAATAACTTGGCAAATATATGTTATCATTGTTAATATAAATGAATAAGTAATTTACAATTTACAAAAAGACTGCGGCAAAGGTATTCCTTCAAAATAAAGGGTCTGCTATTATAACAAAGTTTAGACTCACACTTTACTTTTATAAATGTGTCTGAAGTGGTTGAGTGAGTCTACGTACAGTTTTTGAAGTTACTGTACAAGCCAACTTTCTCTTTGAAGTTTGATAACAATCAAGGTAATGAAACAATCAATGCCTCTCTTTATGAAAACAGTCTTTACCTACAGGTCTAGATATATGGAGGGTCACACATCTCTATTCCCCACACAATA
Source organism: Serripes groenlandicus (assembly GCA_031761405.1). Classification (NCBI taxonomy): domain Eukaryota; kingdom Metazoa; phylum Mollusca; class Bivalvia; order Cardiida; family Cardiidae; genus Serripes; species Serripes groenlandicus. The sequence continues at coordinate 194,408,486 of JASEVX010000001.1, forward strand.
GTATGGTATGTACCCACAAAATGGGGTCAAATGATACAATTAGGATTGTAGAGCATTCAAAATCCATATCTAGAGCTCTGGTTAACCATAATTGTAAAATGAAATAATACAAATGAGAAAAATAGCTTATCGTTTTCCTGAATTATATGCTAAAAAGGTAAAAAATAATGAGAAAAGTAACAATATTTTCCTCTGTTCCAACAATGATTTCAGTGAGGTATTCTGTTTCGGATCCCTGTTTGTGGTAGTCCACCTTATGTTTTTGAACAAGCCAAATTTCTCTTTGAAGTTTGATAACAATCAATGTTAACATTATTAATATATAGGTCTCGACATGGACGGTCAACCAGCTCTTTTCCCCACAATATATCATCAGGCTATTTCTAGGCTTTTGGGGAGCAAGAATTTGGTCCTTAATTTGGGAAATCAATCTAGGTTTAACATGACAAAATTGGGAATTCTGCATGATTTTAAAGCCTTTTGCCATTGGGAATGGGTCAGAATATCTGACCCGTGAGATGCCTTGAAAAGGGCCAGATCATGGTATGCACCCACAACACAGGGTTAAAGGGTCCAATAAGGATTATTGAGCATTCAAAAATCTATATCTAGAGCGCTAGTTAACCATAAAAGTAAATTTAGTACATATGACATAAACAGCTTATCGCTTTCCTGCACTGTCTTTTGGATCCTTCGCTTATGACAGTAGTAACATTTGTAAATTTAATGAGGAAAGATGCACTGAACTTTTTTTTCTCTTTTCAAACAATATGTTCAGGGACGTATCTTTAATTTTTCGGATCCCTGTTTGTGGCAGTCATAGTTGAGCTTTCCTTGAACAAAGCACATAAACAAGCACATTACTGGTAAGTCACATAATGATAATGGATAAGTGTACTGTTGTCATGATATAACTGAAATACTGCTGAAAATGACATACAATAACACACAAAATTTAAACAATTGAAAACATTCAAGAGTTGCTAGTTTTCTTTAAAATAGTCAACTAATATTGAAACGACAGATTCACGTGTTCCTTTAGTATACTAGTATGTGTGACGCTAGGCTGTCATTCTGACATTCATATGTTATTATAATTAACTCTTTGACAAGATCTTCTTGTTTCTATAAGCATTGCCCTGAATGAAGGTTCCTCAGCAGAGACAATGTATCGAAGCAACCTGAAACAGCCGATATATGCAATGAAAATCACATTTTTGAATAGTTTTAGCCAGAAGGGAAATTGTCCAAGGCATTAAGAATATAATCAGCTGTCACTTCCATCCAACAGAAAACACTTGTTTGCCAACTAACTTAAACCTGGTCACCTGTTGAGCTGCTGTTGTAATTAAAATAATAAGGATAACATACTGATTAAATGCTTCGGCAGTGTTGACAGCAACACTCTGTAATATATATGTGAATATGCATCCTCTAACTGTAAAATATTACTCAAATTGTACGCTAGAAAAAGGTTTAAATGTGTTAAGTTTCAAAATATATTACAGCATTAACCCTATCCCACAAACAACAAACCTGAAGCAAAACATCGAAAACATCTCGGCTATAACATTTATAATAAATCCTTATATATAAGATCATGGTTTGAACACATAGTGACAAATATAGAAAGAAATGGCTATTTTAGCTTCATCCTCAATACAGAAAGAATTAAACATATGTTCATGTAAAAGTATAGGCACATGATGCTTCTCAATGGTGTTTCATATAAAGGGTTACTGTGAAACAATCATTCATATCAATTGAATTATTGCATTCAGTAATTGAAAAGCAAGAACCCATTCATTTCAAGCAATATTCTATTTCAACAAACAGTGTTTGAAGAAACACATGTGTCATTCTGCCAATATACGAAAGGTAAAGGCTTTAGTATTATACTACGCTGGGTGTGGAACGAAGTTCGAGAGAGACGTTATAGAGATATCTTTCAAATTTATAGAGATATGTCTCAAACGAATAAATGGTTAAACGGCTTGCCATATGGGTCCGTCTATTCGGTGTGTAAGGATAATCAGAATACATTATATGTAAACCGTTCAAGAAGAGAATGTAAACATAAAGATTGTTTAATAGTCGGATAAATACAATTACCTTGGTAATAAAACGCATTATACGTCACAGGATCAATTAGCTCCAATACGTGTTGTTATTTAGACATGTGTTATTACGTTTCATTTCTCACATAAAATATTTAATTAGTTCAGGTATTAGGAGACATTCTCAATTTCATTGCCCGGAAGTCATGAAAATGGCACATCAAGGTGTAGAAAAAGTTATTGTTTAACCCTTCTCCTAATAAAAATCAACATTCAGTGACATGGTAAGGTGTATTTCAGTATAAAATATGTCTACAGAACTCACGCATCATAAAATCGCGCTATTCCATTCTGAATGATAACACACGGATAGTAGGATAACTTTAATGATGTTGTCAATGACACAGACAGATAATAACTCATACTTTACCGCAGTAATGTGACAATAACAAATCTGTCCATATAGCATGATTGTTATCTCTTTATTAATTGAACCATGGGAAGTGTTTTTAATTGAACAACCCTGATTGAACGAATTAATCTTTCCTAAAACATTGCTTGATATACAGCTTTAGGTCATCATCTCAAACAGAAACCATTGAATACATATATAAATCAAAGTACTAATATATCTGAGAGTTGATGGTGGCAGGAATGTCTCCGCAGTATAGCGATCTGTATCTGAATGTAAGAAGTTTTTAAACAACAGAAAAGAGAGTTGACTGGATAGGCGATATGTATGTAATTCATTGTCAATTTTAGCGTGAAAACCACCGACATAGTGGAATAGTGGTGAAAGCGTCTGTTTCGGATCGGGCGACGAGGGATCGATGCCCGGTCGGTTCATACCTTAGACCAAAGATTGGCAAATAGTAGTAAAGGCTCTTAAGAATGCGGGGATAACATTTCGACTGCTTCATCGATGTTAGGATAAACAAGACTGGTTGTCTTACAGTTGCATTACCCCGGAAACGCCTTTATACTGCTGAAGCGTTGTTGAGAAAAGTGTAAACTAGTGTTAAAGAGATATAAAATCAGGTTATTCGAGTTGTTGAGTGTAAACTAGTGTTAAAGAGATATCAACTCAGGTTATTCGAGTTGTTGAGCGCAATTAGTGTTAAAGAGATATCAAATCAGGTCATTCGAGTTGTTGAACGTAAACTAGTGTTAAAGAGATATCAAATCAGTTGTTGAGCCTAAACTAGTGTTAAAGAGATATCAAATCAGGATATTCGAGTTGTTGTGGACGGTTGAAACGGGATACCTATTCAAATACAAGTAGTTATCTCCAATGTGTAAACGCTTGTGCCTTAACACATTTGCAATATATTGTTTTCACTTTTAGGCCTATTAGTGAGAGAGGCTTGGAATATTAAGGTTGCATTGTTAGAAAATGATAACACTTCCATGGCTAACACTTCTTTTTACGTGAACCAAATCAATTTGTTATTAAAGCTGATACATACTACTATGAATATACCAAGGATGTACTTGTTTGGTAGATCTAGCATGAATGAAAGTAGTGCTATGAAACAGATCATAATTGCATTTGACTATTTGCCTAAAAATGTAGGTTGTGTTAAGAATACTTACTTACTGCCCAGCATGCGTAATTATCTCCGTTAGCTTCGGGATTGGGAACCGACCGTACCGGGTTCGATCCCCAGAACTGTAACCGTGATATAACTGAAATAATGTTGAAAACAGGTTAAAGCCTAAACACCAACCCATAATTACCATCTTGGGTAGAAACATCCAACTCCTGAATTGTCAAGTTTATGTCCGGTTTATGTCCGGTTTATGTGTTGTAATTTGTCGTCTACAGTGTGACACCAGGATCAAACTTGCTCGTTTGAAATAATTGATAGATAGGATAAGATTACATCTAAATTTTGACTTATAAATACACGGATTATAATTATTGAATAGAAATGAAAATATTTTGTCAAAAGGAGAAAGTGTTCATATAGAGCATTTTCTCCCTTTTCCATACTGTTATCATAAGTTGTCTGCTACAGATTACAGAGGCATCATAATTCGTCTGTAAGTTGGAAAGGGCTAAAGTCTTTCTTTCATACTGAAGGTCCCGGGTTCCAATCGCGTGATGAGCGGGTTCTGCCTTTGGGATGTTTCCTCTCAAACGGCCCTAGTACGGGTTAAGTCTTCAGGAAACAGACGTCGAGCGTGATAGCTTGTTTCGCAATCAATGTAAAATAAATTAGTTTAAGCTATTAACAAAGACTCCGAACTTCGGTGCATGACACGGTCCCAATTTCCGCCCGTTTCACTCCCAATTTGTCGAAAACAGACCGAATAATTTCATATACGTGAGAAAGCTATTATCGCTGTTCAAGAACCAATTTTCTATGTCAAAGCTACTTTATATCGCGTGAAATGACGGATCGTAGTATCTTCTAGTGTACTGGAACCCAAGTTTTCGAATTATTTCTGGACCATTTTCAACTACTTTTCCGTTTTAACACAGATTTTCCTGTACTTCTGGTCCATATGTCCTGACGAGTCAGTCGTTGAGCGCCAAAGAAGGAAAATCTCCTTCACCCTAGATGGATGCTTTACCACTACACCACCGAGACTGGATGTATCGTGGTAGTAGCTACTGTACCCTAGATGGATGCTTTACCACTACACCACCGAGACGACTGGATGTATCGTGGAAGTAGCTACTGTACCCTAGATGGATGCTTAACCACTACACCACCGAGACTGGATGTATCGTGGTAGTAGCTACTGTACCCTAGATGGATGCTTTACCACTACACCACCGAGACTGGATGTATCGTGGAAGTAGCTACTGTACCCTAGATGGATGCTTTACCACTACACCACCGAGACTGGATGTATCGTGCTAGTAGTTACTGTACCCTAGATGGATGCTTTACCATTACACCGCCGAGACTGGATGTATCGTGGAAGTAGCTACTGTACCCTAGATGGAAGCTTTACCATTACACCACCGAGACTGGATGTATCGTGGTAGTAGTTACTGTACTCTAGATGGATGCTTTACCACTACACCACCGAGACTGGATGTATCGTGGTAGTAGTTACTGTACTCTAGATGGATGCTTTAATACTACACCACCGAGACTGGATGTATCGTGGCAGTAGTTACTGTACCCTAGATGGATGCTTTACCACTACACCACCGAGACTGGATGTATCGTGGAAGTAGCTACTGTACCCTAGATGGAAGCTTTACCATTACACCACCGAGACTGGATGTATCGTGGTAGTAGTTACTGTACTCTAGATGGATGCTTTACCACTACACCACCGAGACTGGATGTATCGTGGTAGTAGTTACTGTACTCTAGATGGATGCTTTAATACTACACCACCGAGACTGGATGTATCGTGGCAGTAGTTACTGTACCCTAGATGGATGCTTTACCACTACACCACCGAGACTGGATGTATCGTGGTAGTAGTTACTGTACTCTAGATGGATGCTTTAATACTACACCACCGAGACTGGATGTATCGTGGCAGTAGTTACTGTACCCTAGATGGATGCTTTACCACTACACCACCGAGACTGGATGTATCGTGGTAGTAGCTACTGTACCCTAGATGGATGCTTTACCACTACACCACCGAGACTGGATGTATCGTGGTAGTAGCTCCTGTACCCTAGATGGATGCTTTACCACTACTGACTGAGTTTAGTTTATTTTGGAATTAAGTTGAATGTTTTCAATGAAATTAACTTTGCTTTGATAAATTTGGATTATCGAGGTTTTCATGACCGCTGATGACTTATCTATGACCTAAGATCCGTTGTTCGATATCCGAGTACTAGGCAGCATGCACTTCCAATATGCATTCAATCATCGAACCCGGTTCCTTTTATATTAATAATCAGAATGTTTTAAGATTGGTATATTAACATAAGTAACCATTTATTTACAACTATGTCATATACAAGTTCTGAACACTCTCTACGCTAATTCGCCATTGTAGTAAGCGTTGTGAAATTGAGACCGGGAAGACTGGGTTCGAACCCATTCTTGCTGTGGTAATGAGGGAATTCAATCGAATACAATATCATTTCATAACCTTATACTGGTAAATCAGACAGGAATAACTTACTTGAGACTTATAGCCGAGGTAAAACTGGATTTGTTGTTGAAAATGGATTAAAACTTCCATAAAACAAACACATCCGTAAATTGCGTTTAACCTTACAGTTTAAAATATGCTTTCATTTTGTGTTTCTAACTATTCGATATACACATCTCATTCCCCTTTCCTTTGCTATGTCTACACGTGTTCGTTACGATATTCGTAGAGTTATCTGCTTAAGAATACTAGGAACAACGGACCAAACAAACTGGAGGAAAAACAACATTTCTAAATCGGATGTAAAAACAGTGTAGCAAAATGTGAAATTGCTGGTTTTGAGCAATTTCACCTTTTATCACAATTCTTATGTTTTATTGCCGTCATAAGTTCAAGGGATCGAAGTAAACTGCGAAAGTAGAGGGTACAGCCTTTATCGGAATAAAGCTGTCGGTACATCATTAGTGAATCCGGATATTGCGTTTTTTCATTGCTGACTGACGATCTCGGAGAGAGCTTTTAAGCTCCGCGTGTGATTTACTTTGTATGAAAAGCGACAACTAATTGATACACAAGCAGGGGATATTGTATTGATTTATTCACATTTAGATTACGTATTGCCATACAGCTGTTGATACATATTTCATACATATATCAAAGTACTGAAAGTACAGAAAGTACTGCTTGAAGGTGATTTATTAGTGATGCAGGTGCAGATGGGTTTATGACAGTTATGTAAGGTATGAACAGACTATGGTAAGGATATGTTGATAGGAACAAACAGGAGCAAATAGGATGGACAAACACAGAACCAAAGATTTTAAGTAATGAAAACTTCTATTGTTGACACCTTGTCATAAAATTCATATGTACATTAGTAAGCAAAATGTCCTTCCTAGCATGTTAAAGATTAACACACTGTGTTTTTAAGTCAAACCAGGTACATAATAAATAGTCAATTCCATTGACACACACAGCTCTTCCCACGCAGAAACACTTTCTGGTGCCCTTGCAGCAGACTTGTTTTGAAAACAGTGTGGCAAAAGGAGAAATTGCTGATCACGAGCAATTTCTCCGTTTGCCACAAAGTAATCAACTTTATTCAATGATTAAACTATTATTTTATCGCCCAGGTGTTTCCGAAGTCGTCTGCAGCAGATTTGTAATATGTGGGATATGGTTAAATCTTTGACATGTTTTGAAAGAAGACCATCAAATAATAGTTTTAGGCTTAGGTTGAATTTGATCCAGTGGCTTAGAAACAGCAGATTTATAGGAGATGAACTAACAGTTTTGGCATTTTCCTCCCTTTCGGATGCCCCCACAAGTTCTTCATATTATTCAACTTGTTCTGAATGAAGACCCAAACATAATCACGACTGTGGCGTTTGATTGAATTTGATACAATCGTTTAGGAGGAAATTTCGATTGAAGCAAAAAGTTAACGATAGACGGGCATACAGACAGACAGACGTGATCAGAATAGATTGAATAGAGTCTTCAGTTCAGGTGAACTAAAAATAAAACTCGCACCCTGCAGTAAGGAATACGGTGGCACAGAGTTGACAAGTGTATGTTTTTATTTATTTCGTGCACTAATTCGTGCGCACAATATACTATGTCGTGCGCACGAGATAATTAAGTCGTGCGCACGAGGTACTAATTCGTTCACACGGATACTAAATCGTGCCAGGGACCGTGTATAACAGGGATACGCGTCGACGAAAATATCGATTAAATCTCGGACTTCGCGAGATTTCGCGAGAACTCTAGCGGTGGCCTCATTTTACCGTCGCCATCTTTACGAATACATTGGGCAAAAGGTATGATATTTTATTTCACTTGATTGAATTTAATAGAGTACAAAAACATAATTTTTAATTTAATGAATGTCAGCATTAAGAATCATAGGATATATAATTGAGAAAATCTTTTTAAAAATGATCGTTTTAAGGCTAAGTTTGGTTGCGACAATCGGGTTTACCTAAAATAGGCATTGGAGATTTTTCGGCGAAATGGGCGAAATGGAGAGGAAAATACGCAATGGAGATAAAATATGATATTAGAAGTTAATAATTGTAAAATTTATTATTATTTTCCTAAGATAAATGTATTACGGATTATATTTTAATTTAATTTTTTGTAAAAAGTGTATCTTGATGATGAAATTTCAATTATTTCTATCGCATTGATATGGCGAAATGGGGATAGTCAAAAGCATACTTTCTAGTTATTTTTTAGTTATTAATAAAGGTTTATTATATTTCTATGTTTCATTCAATTAATAATTTGTAAAACTATTGTCTTTTATTAACATGAAGGTTATTTGATAGCTTGGCGAAATGGAGAAATGTTATGGCGAAATGGAGAAATTTATAGGCGAAATGGAGATTTTGGCTAGGCGTAATGTAGATTATTGCATCAGCGGAACGACGATATAACAAGAAAATATAACAATTATGTTAATAGAACTTGTAGGTGCAGCACTGGACCGGCGAAATGGAGGAAATATGCTGGCGGAATGGAGTCATATGCTGGCGAAATGGAGTATATATGCTGGCGAAATGGAGACAATACGCCGGCGAAATGGACATATTTCCTCATTTTCACCAATTTGACATAAAGGCGAAATGGAGGAAATATGCTCGCGAAATGGAGTATAACTGCTGGCAAAATGGAGATAATAAGCTGGCGAAATGGAGATAATAAGCTGGCGAAATGGACATATTGCCTAATTTTCATCAACTTGACATAAAGGCGAAATGGAGGAAATATGCTGGCGGAATGGAGTCATATGCTCGCAAAATGGAGTATATATGCTGGCGAAATGGAGGAAATATGCTCGCGAAATGGAGTATATATTCTGGCGAAATGGAGACAATACGCCGGCGAAATGGACATATTGCCTCATTTTCACCAACTTGACATAAAGGTGTACATGTGAAAATAAATAAATAAACAACTGTTTGCTTTATAAAAAGTTATAATGATAAGCTTCAAAGCAAAATTGAATCCAAATCATAAACTGTGTACATAAATAAATAAAATAAATAAATAAATAAATAATAAACACCTGCAATTTCTCTTTTTGTCACAATGTTTTCCAATTTTAGTCATAGTTTATCCATTTAATTATAGAGATTTTCTTTTCTTTGACAAAATATGTTATGATGCAGAATTGTTGTATGAGGGAAAGGGTTAAATACAATTGTTGTAATTAGCAATATGAAAAGGCGTTAAATGAAAACATTATGGGGAAAGTAATATATTACCGTTTTCACCAAGAATGTGTCCTGTTTACTGACTTTCTTCCCTTAGGAAGACATTTTATAAACATTATAGGAAAATATTAAACATAACATTTTAACTCTATTTCGCGTGAGAGAAAATCTCCATTTCGCCAGGGAATTTTATTTTTTAATTTTTTTAATTTTTATTTTACAAAACATCTCAATTTCCCAACATTTGTTTATTAATTCCCCAATATAGCTAGGATTCTCCATTTCGCCAAGGCATAAATGAACATTTCACCAAGACAGAAATCAACATTTCGCCAAGTCAGAAATCTACATTTCGCCAAGGCAGAAATCTCCATTTCGCCAGTTTCATTCTCTGTTTTGTTGACCTAAAATTCTACTCTCATCTGTCAACTGACTTATTTCTGAAATAAAAATGAATAACATTAAACAAACCCATTGATTTTTTCATTAAATCACAACTCGAAGTCCATTTCGCCCTAAAATGACCATGCATCATAGTCTTTATAGAATATGGTTATAAGAAAAAAGAGAGAACATCAAATAACTAACAAAGTAATAAAACAATTGTAATTTTAATACTCAAATATATATACAATAAACATTCAATATACGAATAGGTAATTTTAAATTGACAAATACGGCCTTAACATCATATTTTATCTCCATTGCGTATTTTCCTCTCCATTTCGCCCATTTCGCCGAAAAATCTCCAATGCCTATTTTAGGTAAACCGGCGACAATCATTGGAAAATTGTAAACAAAGGAAGTTGATAAATTTCAATCGATGGCGAAGCGAGAAACATCACATTGTTACGGACGATAAATGGTTGGAATAAGGTTCAAATTTCATGGTTAATTGCTCAAAAGATAAATAGATTATATAACTGTGTATCTTAATCATTTATAATGTCCCACTTGTCATTTTTATTGTTTTATTTGTGTCCTGAATTCGCCTCGTTTTGCTCGTTTTGCTCTATTGCATCAATTTGTAATCAAAACTTCTCGGCCATCAAGAAAAACTTGTCTACATTGAAAAACACTTTTCATGTCCTAACTGCATAAACAAATGATAAAGTATTATTTTCCAAGAAGTTGAGATGCTATAAAGTGTACGTTTATCATTAATAATGTATAACTTGTCTTTTTAAATGTTTTATTCATGTTTTGAATTTGCCCTATTTTGCTCTATTGCATCAATTTGTAATCAATCTTCTCAGCCATCAAGAAAAACTTGTCTACTTCGAAAAATAGTTTTCATGTCCTAACTGCATAAACAAATGATAAAGTATTATTTTCCAAGAAGTTGAGATGCTATAAAGTGTAACTTTATCATTAATAATGTATAACTTGTCTTTTTAAATGTTTTATTCATGTTTTGAATTTGCCCTATTTTGCTCTATTGCATCAATTTGTAATCAAACTTCTCAGCCATCAAGAAAAACTTGTCTACTTCGAAAAATAGTTTTCAAGTATCTACTGCATCAAAAACTGTTAAAGTATTATTTTACAAGAAGTTGAGATGCTATAAAGTGTACCTTTATCATTAATAATGTATAACTTGTCTTTTTAAATGTTTTATTCATGTTCTGAATTTGCCCTATTTTGCTATTTTACATCAGTTCTTAATAATCAAGGAAAACATGTCTATTTTGAGACACAGTTTTCAAGTCTCTACTGCATCACAAAAGGATAAAGTATTATTTTACAAGAAATGTTTTATTCATGTTCTGGATTTGCCCTATTTTGCTATTTTACATCAATTCATAATCACAGCCAACTAAGGAAAACATGTCTACTTTGAGACACAGTTTTCATGTCTTTACTGCATCAAATAAGGATTTAATATCAATTTACAAGAAGTGCAGCTGTTATCTATTGTGAATAGAAACTAAAACCATTTATACATATTTATCTAAAAACTAATACACATTTTGTATTCATGAACAGCATACATGCATTATAAAATTCCAAGCCCACACATTCTATAAGAACATTTGGTGAACATACACATAACAATGACAACAAGGCGAGTATTGTTTTGTGAAATGGCTAAATAAATTTATTTTTCCTTTTAGATCAAATAAATATAATCCAGCCTCAAAAGGAAAATGGGTCGAATTAGTCATAGAAAAAGGATTGGACGTAGAAAACGCACCAAAAAGCACCCCTCTCAGCCTCAAGGTTCAGTCAAAGACACATTTCAAGAGCTTAACTATACAAACCAAGGTATTTCAAACAGATTTCTTTCATTTCCCCATAACTCATTAACTGCAGTGCATAGTGTCATCCTCTTGCGGTGACATCGATATATCTGTCACAGTGTATGCATATGCTTGTGTCTGTCAGCAGTTCTCATTACTTGTGTTATATTATGAGTACAAGTATCCGCCGTGGTCGAGTGGTTAGCGTCAGGGATTTGAAACCTGATGTCACAGGTTCAATCCCCAGTCGCTGCACATTTTCTAGCCTTTTTCGTGATATAACTGAAATAATGTTGAAAACGGCTTAAACCCCCAAATAAAACACTTAAATACTTTGAGTTTTGAGTACTTAAGCAAAATGGTCAGTACGAGTACTTTCTGTGTACTCTATTAGTACTTCCACACATGATAATGATGAGTGTAAAACATTAATTCATATTAACAACAAATAGGACAGGCTTTTGTAGAAATACCGAACTGTAATCTACAGTACAATCAACCAGTATCTTTTGTATTGTAAATGTAAACAGATATACCTGTATACAAATTATGCATAGTGATAATAGCAATCAATTATTGGATTATCACTTTTTCAAACAGGCATATTTTATTTTCACAAATTGGTGAATAGAGTCATACTTTAATTGGTGTTTTAGCTAAAGCAAGCTTACAGAACTTGATTTGTAGACCACTTTGTAGTTTCATTTGTAAATATGAACTTTAATGTATCAGACTATCAGTCATGTCAAAACAGGGACAATATAATACACGGTTCCTGGTCAAAATAAGCTGATTTCTGAAAGCCACTGCAGCAGACGGCTTTTAAAAACAGCAATTTTCTCTTTTGTTAAAATAGTTTAAACTTTTTTCAGAAAATATATCTTCATAGAGATTTTCTGTGATTTTGCCTAGATCTTTTCAAAGTCGTCTGCTGCAAATTTGCTTTATGTGGGAAGGCTTAAATGTTTGACAAATTGACGGAAATACAAACATTTGTGAATTTTTGAAAATTCTTCAAATTGCAGGAGTTGAGTGTCACTTAGTATGTTGATGATTACTAGTGAGCTTAAAGTAAGTAACTTACCAGGAAACTATGCGATATAATCAGAAAATTGTTAAAGGCTGCATAAACACAATATCAAAATGTGTACAAAATGTGTACAACACACACCTGATCAGAAACGGTTTAAAAAGTCGAAACATCTTACTTTTGATTGGTGGAAACTAACTTTTAATGTTAAATACTGTTCATTATTTTCAGAGTCATATGAAAGTGATGAGTACTTCAGATGTTGTTTTGAATCACTTGGAGAAATAGATGGGGAAATAGATGGGAAAAACCATGAGGGGAAAAACACAGATGGTTCTGACTATGCTGATGAGTACTACATAATTCTGGACAGAGTGTATGAGGATTTCACTCATCCTGCTGTGAGTGAGTCTCATTACACGAGTTTGAAAAATGTCTGCAAATCTGATCTACAAGCTTACAGAGAATTTTGTTGTTTGACAACCTCATCAATGTTACAGTACATTCAGTGCTATGAGTCAACTTATAATCCTGTGGTTAAGACATGTGTTACAATTGACAAACACTTTTGTGTAAATGTGTCCGTACATGGTAAACATGTGAATAAGAGCCATGAACTCTGGGGTTTGATTCTACGTATTTGCTTCACAGTAGAACATGTACAGTCAGCTTTGAATGTTATCTTGGCTTACAGCGTCTGTCCTGGGAATCAAGATGAACAGTTTCAAGGCATTGTTCCTGCCAGATCATTTCTGGATTCAGCAGATGATGACAGGGCAGGTTATCAGGAAAGAATTGTAGTGTCAACAGTAAGGAGTTCAAATTGCTCACTTCTAATTAAAAATTCTAGGTGTAAATGCTGCTGTACATACCGTAGAACACTAACAAAGTCTTTATGGCGACAAAAGGAGAGGGTTGCTACACCTAAGAGGGATTGGCTCAATTCAAAAATGGGAAACAAATCAATGTCAGCCTCACAAAAAACTGAAAAGCTGAGACAGTTGAGAACATATACCAATTCACTGAAAAGTGAAAATGCAAAGCTACAGAGGCAGTTAAAAAAACACATACACAAATATGGAGTTAAGTTATCTGAACGTGATAGTGTAGAAATGAATCGGATCATGTCAGAATCTGAAGAAACCATCAGAACTGTATATCCAGATCAAAACTCAATACAAAGACTATTTTGGGAACAGCAGCTTAAACAGTCTAAACTGCAAAATAAAAAGAACATGAAATGGCACCCAATGATTTTGAAGTGGTGTATTTACTTGAAAAGTAAATCTTCGTCAACATATGATGCTCTCCGAAAGACTGGCTTCATACATCTTCCCAGTGAACGGACTCTTTATGACTATTCACATGTGCTTTCCAAAGGTGTAGGATTTCAAGATGACGTTATTTGTCATCTTCAACAGGAAGTCGAACCCTACTCCGAGGAACATCAAAAGACAGTTGGAATCCTTCAAGATGAAATTAAGATCAAGAGTGACTTGGTGTACGATAAACACTCAGGAGAGTTGGTAGGCTTTGTTGACCTAGATACCATTGGAAATGAGATACGCAACATAGACCAGTGTCTAAAAAAAGAAGGAAACACCTTGGCTAAATATGTTCTAGTAATAATGGTTCAGGGAATGTCGACTAAACTGAAATACCCTCTAGCCCACTTCGCAACAAATGGAGTTTTGTCAGATCAGCTTTTCACTATACTTTGGAAGGCTGTTGAAATCCTTGAGATAGATGTTGGCCTGACAGTACTGTTCATCACTAGCGATGGAGCTTCCCCAAATAGGCGGTTTATAAGATTACATGGGCAAGGAAACGATACCGTGTACAGACAGGCGCGTAGCTAGGCTTACGCACGTACGCACGTGCGTAAGAAATATTTTGAGAGGTTCCAAAATAAAAAATGAAACAAATGCGAAAAATGCAATGAAAACTGAACCCTAAGGGGGGTAAGGTTGAAAACGGACAAATCAGAACAATTCATACATGGACAAATTGTCAAATGAAGCATCTATGTTTATTGATAATATTAGATGCCTATACATGTAGTTTGTATGTATACAATTATATAGTATTTTCATATTGTACATGGGAGTACGATATTCGAAGTCTATTGGTGGAGTGAATTGTGGTCCGTGCCATTTATTTGGATCTGAGAAGAGATCGCTAGTGTCGCAACCTGCAACCAGAAATAAACGTGAAACGTTCGTTTACCACTATGAGAAGGGTTAAAACATATATACGGCCAACCCTTACCACCGGTAGATTATCCGGGCTTGTTTTGATGAACATTCACCGTGATCGTGACATAAACACTGATTTAGTGATAGATGTGTTTGCAAGAAGAAAGAAGCGACGACTAGCCCTTCTATTTCGCGTGTAGGCTTAAAGAAAGTACCTAGTATGAATCATCGGAATGTACAGTAAAACCTCGTTGGCTCGAACATGGGAAAGGTCGAACACCCTGGACAACTCGAACTCCTCCCTCGGTCCCGGCCAAACCCTCATAAAATTAATGTTTTTTTAACCTGAAAAACTCGAAAACCTGCTCTTTCGAATTATCGAACTAAAACACAGTCCTTCGGCTACATTAAAGCACAAAGTACTGATAGGTCGAAACTATTAACTGTGGGCCCTTCGAATTCATGCCTTCGAAGTTTCAATTTTTTTGAAGTGACAGTCAATGTTAGAAAATATAAATTCCGAATGCTGCAAATGTTTTAAGGGTATTTTGTGTATACATGCCGTATATAAGGGTATCAAGTAGGCTCATCAAGATATTGTGAAATATACGCCAGATGTCACCTGAGCCCATATAGCCGATTTTTTTTTCTCGGGGGAGCATGACCCAGAAAAAATAAATTTCGAATGCTGCAAATGTTTTCAGGGTATTTTGTGTATATATGCCGTACATAGGTGTACCAAGTAGGCTCATTAAGATATTGTGAAATATACGCCAGATGTCACCTGAGCCAATATAGACGAATTTTTTCCCGCGGGAGAATGCCCCAGAAAAAATAAATTCCGAATGCTGCAAATGATTTAAGGGTATTTTGTGTATATATGCCGTACATAGAGGTATCAAGTAGGCTCATTAAGATATTGTGAAATATACGCCAGAAGTCACCCGAGCCCAAATAGGCGAATTCTTTTTTACCCCCCTAGAATGGTGCGTAGTCCATATTTCGACCCAGCTACGCCCCTGACAGAGCTCAAAATATTTTTGCCAGTGAACCCCGTTACATATATTTCATTTCTGATCCTCCTCATCTAATCAAAACAACAAGGAATAATTTTTCAAATTCATTTTCGCACAAGAAGTCCAAAAAATTGTGGAAAAATGGCCAAGACATTTCATGGATGAGTATTGTTAGACTTTATGATGAAACATGCTCTGGGGTTTATAGACTTTGCCCAAAACTGTCACGGAACCATGTTGACTTGAAGTCATTTAATTATATGAAGGTGAATTTGGCAGCTCAAGTTATGAGCTCAACAGTAGCCAATGCTCTTGAAATAACTTATGGTGGTCAATATGCAGAAACAGTTAAATTTATCCGCCATATGGACAAATTCTTTGATATCATGAACACAAGAAATTTTGGTGAGTCAATCAGAAAAAGAAATGACAATGTAAAACCATTTGTAGATATTGAAGATGAAAGGTTAGTTTACTTGAATGAAGAATTTCTAGAGTATTTTGAGGACTGGGATCGAGAGATTTTTACGCGGCCAGGAAACTTTAAAAAGTCGGAAAGAAATATGATGAAACTCAGTTATCAAACATTGGAAGGACTAAAGTTTACAGTTAAATCTGTGACGGAATGCATCAAGTTTTGTTTAAAAAGTGGAATGCCATTCGTTCTCACAGATAAGTTTAATCAGGATGCTATCGAGCAGCATTTTGGAATGCACAGAGCAAGCTGTGGTTCTAATACAAATCCAACATTAGATCAATTCAACTGTTCCCTTCAAAAACTGAGAATTGTTGGATCACAAGCATTGGCTCCTATGCGAGGAAATACTAAAAGACGTCTTGAACTTCAGATGGATGATACACCGCTTCTTAAGAAGAGGAGACAACGATAAACATCTTTACCCGTGCAGAAATGAGTGTATTGTGTTGTAAATATTTGAGGTTTAAACCGTTTATTCAATTGTTCGAGAGAGAAAAAATGCTGTAAAATCAACTTTAATTTATGACTGAAAAATTGTTGAAAGCGGTGTTAAACACAAATCTATCAATTAACTATCTGCTTTTGAGACAATTTGCTACATTTCCTGTAACGTTTTTTTAAAAGGGCCGACTAAGGAAAAAACACAAGTTAAACTTTCATGATTCTATCTTTATTCTGAATTCAAATTATACAAGATAAGCAGTTGGGTTATTTCATAGCAGACCTTAACCCTTTCCCACCTGCAGACTCATTTTGACGCATATATGCAGAAGATGACTTTTGAAAACATTGTGGCCAAAGTTGAAATTGCTTATGCTGAGCAATTTCTCCTTTGGTCACCATGTTTTCAAATTTATGGAGATTTTTCAGGTTTTTTTCACTATGTTTTCAAAGTCACGTGTTGCGGATTTGTTGTATGTGAGCTTGCTAAAATTCCTTCCGAAATATCAATAATGTTTTTACCATGAACTGATGACGTCTTTCTTAGTGAATTGCTGCTGATAATTTCTAAGCTTGTACCTAATGCACTGTGAAAGTTTTTATCAAAATCACTGTCCACTTGAAATGGTCTTGCATTCAAATGTTCAGAGGGGGACTTTATTCTGTAGTCTGAAACTGTAAATATATCCAGTTTAAATAAATGTGTATATATGTATATTACTATCCCAATTTAGCAGTAGCCTACTTTGAAAACACACAGAGGTCACCAATGTTTTCAACACTATTCAAGACTTACACTTGAATGTATACAGGTTTCCCATATTTTTTCAAAGTTGTTTGTTGTAAATTTGTTGTAGTGGGAAAGGGTTAAGTTAAGCAGAGGTATAGATAAAGCGCGTTTTGCATGTTCTAAAATCCTTATTTGACCATCAAACCCTATGTTGTTGGTGCTTAGACGATGATTTTGAGTACTACAACATATGGCTTGCTTTGTCAATACCAGATAAAATATGGGGAAAGAGCTCCTTATCTGGACCTGGTTAGTTTTAAGAAATTATAAAATAATATTTTAAGAATTGTTTGAAATGATTGCTGGGAAACAACTGTGAGCAACTTTATAAAATTTAGCTTTAATATAATGATTATTGTGAAGAATATATTGGAACCTTTTCTCATTGAGAGGTATTTATCTAAGGATTACCTTGCAAATTATAAATAAAAGTATGTCACTGTATACTGTATGGGTTATTTCTTGTCCTGGTGTTAAGTATATTGATTGATTTGGGTTTAACGCTGTTTTCAACAAATTTTCAGTCATATCACACAGCCAATTCACCTATTCATGTGTTTCCTGTTTTCTCACACCAGTTATCCACAAAACAATCCTTCCAAGCTACTGGCTGCTTTTCCACATATACGGTTAGACCACGAATGACGCTTGTCACAATGACTATTGTCAAATTGGCCGAGCTGGGGTTCGAACTCACAAACCCTGGATTGACAGGCTGTGTCGCTACCGACTGAGCTATCGGGGCTCGGCTGGTGTTATATATAAGTTTATGAATTGAATCAGCAGTTAGTTGTAAGGCTTGATTTACCTTGAATGAATCCTATCCTGCTATTAGTTATGATTCTACATTTGCAACCGGAAGTGTAGATCATGCACTCTGATCAACATCTGCTGTCTTTGCTTTTAAGTTTTACCAAGAAAAAAAAGCATTTACCTCGTATATTGGTTGCGCCATGTTTTGCTTTTAAATGTCCTCGTATTCCTGACATGGATACATATTTCTTGTCACAGCTGTCACAAGTATACACATAAGTTTTATCCTGCTTTAATTTTTTACACTTTGGCAGTCCCTCATTATCGGAACATTCAATGTCACTACAAGTATATTCTCCAAGCAAAGTTTCTAAATCAAGATCATGAAAATTAATGAAGTCGTGTTTACTGTAAGCCATTTTGACTAATAAGTGAATGGCGAAGAGATCTTGCCTTAATCTTTATACTTAATTTGTGGCAATCAAATTTTAATTATGTCGTTATTTCTTTGGGAAAATTAAAACATAAATGAAAATAATAATAGATCAAAGGCGAAAAGTAAAACATCTTGTAATTAAGGTCAATCAACAAATTAATATAAAACTTAACAAGCTTTTAGGATTAACACCTCCCTCCCGCTATCGGATCAACAGCAACCAAACTGCGAAACTCGGAACTTTGGGAAAATGAAAATATAAATGAAAACAATAATAGATCAAGGGCGAAAGGAAAAAACATCTTGTAATTAAGGTCAATGAACAAAATTATTATAAAACTAACAATGCCTCCCTCCCGCTATCGGATCAACAGCAACCAAACTGCGAAAACTCGCTGACTCATGTTGGATCATGGGAGACCGCATACTAAACCTTACTGCTTACAGATAATAAAAAAGAGACCGCATACTTAACAAAATCGCCGATTGTATTAAAAACACATCCAAAGGAAGACAATAGTTATCGCCGATTATCGTTTATTTTTGGTAATTCATAGAGTTTCCCCTTATCTTTTTCCGTGTCGCTCATTCATTATCTGATAGTTAGGCACGGCACTGATAATCGATAAAATATTGATAAATGATAAGCCGTTACCTATCCCTGTATATATTGTCCCTGGTCGTGCGCACGAGATACTATGTCGTGCGCACGAGATAATGAAGTCGTGCGCACGAGTTACTAAGTCGTGCGCACGAGATACTATGTCGTGCGCACGAGATAATTAAGTTGTGCGCACGACATAATTAGCCAATCAGAATACACTTTACACACATGAATGTTGTTTGAAAATGGCTGATAGCAGAAACGATGTTATTCTATTATATTTTAATGCAGGGTTAACGTATGAAGAAATTCGGTTTTTTTTAGGCGATCTGATTGGCTAATTAGATCACATATAATGATAACACCGTCACGTGTATGATAATTTTCGTCGCATGTATACATATAAGTGCCACACATCAGGATAACACTATCATATGTAATGTTGACTCAATCTTAAGGAGATCGTCACATTTATAAATAGAAGTGTTGCGGCGTTCAATACTGTAGCATATGAAAACATCTTAACTAATGAATAAAGTTGAAAACATCATAACTAATGAATAAAGTTGAAAACATTGTGAAAAATAGAGGAATTGTTCATCATGAGTCATTTCTAATTTTGTTTCAATGAGTTCAAGAATTGCGTCTACATGTGGGAAAGTGGACGGGGGAAAACTAAATTATTACGAATGTAGTATTACAACAAATTAAAATATAATTATGTGCTCAAATGGGTTGAGATCCGGACTTTGAGCTACCCAGTCTTCAATGAAACCAATGTTATTTATAAATGTGGCATTATCTTGCTGAAAACATCGAGATGTTGGCGTTGTTATGGAACACTTAGATTTAGATTGCCATTAGTAACGACCAATGGTGAACGCTAACCCGACGTCGTCCGTGTTAACCGTTCTCCCGCAGACGATTACGAACAGTTTCGGATATATTATGAAGCCAATGTGCGTTAGTTAGCAGCAGTAGCAGTGACAGTGTGGAATCCTTTGCGCAAATGCGTGTTCATGATATAACGGTCTTAACCACGCGTTGTAAAACGGACGTCCACGTCATGGCAAGTCGTCGGTGCGTCCTGTCGTTCGAAATCATGCGCGAATATCTCTCGACTAGAACACCAAACATGCCTTGCAACGTCTTATGTCGACATGCCAGCATCAATATATTTTAAGTTCGCGTGTAGCAGGGGAAAATCAATTAGCATTTTGTTAATATTTGTAAAACAAATAGCTCAAAGCCATTTTTTGGATTACTGTAACCACAATCAAATAAACTCTTTTTATTTTGGTACAATTTCAGTGTGACATGGCTGTAGCCACGAAGATATTCTTCGACCAATTACACAGCAACAGTACAATGGCGATGGTGTTCGGTGACGCATGCTCGTCCGTCTCAGGGCCAATAGCTGAAATATCAAAGGAGTGGAACGTTTCACTGGTGAGTATTAAAGACAGTTCTGAATTACTATCACTGTCTCTCTTCACTCCATCTCGAATGCTTCTTTTGTTTTACTAATAAGCGAACAGTTCAGGATCAAATAACACGCTGAAGATGCATAGTGTGATTTTGATTTCAGCGAATACTGAATACTCAGGTGAGTCTGTGCATTCTCACGGTCTCACCAGAGACTTCACTATTAACATATAAAAGCTCTAGGTATAACTTTCTGACAACTGAATATGTAACCTATGTGGTTCTTCACCCTCACATCCCTTTATCCGATTCAGTCATGGAAAAGCAATGAGATACCTGTTCGCCTGATTCGACGTCAACTAATCTCGAGTTTGAAATGAAGGACGATATGTTATACATGAATGAGTGTTTAAATGAAGGACGATATTTAACATGGGGTTGTTGTTATACATGAATGAGTGTTGAAAAGAAGGACGATATTTAACATGGGGTTGTTATACATGAATGAGTGTTGAAAAGAAGGACGATATTTAACATGAGGTTGTTATACATGAATGAGTGTTTAAAAGAAGGACGATATTTAACATGGTTTTTTTTATACATGAATGAGTGTTGAAAAGAAGGACGATATTTAACATGGGGTTGTTATACATGAATGAGTGTTTAAATGAAGGACGATATTTAACATGGGGTTGTTGTTATACATGAATGAGTGTTGAAAAGAAGGACGATATTTAACATGAGGTTGTTATACATGAATGAGTGTTTAAAAGAAGGACGATATTTAACATGGTTTTTTTTATACATGAATGAGTGTTGAAAAGAAGGACGGTTGTTATACATGAATGAGTGTTGAAAAGAAGGACGATATTTAACATGGGGTTGTTATACATGAATGAGTGTTTAAATGAAGGACGATATTTAACATGGGGTTGTTGTTATACATGAATGAGTGTTGAAAAGAAGGACGATATTTAACATGAGGTTGTTATACATGAATGAGTGTTTAAAAGAAGGACGATATTTAACATGGTTTTTTTTATACATGAATGAGTGTTGAAAAGAAGGACGGTTGTTATACATGAATGAGTGTTGAAAAGAAGGACGATATTTAACATGGGGTTGTTATACATGAATGGGTGTTGAAAAGAAGGACGATATTTAACATGGGGTTGTTATACATGAATGGGTGTTGAAAAGAAGGACGATATTTAACATGGGGTTGTTATACATGAATGAGTGTTTAAAAAAAGGACGATATTTAACATGTTTTTTTTTATATATGAATGAGTGTTGAAAAGAAGGACGGTTGTTATACATGAATGAGTGTTGAAAAGAAGGACGATATTTAACATGGGGTTGATATACATGTATGAGTGTTTAACTGAAGGACGATATTTAACATGGGGTTGTTATACATGAATCAGTGTTGAAAAGAAGGACGATATTTAACATGGGGTTGTTATACATGAATGAGTGTTTAAATGAAGGACGATATTTAACATGGGTTGTTTATACATGAATGAGAAAACAACATTCATTTATCGGAATTGTCCCAATTGACTTGTCAAATTCTGACGTACCCTCCTCTACCCGACACACAAACAAGATAAACTTTAAAGAATATGCCTTATCGTTGTCTAATTCTTTAATGTTCAGCTCTGATTTCAATGACAATTAAATTGAACAGTTTGGTAACAACACATTCACAAACACCTACAAAAATGTAATTAATGATTAGTTTTATAAGGATTTACTTTATTTTTCATTAAAGTTTTCAAATATTCAGCTCTGATTTCAGTAATAATTAAAATGGACAGTTTGTGTAAACAAGACATTTACCAATTCCAAAAAGAATGTAAACGTTTCAGCAGTTAAGACATGAATTATTATTCCAGTAAGAGCTACAATATGAACCCTCAATAGTATTCATAGGAAAATAGCGGATATGTCGGATGACATGTCGTCTGGAGAGATATCATGTCTCTTTGTTTTATAATAACTTGTAGCGTTATATTATCTCCTCGACAAACGACATCGAATCGTATCTGATTTAATAATTTCCCACTTGCAGACGTATTCTGGTGCATCTAAAACATTCAGCCGAAAGTAGTAATTACTCATAATAGCAAATTCCTGTTTTGCAACAATGTTTTCATGTTCGTCTGCTGCAGATAATTTATATGGGGTTAATGATGTAAGAATTAGATTAGATTTTCCATAGTTCAAAACGTGAATACAAGTTACTTTTCACACAGCCCGTGTTGAGAGCGGGATACAGGATTTCGATCCTCGATGGGTCAGTACTTAATACCTTAAACCATGGTAGCAATGGCTTCCCTTCTTCGATGTTAGGATTGTAGGAATAGTATTACGACTGATGCAATGTTGTCATAATACAGAATATAAATAATACTGGTATATTATCTTGAATATTAGTAATACTGGTATATTATCTATAATATAAGTAATACTGGTATATTATCTAGAATATAAGTAATACTGGTATATTATCTAGAATATAAGTAGTACTGGTATAGTATCTAGGATATAAGTAATACTGGTATATTATCTAGAATATAAGTAGTACTGGTATATAATCCAGGATATAAGTAATACTGGTATATTATCTGGAATATAAGTAGTACTGGTATATTATCCAGGATATAAGTAATACTGGTATATTATCTAGAATATAATATATACTGGTATATTATCTAGAATATAAGTAATACTGGTATATTATCTAGAATAAAAGTAGTACTGGTATATTATCTAGAATATAAGTTACACTGGTATATTATCTAGAATATAAGTAATACTGGTATATTATCCAGGATATAAATAATACTGGTATATTATCTAGAATATAAGTAATACTGGTATATTATCTGGAATATAAGTAATACTGGTATATTATCCAGGATATAAGTAATACTGGTATATTATCTAGGATATAAGTAATACTGGTATATTATCTAGGAAACGACGCCTTGATATGACTATCATACCGTTGAAAGCGATGTTAAAGACCATACAAACAAACAAACAAGACTATTCTTAGAAACTATCGGAGCATGACCCGTCTGGTGAAATCTCCACAGTTGTTGTCTTCTTGTGGTGTCATAATTACTTCTAATAAAGCCTTAATTCCTCGACTTTCGACCTACAAACTGGCATTGGTGTAAGATGTCAGTGCAAGCGTTATTTCCATAATTAAACAAATAATTCAGTATGATGTCTAGTTTCTGAACTTAATAATGTTCATAGACTGAATAACGGAAATATCGGATGATTTGTCGTCTGGAGAAATCTCAGTCGATAGTGCATCTTTATTTTATAATTACTTTGAATGCATCATTATATCCTTGACAAGCGATACTTAAGCTTGTCTTTTTAGTTATATGTCATACCAACCAATTATTTCATAGTCTATGATTCTAGAAATTGGTTTAATTTCTACGAAGAATGTTGTCATAGAAATAACAGAGCTTTCGGATATCGTGGATTTTTCGAAGAAATCCAAGAATACAATGCTCCTCTGTTTTACAATAACATCTAGTATAGTATAATTCACCTGACATACGACCTCCAAGTTTGCTTGGATGATACTAGTTTATCCATGGTTGTGGAAAATCTAAATAAAACTGGGGCTCAATTACAATCCGATATTGATAAACAAATGATTGGGCTGATAAATGACTAGTCAAATTTGACCCTTCAAAATCAGAATCTCTAGTCATTGCTCGTCAAAGAATTAAGCCTCTGTATCTAAAAAAAATAATCTAATATTCAAACTCCGAAGGTTCTAACTCGTAAACATTTGGGTATTTAAATCTCGAATGATGGTTCTTGGAACCATTATATTAATATAGTTATAAATCAAAGCGCCAATGGCACTGTAGTGGCGATCGTATGGAAAATCCTGCAAAGTAACAAGCAGTATATCGGTGTAGGGCTTGCGATGACTCTGGTGCGGGTAAATTTGAGAATGTATCAACCCTGCATCTTTTGACAGTAGAATAATGTTAGTTTGCCAGAATGTTGTCTTGGCGATTTTTTAGTTAGGCCATTCCAAAGTTATGAAAATTTAGTTGGTATTCGATAGACTACCGTTTTAGCTCATTAGAATGGCTATTTGTAAACTAAATTGTTCGGGTAATCACATGTTCATCACCAGGTCGCTAGGTCATATTAAGATAAAATATTTTTTACACTTTAGAAATGACTAAATTATCAAGAAAAGAGGGAAAACAGTATCCATTAGTTTGGTGTTTGTTTCAATGATGTCCGATATTAAACAGGTCTGTTCAATTTAGTCCCTTCACATTGCATGATTGAGGGTTGTCAGAGACATATAAACACAGTGTATTTATATGTCTCTGAGGTTGTTAAACTGCTTCGAATAATGTGAGTGCAAAAACAAACACAAAACATGCTCAAAAAGCACAATTTCACTATTTGCCAAACTGTTCAATTTATAAAAATATAGGCATATATTATAATGCTCGATCTCCAAACCTAATTAGGCTACACTTTCAGCATTGATTGCTAATTGACTCTAGAACGTGCAGACGTGTATACATAACGTGTGTACACACTGACATTGTGTGTCCTTTAAACCTTTGTAAACCAGTCTTATCATCTAGACGCTTTCATATATTTAAACAACTACACAATAAAGCGTTTATAATATTGAGATAACCATGCAGTCTCGCGAGCTATTTATAGAACCTTTTGGAATTTCCAGATTTGAGTATCATCAGAGTTACCGGTATTTGCAAGGCAGATAGAACGCGCAATGATATTTATTATCTGCCCAATCATGATGAAGATAATATTTACATATTTTAACTCTATGTAGATAATGTCTTGATAAAACTCAAATATTAGTAACAATCCGGTACCAAAGTAGCACTGACATAATTATTATTAATCACGTCTCTGCATCAATGATGGAACTATAACGGATGTGAGTAAATTAGTTTGCAGTAAGGAAAAAAAATATCAACCGATTGTTCAAAACCGACTATGTAAATATTTTTCGTTGTTGTTGTTGTTTCTGTTAGCATTGTGGCGATTGTCAAACCAATCGCCACAAAAAAGGCTTGGCAAAGGATAGGGGTTAAATACCTTAAGTTCAAATAGACCGATCTTCTTTCCAAGTAATTTAGTTTGCTTTTATTGGGCCGATTATAAAACATTTGGTTGTAATTTGAGATAATCTTCCTCAGTATCTAACTGTTGATCTTGATAAGCTTCAACTTATTCTATTTTTGAAAATGGTAAATGGTCTTGCTCCTTACTACATGTACCTGTTCTCTTGTCCTATCCTCTGTTGGCAATACCACTTCATACAATCATCGTCGGCCCAATACTCTGAGAAATATTGTTTGTAGAACTGATCTTTATATGAATTGATTTCTACCATCGGTTATAAGGAATGCGTGGAATGCCCTTTCAGAAAATGTCAAGAATGCGAGCACATAACACAAGATCAAATCGTACATTAAAAGGGACAATCCCACTCCGAATACGCTATACTTTAATGGGAAGCAAAAAGTCCAAGTATTACATACACGGTTAAGAAATAATTACAGCGCACTCAACCAACATCTGTTTAATAAATAACGTTGTTGTCTCACCGCTCTGTAGGTGTGGCTCAGTTGAATAAAACCAGCACTACTATTTTGAATGTGCATAATATAGTACGATTATAAATCATTTATTTCTTGCGGTATCTAAACTGACAGCCAATAGATTAAACAAAATACTGAAACTCTTTAATTTGCCAACAATGAAACGATGTTTGAATTGGTGCATATATGTACCTACAGACGCGATAGCAAACGATTCACTTAATTAAAATGCACCCACGCACTGTATTCCATACCTGGGACGACTAATACTAGTTAATATAATTGAGACTTAGCATCGTTGTTTGTGTTAAATCGTTCTTCCCTAGGTATAATGTTCGTTTAATGTATGAAACAAAACAGTACGTTGTTAACAGGTTTACAAAAGTGTCATTTGTTATTAAAAGCTTATATATCCCTTGGTTATACACTCATCACCATCATATTTTATTACATAGCTAATTATCAACATGTTTACTAAAGCATGCAATTCCTTTATATATTTTTCTTTTTGACCATATTGTTCAATAACTAAGCATGTGTTATTTATAAACAACCGATCATTACGCACTCCAGTAGGAAATGTACTTTATAAGCGTTAATCTTTCGTTCCAATCCTTTTTCTTTTGAAATGTTATTTTATACTTTGTAACTTTTATTGAAAAAATAAAATGTTTAAACTAAGTTTGCATATTAGTTAATTGCAATATAAGCCCATTGTGTCATAGAATGATACATACACATATATTCCAGTTAGAGACTCAGTTTCAGAATACAACACTATTCATAGAGAAAATGAAATTACCGTGTACATAATTTGTATGGAGAAATATCACATCTAGTAGAACATTATTTGATCGACATACGATCCCCAAGTTTGTCTAAATAGAGTTATGTGTCATATAAACTTATTCGTTCTTTGTTTATTACATGAACATATATTCCAGCAAGAGATACAATTTCAGAAACTATTTATAGAAGTAACGGAAATGTCGGATCATGTGTCGTCTGTAGCAATCTCAGAAGACGACGAGGTCTTTTTATCTTATAATAACGTTGATATCATCATTATATTGACTGCATACAACCATCCAGCTTGCATTAATAGTTCGATATAAACGTCTGTTTATAAAAGGGCAAAGTCACACGAAAAGCGACCGTCGTGACCCGCGCAGCTGAATCTCGGTTTGACATCGAGAGAACTGCCATCACCCAAATTTACTACTCAACTGTCATCGTAATTGGTCGTTCAACTATTTTCGAACTCACCACCGCATCGGTGGATGAGAGGTATAACGTTCGCCTTGGGTGCGATAGGTCTCAACAAATAATTCAATAATGGTAGTAATAGCTTTAAATCCTTGGCACTCAGAACTGTTGGGTAAGCATAACGACTGACTCGTTGGTTTTAGAATCAATGGACCAGTAGTAATGGTGACTAACCAAGATCACACTGCGATATAACCGAACAATAGTTGAAATCGGCGTTAAACACATTGCGAATAAACACATTGAAACCCCCCAAGGTCTGTTAGCTGGCCCAACAAAGTTCATTATGGAAATACGACCCGTCTAGAGGGGAAGGGCGCGAGAACAAACCTATTTTGAATTGCGCGGTAAGGTTGATTTCCCCCCGCCCCCGAATTGTATCTGCGGTGCAAACTCTCCATCGCACGGCCGAGCACTCTCTGGGCGGTTTTCTTTTCCCGTTTTGCTTTTTTTCCTCCAAGAAGGGGAAGACATATTGCAGCTTTTATTTTCCATGACAAAAATTAAAAACCGCAATTTGAAATCTGAAGGACATTCGTGGAAATATTGTTGGAAAAGTATAAATTACGAGCAATCTTCTATTTTTTCAAAAAAAATCCCCACGCCATTCGGAATAAATCAATAGATTTTAATTAAATGTTATAACTTTCGGGTTGAAAAATAATCGAAGGTCAATCAAAGATTATTAACCACGAGTTGGAGGGCACATCAGCGTCACTCCTGCGTGAATCTTCCGACATGCAGACACAGTTTGACGCGTTGTCATCAGACGATGTTTGAAAACATTGTAACAAAAGGTGAAATTACTCAAATAGAGCAATATCTCTTTCGCCGCAACGTTTTCAACCTTATTCTATACTGTTACTTTCATATATAGAGAATTTGCAAAGTTTTGCCTAATATTTTGTCAAGGTTGTTTGCTGCATATTTGACGTATGTGAGACAGTTCAAGACAATTAAACACGAACTGGGGGAACATCAGCGTCAACACTTAGGTTAATAATTTAATTACTAGAGACTTGTTCCCGGGGTCTATCACCTCCAGAGACACGTTTAACATGTTTATCTATGTCCGCGT
This sequence comes from Serripes groenlandicus, assembly GCA_031761405.1. Classification (NCBI taxonomy): domain Eukaryota; kingdom Metazoa; phylum Mollusca; class Bivalvia; order Cardiida; family Cardiidae; genus Serripes; species Serripes groenlandicus. The sequence goes on from JASEVX010000001.1 coordinate 194,437,235, forward strand.
GTTTCCTGTGTATCTCCCTTCTTAGATCATTCAAAACTTTTTGTTTCCACCGAAAGACATTTACCCTTTTTAACGACATGCAGACGCAATTCGAGGTATCTGCAGAATACGATCTTTGAAAACCATTTTGACAAAAGAAGTAATTGCTATTTCTTTATTTGTCACAGCATTTGCTTTGAATTATATCCAATAAATGTATATTTGTTTATTCAGCTCGTCCACAATACTCTGCCTTGATGTGTTCAAAGTCGTCTGCTGTTTATTTGTTGATTACTGAAGGGTTACAATTAGATGATACAAACATAGTGTATAGACGACAGTACAGGTAAAATTAGATGATACAAACATAGTGTATAGACGACAGTACAGGTAAAATTAGATGATACAAACATAGTGTATAGACGGCAATACAGGTAAAATTAGATGATACAAACATAGTGTATAGACGGCAATACAGGTACAATTAGATGATACAAACATAGTGTATAGACGACAGTACAGGTAAAATTAGATGATACAAACATAGTGTATAGACGGCAATACAGGTAAAATTAGATGATACAAACATAGTGTATAGACGACAGTACAGGTAAAATTAGATGATACAAACATAGTGTATAGACGGCAATACAGGTAAAATTAGATGTTACAAACATAGTGTATAGACGGCAGTACAGGTAAAATTAGATGATACAAACATAGTGTATAGACGACAGTACAGGTAAAATTAGATGATACAAACATAGTGTATAGACGGCAATACAGGTGAAATTAGATGATACAAACATAGTGTATAGACGACAGTACAGGTAAAATTAGATGATACAAACATAGTGTATAGACGGCAGTACAGGTAAAATTAGATGATACAAACATAGTGTATAGACGGCAATACAGGTAAAATTAGATGATACAAACATAGTGTATAGACGACAGTACAGGTCAAATAAGATGATACAAACATAGAGTATAGACGGCAATACAGTTAAACCATCCTTAGCGTAATCCTTCAAATTGCATATTTAATTTCGTCTGCATGTAAATGCTATCGGGTCCAAATGAACAAGCTGTGCCAAGCATCTCTTGTTCATTACTTGTCTAACTATGGAACGGTTCCAATCCAGATCAAAAACCGTGGATACGTACGTTAATCTGGATCTATTCTGATGCAAATGCCCTAAGGATTGTTTTCCCCCCTAAAAGCACGGCTTAATTATACTTGCGAGAATAGAAGTGAAACGACTAGAATTCTTAACACAACACTGATTTTTGAGCGAAGGGTTGCGAAGCGATCCGTAGCTCTAGTAGGTCTGCTTTCGAAAAAGCAACGTTCGGCCGCAACCGAGCTGAATATCGCGCAAGCATTTGCGAATAATGCATTTGGTTGATTCTAATGCGCATCGTAAGTAATTTTCTTCGCGCTTTAATGCACAAGTTCATATCATCCATGGTGACAAAGTTCTGAAAGTAAAATATAGTGTTGATAAGATTGTAAATATGTACAATATAGTGTGGATTAGATTGTAAATATGTACAATATAGAGTGGATTAGATTGTAAATATGTACAATATACATGTAGTGTGGATTAGATTGTAAATATGTACAATATAGCGTGGGTTAGATTGTAAATATGTACAATATAGTGTGGATTAGTTTGTAAATATAGTGTGGATTAGATTGTAAATATAGTGTGGATTAGATTGTAAACATAGTGTGGATTAGATTGTAAATATGTACAATAATCATTAGTATATCATTGAAAATTATCACACGGTAGACCAGTCACCCTGTCACTTTTCACAACATTTATAATCTCCTTATTTATATACACAGACACTGATTGACACTGATAAACTGAGACGAACACTTTGATCCTGCAATTCCTTACATGTTCCTGAATGAACTATCGGTGTTTAACCTTTTCTGCGATAAATTATGACAAAAATGAGGCGGATGAATTTCGAAAACCTTTGCGGAAAATATAACAGTTACTCAAACGGCTAATTCCACCTTGTGCTCAACCCTTAATCAAGCAGATTCATTCATTATTACACACTTTTTTACAGATCTGCTTATACCATTTTCCCTTAGCTAACGCACTCTTGGTGCCTATTGTGGTAGATCTGAAGCAGAATACCTTTGAAATCTCTGAGACAACGCTTTCCACTATATTTAGTTACAATTTATTGACTAGATACTTTCTAAATTCATCGTCTGCTGCTTTTGGTCTTTGTGCAAAAGGGTAAGACAGACTGTATAAATGTCAGATCTTGTAAACGGTGATATGGGTAAGACAGACTGTATACATGTCAGATCTTGTAAACGGTGATATGGGTAAGACAGACTGTATAAATGTCAGATCTTGTAAACGGTGATATGGGTAAGACAGACTGTATACATGTCAGATCTTGTAAACGGTGATATGGGTAAGACAGACTGTATAAATGTCAGATCTTGTAAACGGTGATATGGGTAAGACAGACTGTATAAATGTCAGATCTTGTAAAAGGTGATGAGGCAACCGTTTCCAGATACTGACGTGTTTGTATAACTCATTGTTCGCTGAGGTTGCTCAGAGAGTGGCGTACTCTTAATGGAAGGCATGAGTAAAAGGTCACTTACTCGCATCTTCCTCATTCATTTCATCAGTATACGTACGAAAAACAAATGGAAGGCAGTTGCGACCGGTGTAGATAACTATCAACCATTAAATCCGCGTATTCTGATCAGGATCTGCACAGTTCGCCAATTAGTCATAGAAAGTGTCAAGAAACCACTGTAAAGTATAATTCAATAAGGCTGGTATTCGCAGTTATAGCGTCAAAATAATAAAGGACCTACGCTCGCCAGTGCTATCAGTGCTTTGATTATCTCACAGGCCCGGTTTGTCTTAAGTCTCTTTAATCATAAACTCACAAACACCGTTTATTTAGCATGAATAGAACGTCGAATGTGTACTATTATAATGTTACCACAATATTTTAAAAAACCTTCTGTTGCAGATGCGTAAGAAAGCATCTATACTAGAGAAATGGTTAATTGTGCTTTGAACGACAGCGTTTTTCTCTCCCAGGCCCGAGTTGTCTGAAGTATATTGAATCATAACGGCATTATTGTCGAAAACCGTTTATTTAGCACGAATATCACGTCGACTGTGTTCAAGTTATTAGATTGGGAAATCTCCAATAACAAGTTAATATCAGAGTCTATTGTATTAGTTACGGAAAGGTGACTGGCTCTTACCAAATGATCTTGAAGTAATTCAATAACACAAATCTAGTTTCTACTTTGGAATGTTTTGTCTGGACATGTTCTTGTGTGCTTTATTTAGTTGTTGTTGTTGTTAGTTTGTAATAATTAAATGGAAGTCACGTAGTTAGGCTTCGCAGCCGCATTTTGGACGCACCTGCAGCAGGCGCCGTTTGAAAACATTGTGGCAAAATGATAAATGGAGATCTGAAAACACTACAAGGTTAATTCACTGAAATATAATGACCGACCACGAAACATGTAAACAATTAACACAAATAGTACTAACGATTCCCCGACCTTTGGTTGGGAATCGTATTGTTTTTCTACTGATTTTTATTACGATTCCCCAACCGAACCTGTGGGAATCGTATTGTTTTTCTACTGTTTTTTTTATTATTCTTCTTCCTTTCTTTTTTCTTTCTTTCTTTTGTTTTCTCCTATCCAAATCGTTGTCCGAGCGATATCTTGTGAACGAATTGTCAGATAATATTGAAACTTGGAACATAGACAGATGGCAATGTGAAGTTGTGCACCTTGTAATAATTATAACTCTGGGCCACTTTGTTGCACAGTTATCTCCCCTTGTTCAATATTTTAATAATTGGTTGATTTTTTCAGCTTGTATATCTCGATAACGAAAAGTGATAGAGACTTGAAACGTAGTACATGCGTTCCCAATTAAGTGATACTACTTTCTCACGTGTATTCACGCATGTCCGAATCATCGTTTCTGATTGGTCGAAATTTTGGCATTGAATAACTCAATAACGACAAGTGATAGAGACTTGAAACTTAGTACATGTGTTCCTAATCAAGTAGTACTACTTTCTCGCGTGTATTAGCGCATGACCGAATACTCGTTTCTGATTGGTCGATTTGTCGGACTGCTATAACTCAAAAACGACAAGTGATAGAGACTTGAAACTTAGTACATGTGTTCCTAATAGAGTGTGGGGAATCGTTCGTAACTGTTGCTACAGTTACAATGTCTAGTTGTTTTTGGAATTGTTGTTTCTCATATATACGAGCGATATTTCAAGAAAGTTTCATATCTCTTTTAATAATTAATATATAGAAGACAAATAATGTAAAACAATCACAATATATTTCATTAATTGCATTGTTTATTTTTTTATATCTTACAGATAACGCACATTATATTGTCGTACATCTATGTAATACATATCTGTTAATACATCTTAAGTAAGAGATATTGCTAAAAGCCTCTTAAATTGTTTAGATAAATGATCTCTGCCAGTCGACACGATATCGGGATACCAATACATAGCTCGTCCGTAAAGTATAACACAATAGATATAAACATGCCGTTGGGTCAGATAATGCCAACTTAATACCCGTGGGTAATGTCTGCTTTTTGTAAGAGATATACTCGGTATAAAACATACTGCTTTATACGCTTATAACCGTCTCTGTGGTGTAGTGGTATATCGCCTGTCACGGATCCCGGCCGGGTCATACCAAAAACTTGAAATATAGTTTAAACGGCTTTTCCCCCTTGGCGATCAGGAGTGTAGGTTTACTAATGTTGGTGTCAGGATAAACGGACCAGTAGTACTGGTAACTTACCAAGGACTCGTCGTCACATACCTGAAAAAGTGTAAAACACACAATATCAGAAGTGCGTTTAAATAAACATATCCTTAAGACTATAACATGTTCGTATAATCAAGTCTAGCTTTGTACACAAACCCACGAACATTCACGAAGAAACCATGCCTACCCATTTCAGATTGAACCGGATCGATTGATGTATTCGTTGCTCGCAATTAATTTTCAATGTATTCTTGCCCACAAACAAACGCGTATTGACGCTTGTACAGTATAGGATCGTTGAAAATATTGTGGATGCCAAAACAACACCCTTGAGCATCGTCTGTTTATTGTAAAACATCATGTACAGCACGAACGTATTGTTTATCTTCATTATGTACACCCGTCTCTAGGGAAATATATACATTGGTATTTCTGATCGGTGTAGGTTCAGATTATCCTGTATATCTGCCCAGTTTTATCAGAAAATCTACAACTCGGCAGAAGCTTTAAAACTGCTTGTATAAGTTATATATGAACATTAAAGATCTGGATCTATACTGTACACAAAAGCCAACTTGTAACTTTGCCCAGGACCGGACGACTCAGGTAATCGATATTACATCAACGATTGTAGACCTATAATATTATGTTTTCATATTTAACCAAAAACAGGACTGTATTTCTTTTTATTTCAATGTCTTATTTTTAAGATAAGCAATTCCTTAGCATAAACGCGTTGAGTTACAATGATTCCTCTCTTTGTATGAATATTTCTGTTAATATTCAAAGGAAAATTATAAAATAACAACTTCGCGTAGATACCGTTAAGTCAGTAAAAAGTTGTCCTCGTCCTTTCCCTAGACATTGTACAGCAATAGACTTAAATACTTCTGTACGAAGCAATTTTGAGATTCCGGTATTTTTTAATAAGTAAATTCATTAGTCTCTGTATTTAGGAGAATCGCATCCTTAACCTGTTCCCACATACAACAAATCGGCAGCAGACAACTTTGAAAACATTTAGTCAAAATAGGTAGATCCTCTATTAAATGAAAGAATAGTTGAAAATATTGAGACAAAAGAAGACATCGCTTATTTACAATGTTTTCAAAAGTAAACTGCAGCCCTGTGAGAAAGGGTTAACATTAAAGGTGATGTACGAAGATATTTATTTACTCATATCATTGAACATGACTGAAATTAAATTGATAACATTAAGCAATGATATGTCATTATACCCCTCTTTATTTTGTATTAGACTTGGATAAGACAGACCGGCTCGGTGGTGTAGTTTTAGTCCGCCTCGAGTGCGGGAGGTCGCAGGTTCGATTCCCGGTCGGGCCATACCAAATACTTTACAACGGTAGCATGGCTGCCCTCCTTGGCTCTCAGGGTAGCGGGGTTAACATTACGACTGACTCGCTGGTGTCAGGATAAAAGGACCAGTAGTACTGGTTACATGATTCGCCGTGATATAAAACAAATGTTGAAAGCGGCGTAAAACACCAATCAATTAATCACTCAATCAATTGGATAAGTTATCGATTATGACATGAATTATCCCACGAAGAGCAAATGTTTACACTTTTTTTAAAAAAAATTGATTAAAATGATCTGATAATTCAGTTCTAACATAAACAAAAAAGCTTGTTAATTTGAATAATAAAATAAAACATATTGAAAACTGCCTTATTTGACCCTCAATGGAGACCAGAATACAATAACTCGATATGAAGTCTTATTAAGTAAATTCTTTGAGTCGCCATTGATTGCCAATGGCAGACATTTTGATAGACTTTCTTGGCGTCCTTTCCGATCCAGACAGGTCGTATTTCCATAAGCAAATTGATATGATTTGGTTCAATTAAGATCATCTTGTTAGATGCCAAATATTATGAAGACTATATCAAACCGTATGAATTATTGGGGCCCCTTCTCTTCAATACATGTCACGCGAAAACCAGTATTGTATAAACTTTAATAAAAGCTGAATCGGTGAATTTAGAATAGTTCAATGAGGATTTGTGCCGTTCAACATTATTTCAGTATTTTGTATTTCTGGAACAACACACTCCATTCGTGTACGCAACGTTGTCTTCGGGAAACGGGTTGCCTTCCCAATTTACTATTTAAGTACATTCTGATCACGTTTACATTGTAAATTATAAAGAATAATGATGACCGAGTCGGGTTTCGAACTTACGACTCTTTGATTGAAAGCACTCTTTACCATATGATCTCCATTGGCTTTGTGTGATCGAACTGGGGTTTGATCTCAGGACGTATGGACTGTCACTGTTCCCCCAACGACTTGTCATTGTCAAAGCCCTTGCTCTTAGACCCAATGAAGAATAATCTGATCATAAGATTTCGAAAATGTAATCAACATACACGATATGTATTTCAGTTCAGGACACTGAAGTGATGAAAAGTAATGTCAACATACGATTTGAATCGAGCACTACAATTTAATTTCCGTGGTGTTTTACGCCGTTATCGATGGTTTTTCAGTCCAGATCCCAGATCAACCTATGCATCTGCACAGTTTTACCTGACAGTTCATCCGTCACCAACTTGACATAGAAGTTCCCTAGAATATATTGAGATGCTCTGTATGTTTTAGTCAGAATACATAGATGAAAAGCCAGATCGTTGTTTACCCGTTTAATAGAAACGTTGATGTTGCTGTCCTAATAACATTGATGTTGTGACAATATGCCTTTGCTCCTTGCAACAACGCCACCCAAACTTTAAACAAGATAAACATAGACGTACACAACTTAGTGTGTTTCAACAATAATGCCAATGTTGCGAAAATTTCATTTTGGATAGTCTGTCAAACATATAAACAGAAGGCCCTTACAGTTATTCAGCCGGAAACGGCGTTTAGCTATTTCTATAATGATTATCGCTGATGCAAAGTCACAAAGGTTAATGTTAGTATATCTCACGGTCCAATCCTTGAACAAATATGTTAATGATACAAAACGTTTCAGCGTGTATTTGCCTACAACGCAATTCTTTCTTCATATTTGTGTACAACGATTGAAAATTCTAATGATTGCATCTACCTTGGCATGTAATCAGCAAGGACAATGGAGCTGGAAAGGATATTAAAGCCAGACGAGGCACTTTTGCACGACTTCAGGCCATATGGAAGTCTAGCCAATACAGTCTAAAGACCAAACTAAGAATCTATAACAGCGATGTTAAATCTGTTCTTCTGTACGATTCTCAATGCTTAAGACTATTAGTTACTGACTTACAAAAGGTTGATGCTTTTCACAACAGCTGTCTGAGAATACACAAGATATTTTGGCCAAAAAATATCACAAACGAAGAGCTACTAAAAATTAGCAAAGCGAAGTAAATAACAACAGAGATCAAACAAAGACGATTTAGATGGCTAAGCCATGTATTGCGAATGCCACACGACCGCATTGTAAAGATAGGTTTGTATTGGACACCACCAGGAAAGAGAAAGTCAGGGAGACCACGCAACACTTGGCGAAGAACAGTAACGTCAGAACTGCAAGAGATGGGTTACAGCTGGGGAAAGGCACAATATTTGGCAAATCAATTTGCTTTTAAATTTCATGAAAGTTCAAGCTGCGAATAGGTATCGAACCTATGCGGACAAAGACCATTGGATATCCAGTCCAACGCCGTAACCACTCGGCCCTTCAGATACATCATGTTATATGGACATTTATTTAACTCTATAAAATAGTTGACGCTTAATGAAACGGCTAATCACATATACATATATACAAATATATCCCCCTGTTTACCTCTGAATGTCGCTGGAAAAGACTGCATTAATTCATATTTTAACACCCATACATTCTTGACTTTCATTAGTCTAAACATACACATAATGTTTTCTTTTGGTCAGAAATTTGGAATTTTTGTATTTGTCAATAAAACCACAACAAATACAGTTTGGGATTGAGATATACACGTAATAAAAAGCTATTTAACTCTTTCATTGTTTAAAGCAAGATTGAAAACCTTTAAACGTTTAAAACATTTAGAAAACCGTTATATTGCTGAAGACATGAACAATTTTCGTTTTTAATCATACTTATAATAAGTATTATCCTCATATACTTAAAAAGTAGACCACCTATATTTAATCATGTTAGTGTGTAATATTATGTTCTTGAGCATCTTTCGAGTCGTGACATCGAATAAAATGAATAACAAATCAGGCTACGCTCGAGTGCATGTTTTATTCCATTGCAACCGAGAGAAAAAAGTCTTTGTGGTGAATCAAAAGCCTTACTAAGTAAATTTTTAACTAGCCATTCAGAGAGCAATCTGTTACCGGTTAGAAGATAAGAAACAGTCCATACATTTTACTATATAAGACATTTATGCAATAACGTTTTATGCGAACTACACAAATAAAAAAAGGTCTTTTAATTTCCAGTAATGTGGAACAACTACTAAAACGAGAAAATGACTTAATTTAATGCTGATATTGTAATGACACTTTAGCATTAGCGTCTGCTGCATGTCTAATCGGGGACGAATAAATAATCCCGAATAGCTTGAAATAAAATGAAATACGAAGTTAATCAAACACAAACTTATAACCATGGAAACATGAATTTCTTTTCAAATATATCATAACTTAGTGATTTAAACAACGACAATCTAAATATTATCGAGGCATTTACATTTGTTTTAATAACAACTTGTCCTCCCATGTGATTTCTGAAAAGCTTTTAAAAAATATAGTCGCGGCTACTGTTATTAATAAATATAAAATTTGCTTGCATTTTCAAAACATTAAACTAAACATGAAAATAAACAGTCGATGCCAAACAGATGAGAAATGAAAACTGAATCATAACAAGATGGGAGGAGGAGCATGAATACTTGTCAATACTATTGTTTTAAAACGTTTGCAAACTATGTCTAGGTTTTATACTGAATACAATACTTTTGACAATCGAATTGTATTTATATTTTGAATTGTCACTTTCACGAGATATTGTTTCCTTTAGTCTACATCCTGGCTGCTTAAAGCTAAATCGCAGACGTTTTACATTTTTAGTAATGCCTTAGGACATCTTAGACAAATAAACAGTCAACCATTTACCCTATGCGAAAACAACCTGCACCAGGCGACTTTATATATATGAAGTCCACAATATGGAAACTGTCCTTAAATAAATGAACAATCATTGAATAAGGTTGAAAACATTGTGGCATTATGACAAAAAGTGTTCATTAAGCACAATTTCTTAATTGTCAACAATGTTTCCAAAAGTCGTCTGCTGCAACGAGTGGAATGAGGTAAATGGATGAAATGTTGAGGTGGTTTGCAATAGTGCGGGCGATACCATTATCAGGAGAATAACACGATGCCGGATATAACCTTCGGGGACTGTCTGTAAGGTGGCATAACACAGTTGAAAGCTGATTTTCTGTTTCCTGGGACACCCCCAACTTTTATTCTCTCATTATTTCTCGTAATATCCATACTGGTTCGATAAAAAGGGTTTTCCTGTATCAAGGAGTGACAGAAGTGTAGGGAAATGACTGGAAGTCACACTCTCAGTCCATATTATGGAAATAATTGACCACAAAATTGGTCTGAAAAAGGGCGAAAAAAGTAGGAAAGAAAGATCAATTTGACCCTTTATTCCAAAAATCATCCAATACAAACGCAGGGGGCTAGTGTAAAATTGAAGAGATGCTAATTCTCTCAAAACTATAGGCAATCTGTGGATGCAGTCAGAAATAACACGTTTCCAGCTCCTTTTCAAGCAATTTTGGACGAGAAAGCTGGTATTCAAATTTACCTTTAAATGCACGCCTAGCTCTGCAACCAGTGTTGTCAAACCGGAAGGAGAAGTGGGTTCAACTGAAAATTTCAATCCCATGCTTGGAGCTTACTTTTTACATTTATAAACATCCAAATCAACCATTTACCCAAAACTTACTAATTGTCATTATACGTCTGGATGTGTTGTGAAAGGGATAAAATGTTCTATACACTTATAAGAGTTGAAAAAATATTAAGAATACCGATGACATAATGATAGTTTCCTTAAGCCCCTCTCTGACTGTCCCGGATTGGTGCCCGGGTAAGTGCCGGATGATGGTTCGGGAGAAACATTGTCAAACAAGGAAGACAGCCGCGGCAGCACAGTAGAAAATTGGGGTGATCCGTAATGCACCAAGTTGTTCCGGCTCGATCCGGCAGACCGTCCCGGATGTTTTAAAATACAACCGGAGTCCGGTCCCTATCGTGGCTCTACCGTGATAGTCCATAGTATTTTGGGGGTGGTCGGGAGTACTCCACGCACGGTACAACGACGGGAACGTGAGAATGCAATTGACTTTTCAGCAAAAAAATCCCGGATAATTGTTCATTGGGAGATATCGGGGGCAGAACCGGAACAGTGAAAATGGGGCTTTATGGTATGAATAATTCAAAACAAATTTGAAAGTGAAATTACTCATAAAACATTCGTAGAATTTGATCAAATACAGATAAACGAATCGCGAAAACATATTGAAAGAACGAGATAAAAATGAATTCCATATGCAAAACGAGCCGATAACGAATCCGAATTCTGGGAATTGTTTGCGAAATTGATTTATACGGATTCAATCCATTTCATTAGGTCTTTCCCTCATACAGCAAATCTGCAGCAAACCACTTTCAAAATATTTGTGCACTAATATAGGAAATTTCTATAAATGAAATGATATACTAAAGCTATTAAAAAGGAGTTGACCACATTTTGAAATAGTCATTATTTCTCCTTTCGTTGCAAATAATTCACAATTCGTCATCATTTGGGAAAAGGATTAAATCGCTATATCAGACTTGTCAGAGCACTTTTATGCCCCGAACATCCATAATAACAAAAATGCATAGAACTTATTCAGGTCTCTGACTGGGGGAAGTTGTTATGGTACGATGAACGAAGGGGATAAGAACTATAATTATGGACCCGTCCATAAGAAAAGGTACAAGTTTACATTTCTGAACAGCGTAGGTTCAGATCATCCCATACATCTACCCTTACTTATCAGAATATACACATATTTAAAGAAGCCTCTAACAAGTTTGTTAACAGTGAAGATCTTGATCAGACTTTTCGGGTGTACGATATGATCTTGTTCTACACTTTCACTAAAGCCAACCATGAACGGACGTTGGTACACGCGCACGATATTGATTTATGGGAGTAAAACGCTGTTTTCGACAATGTTGGAGTTATATCACGACCATCAGTTTTCTGGTATTCCGCACACCATTCTTCCCTAGAAACTAGTTTTAATGTCCCCCATTAACTATAAGGAATCCGCCTTGGCCCGGTGGTTATCGGACGTCCCGGGTTCGATACCCAGTCTCGGCGGTCATGGTGGAGGTCAATGTACATGTCCTAGCCTAGTTCTGGTTTGTTTACCCAGGGATCATAAACTGTCGTACAACTGAAATAATGTTGAAACGGCATAAAATCCCAATAAAAAACCAAAATAAAACATTAACTATATAAACCTATCATTGAAAGACGAAGGACGTTAGCCACAACAGTGTTGTCAATCGACCCTACGACGGTTGATCGATAAGCCTCGTCGTAATCCACGGAAATATCACGGGCCGACGGCTCGCCGAACAAATAAGGAATTATATCATATTAGTCGCCTCAATTGACCTAATCCTGACCTTTTGTAAATAATGTATATAAGTATAAATTTGTGATTAGTTTTATGAATAACACATGATGCAAAGAGCTAAAGTTTAATAAATTATGCGCAATTACACTACATTGTCTATGTACAATTCTTAAGTTGGGACCAGCTAAATTCGATATCGAGAGAATAATAAGTAAACTTTTAAATTGATACTACGCTGAATAACTGAGCTACATACTTAAGTTGTTCAGTCCATACTTGGTGATTTCATAAAATAATCCAAACTTCCAAGGTTTCGACATAATGCATCGCATATCACGGAGGGAAAACGCATACCTGTGCACCTCTACGAACATAGCGACCTGGATGAGTCTATGCATACGCACAGTCTGACAAGGATCTACACTGTTCGTCATGCCATCAATAAAATTACTGTTCATTGTGGTTAATTGGCATATAATTGTAAGAACATGGAAGTTGGATTTAACCCATTTCCACAGACAACAATTCTGCAGCAGACAACTTTGAAGACCTGTTCAACTTTATGGTAAATCTCTATAGACGAAAGTAGAATTATTCAAAATAGTTGAAAATATTCTGGCAAAGGCGAAATTGTCCATCATGTTTTCAAAAAACAGCTGTTGCAGATCCACCAGAATGAGAGTACCCCGAAAGTCCATTTTCTCATATTTAAGGTCATTATGCAAATTGCAAAACATGAGAGAAAAATCTTTTTAATTAAGAGATCTGTGTTTAAATAATAACGTTGATTCACATTAAGTAAACCCTTTTCCACATACAACGAATCTGCAACAGACGACTTTGAAAACATCACGGCAAAAATATGGAACAAGTAAAGATCTAATTATTGAATAGATTGGAAAACTGTTACCTATGGAGACATTGTTATTTATGAGACATTTCTCTACTGTGACAATGTCTTTTCAAAAGTCATTTGCTTCAGTTACGTCAAGATGTGTCTGCATGTGGAAGGGGGTTAATTTGCATAATGTTGTTTTGTCGATATAGTGAATTTGGAAGGACAATGCGTTGTCAGCGAGAATATTGTAAAACCGTCATAGTTGTCACATGACATGTATGATTCACATTAGGTCAAAGAGAAGCAGCCGGGTAGACAATTTTGTCGAAAGTAGAATTCACTGCGGAATAAGGATAACATTTGATTTGACGTCATAGCTCAAAAGAGGCAAGGTGAAAATGTGTATTTATTGGTCTGCTTTGGTAGTTTTAAGATTGAAATTTAATTAAATGTAGGTTTCTGGGTTATTTGGATTGTTGGGAAAGAGCCAAACGCTATTGCTTCCATCTGACCTAAGTTATATCCAACCAATTAAAGTACAAAATAAATGTCTGTTCCTTCATTCGGAATCAGGCATATAGTGTGCATAGTTAATAAACACTGTCAATCCGGCATAGCTATAGCATACATGTAATATGCATAGTTAATAAACACTGGGAATCCGGCATAGCTATAGCATACATGTAATATGCATAGTTAATAAACACTGGGAATCCGGCATAGCTATAGCATACATGTAATGTGCATAGTTAATAAACACTGGGAATCCGGCAAAGCTATAGCATACATGTAATATGCATAGTTAATAAACACTCGGAATCCGGCATAGCTATAGCATACATGTAATATGCATAGTTAATAAACACTCGGAATCCGGCATAGCTATAGCATACATGTAATATGCATAGTTAATAAACACTCGCACTCCGCCAAAGCTATAGAGCTTAACACAATGTATGTATGGTTCTTTGTGAAATCTCAAAACCATTCGACAGAGTCTTGCATAAACGACTTCTTTTTAAACTTAATAAACTAGGTATATGTGACTCTCTTTGAACTGGGTGTAAAATTATTTGAAGCACAGACAGCAATCAGTCATCGTAAGCACAATTATATCAAGGTCAAGGTCAAGGCCAATTAATGCTAGTGTACCCCAGGGCTCTGATCTTGGTCTTCAGTATTTTTGAGTGTATGAAAATAACATATCTGAAAACTTCCTCAGTGTGTCTAGACTATATGCGGATGACACCTCTCTTGCTTGTTCCGCCAGTTCTATCGATGATGGTTCATTTAAAAGTCCATTATCAAGGTTGTTTCGTTTTCTTTATGAGACAGTTTGTAACGAATTATCTCTACGTTTCGTTGTGTAACCATTTTTTTACCATTTTCGGTGAGTACGTTAGATAATGGACTAAACAATGATGACCACTTTGAGATAGCAAGCTGATCTCGCTTTACACTGTTAGCGACGTTATGTATGCTAGTCGATGTTCCTGTATATCTGCTCTTCGTCGGTAGTGTGCCCCCGGTGGCATATTAAACTACCTTGATGCAGGAGATGGCTTCAACTTCCTGGATGGTTCTTAGGATGGAAATGTATCGGATGAGAACGCTGAACAGTTTTCTTTAACATACAATGCCAGCCTTCTAGAATGTACTTCGTTCTTGGAACTGGAGTGTTGAAGTGGTTCCATATCTGTTTTTCACTCTCAACCCAATACTCGGTTACATAGTCTGTGAAAGTTTCAATGGCTGCTGGAAGGTCATTGACAGCAATGTCGTTGATAGCTGCGAGCCACACATCTTCAACTGTGTTGATTGGGACAAGTAGTAAAATTTCTGCACTGGACTCTTGCTAATTCGAAGGGCAGCGAGAAATAACTTCGAGTGATCGCTGTATTATACTAAAATGAATGGTTGTATCATCAGCCTCGCGCTTCATTTATGATTAAATGTTAATTATTAAAAGCAAGTCCATGACTAAAACATATAATAAAAAACAACACAGTAGCAGTACTGATTCATAGGCAGAGTAATCCGTACTGCTGCTACGTTGTTTACAAAAGACAGATTCGTTCCAAGAATTGGTTCGAGTTAAAGGATGTATTCAATTTATCACATGTTCGAGATATAGCGAGTCCATTGTATTTCTTGATAACCGTCAAATCTGAACAGATTGAATAAAATGAATTTGCAAAAAAAACATTGTGATAAAAGCATAAGATGAACGTTCTTAAACAGTTATCAACCAAGCAGAGTAACATCAAGAGTTGGCCTATCTCGACTGTTTTAAGATGCAGCGAGATGTATTTCTAAAAGTGAATAAAGACAAGAAAAAAGAAATTTACATTGCAGGCCAGTTACATAAAAGCTGATCGAACTACATTGGTAATATTGATTGATTTATTAAAGAGTATCGAAGTATACAACGCTATTTCAGTATAACACGGTGGTTCGTTTAGTTAACGGTTTGTCTGGCTTTTATCGCACCAGTACTTCATACAACTTTACTCCTAGTTAACTGGCTTTATTTCCCCCATGGACTTATAGCCCTTTAGTAGAAGACGATTGACTCAATGACCATGTCAATCAGCGAAAATAATGATTGGCCGAGCCAGAGTTCGAGACCACGTCCCCTTGGTTGATAACCCTAGTTGTTACCGACTATGCTATGGAGGGTCGACACATTAATAACACGTGGAAGCAACGCTATTGGAGTACAATACGACGTCGGAATGCGGGAGGAGTTTTAGGAGATCTGCTTTGTTAATTATTGTCTAATTAAACCGGTTGTTGTTGTTAATCGCGCCGTCGAACCATACTTAAAGATTACTAAACGTGAAGCAATGCAAGCAACATGAAAGCTGACCGGACTATATTGGTAAGACGTGAATCATTTTGTTTGTTTAGTGTTTTACGCTGCTTTCCACATCATTTAAGTTATATCACGGCATGTCCTGGGTAAGTTATCAGTACTACTGGTCCATTGTCCCGACACCGGCGAGTCTCAGAACACAGAGCAAAAAAGAAGGAAAAAAAAAAATTTATGACTCGCTAGGGGATTGAACTCTGGTCTCCCGCTCCCAAGACTCTAACCACTTCACCGCTTTCATGTTGCTTGCACTGAGGCAACAGTGAGTACATTACGGTGTTGGAATTCGAGAAGAATATTAGACAGATCTGGTTTGTAAATTATTGTCTAATTAAACCAGTGGATATTGATCGAGCCCTCACATCCTGTTGATTCCACAGACTCTTAATGGGGCGGGATTAATTTCATCTAGCTTTAACCCTTTCCCACATATAGACACAGTTTGGCTCATCAAACATCAAAAGACATTTAGAAACATTGTAGCAAAAGGACTAGTTGCTCTAATGAGCAACTTCTCCATGTGTCACCAATTGTTGAACTCTATTCTGAATGAATAATATATCATTTATAGATAACCTCTGTATTCCATTGTTTTGTATTGATATTTTCAAAGACGTCTTCTGAGATATGATGTATTAGGGACAGGATTGATAAACAACCAATCTGTCATTCTTTGTTACAAATACTTCTCAAGATCTCTCCATGAATTCAACACTTTCTCTGATACAGGCGACGTGTGACACCGGTTTAGCAGACGGTATTTGAATACACTGGGAGCCCAAGAGTACCAGCACATTTTGAGCAGCTAAACGTTTTCTCACAATGTTTCAATTTTATTTGAAAATCAGTCTTATATTTGAGATACTGATAAAGGCACATCTTCACGGGTTGAATCATATAGCGAGACTGGTATAAAACGAGAATGGGATAGTCACACCTTCGAGAGATGGATTATATAACGAGAATGGGATAGTCACACCTTCGAGAGATGAATTATATAACGAGACTGGGATAGTCACACCTTCGAGAGATGAATTATATAACGAGATTGGGATAGTCACACCTTCGAGAGATGAATTATATAACGAGACTGGGATAGTCACACCTTCGAGAGATGAATTATATAACGAGACTGGGATAGTCACACCTTCGAGAGATGAATTATATAACGAGAATGGGATGGTCACACCTTCGAGAGATAAATTGTATAACGAGACTGGGATAGTCACACCTTCGAGAGATGAATTATATAACGAGAATGGGATAGTCACACCTTCGAGAGATTAATTATATAACGAGAATGGGATAGTCACACCTTCGAGAGATGAATTATAAAAAGATATTGGGATAGTCACACCTTCAAGAGATGAATTATATAACGAGATTGTGATGGTCACACCTTCGAGAGATGAATTATATAACGAGACTGGGATAGTCACACCTTCGAGAGATGAATTATATAACGAGACTGGGATAGTCACACCTTCGAGAGATGGATTATAAAAAGATATTGGGATAGTCACACCTTCGAGAGATGAATTATATAACGAGATTGGGATGGTCACACCTTCGAGAGATGAATTATATAACGAGAATGGGGATAGTCACACCTTCGAGAGATGAATTATATAACGAGACTGGGATAGTCACACCTTCGAGAGATGAATTATATAACGAGATTGGGATAGTCACACCTTCGAGAGATGAATTATATAACGAGACTGGGATAGTCACACCTTTGAGAGATGGATTATAAAAAGATATTGGGATAGTCACACCTTCGAGAGATGAATTATATAACGAGACTGGGATAGTCACACCTTCACGAGTTGGATTATATAACAATACTTTGATAGTCACACCTGCACGATTTGGATTATATAACAATACTGGGATAGTCACACCTGCACGAGTTGGATTTTATAACGAGATTGGGATAGGCACGCCTTCACGAGATGGATTTTATAACGAAACTGGCATAGGCACACCTTCACGAGATGAATTATAGAAGCTGACTGGGATAGTCACACTTCATGAGATGGATAATATAACGAAACTGGGATAGTCACACCTTCATGAGATGGATAATATAACGAGACCGGGATAGTCACACTTGACTTCGAGAGATGAGTTATATATCACATATTAATTCGATTACTTTTTAAATGTAATGTTAGTTATGCATGTACCTCAATCATAAATCATTTTCTTATCCATAATTAGTGTGAACGGGTGTTAATTGTTTTCACGGAATATCGGATTCAGATACTGAATAATACAATCATACGAAGATACCCAAATGGAATGGAATCAAAAAGTTACACAACTCGTTTATCCATCCTGTATCTTATCTTTTCTGTAGTTACACATTTACTTCATTGAACCTTTTGTCATTCAGATAGGGTTATCCTTCAAGTGTCTTATTAAATATAGATCATGCCAGAAACGACACAAAAGTCACCAACCCGTCTGTAAAGATCGTCTGACAGTTATTGATAAGGCAGAAGATTTTCTAACGCGTCCTAAGTGGATAGGATCGCCACCATAATGGGAAATGTCACAAGTTATTTGTTTAACTATCTCTTAATATACGGGACACACATTTCTATCTGTGACAGCGAGATAGCACTGAAGTAAGACAAAATACATCCAGTCGTTTGTAAATGATATATGCATGGATTCTCGTCTGAGAAAAGCTACTTATTTTATTATAAATGAGATAGCTTGCAAGTAAGATAAAATATGTTCAGTTGCTTTAAACGGTATATTTATGCATTTATTTATGAGAAAGGCTTTATCTTTCATGGTACACGGCAGAGAAATAATGTCAAATGAATAAAGTATACCTTGTTTTCGTAAATGATATATCCATGCATTTTTCGTTTTTGAGAAAACCCTCGCCATTTGTAATCTACAACTGCGAAGTACATGTAAGATCAAATAAACCTGGTTAATATTAGTGTCTCTTAACCTTTTCCCTCATATAGACGCTTTCTGACGCCTCTGCAGCAGACGGCTTTTTGAAAACATAGTGACAAAAGAAGAAATTGCACAAAACGTGCAATTTCTCCCTTTGTCACAATGTTTCCCACTTTTTGTCATAGGTCATCCATTCAATTATAGAGATTTTCTATGTTTCGACAAAATACGTCCACAGTCGTCTGCTGCAGAATTGTAGTATGAGGGAAAGGGTTAATAAACGAGACACCTACATACATTAGTTGTAACAGTGAACTAGCACCGAGGAGAGATTAAACAAAATATGTTTGTAATATGATATGACTAATTTTGCGTTTGTATTCCATTGTTTCGTGCAAGTTATGCTACAAAAACAACTTTAAAATGTATTGATACCAAAAAAAGAAAGATAGCTTGGCATCCCATTATTTCAAATATTTACGTTACTTGAAACGTTATTACTGTATAGTTGAAAAACGGGAATTTAAATTTCTATCCCTAAAGTCTTCAGACAGAAGAACTATTATTTTGAGAACCATTTTCGTTCGTTTGACGATGGCCAATAAGCTTGTTTAACTGAATGATGTTTTACGCCGTTTCCACAGTATATCAGTATATCAGTCATATCCCGGAGTTTCCTGGGTGAAATACCTTTATCCCCGGTGTTATTGATCTTGGGTAAAATACCTTTACCCCTTATATTATGTATCCTGGGTAAAATACCCTTACCCCGGGATTATGTATCCTGGGTAAAATACCTTTACCCCTTATATTATGTATCCTGGGTAAAATACCCTTACCCCGGGATTATGTATCCTGGGTAAAATACCTTTACCCCGGGATTATGTATCCTGGATATAACACATCTACCCCCGGTATTATGTATCCTGTGTAAAAAACCTTTACCCCCGGTATTATGTATCCTGTGTAAAATACCTTTACCCCCGGTATTATGTATAATGGGTAAAATACCTTTACCCCCGGGATTATGTATACTGGGTAAAATACCTTTACCCCCGGGATTATGTATCCTGGATATAACACATCTACCCCCGGTATTATGTATCCTGTGTAAAAAACCTTTACGCCCGGTATTATATATACTGGGTAAAATACCTTTACCCCCGGTATTATGTATCCTGGGTAAAATACCTTTACCCCGGGATTATGTATGCTGGATATAACACATCTACCCCCGGTATTATGTATACTGGGTAAAATACCTTTACCCCCGGTATTATGTATAATGGGTAAAATACCTTTACCCCCGGGATTATGTATACTGGGTAAAATACCTTTACCCCCGGTATTATGTATCCTGGGTAAAATACCTTTACACCCGGTATTATGTATACTGGGTAAAATACCTTTACCCCCGGTATTATGTATCCTGTGTTAAATACCTTTTCACCCGGTATTATGTATCCTGGATATAACACATCTACCCCCGGTATTATGTATACTGGGTAAATACCTTTACCCCCGGTATTATGTATCCTGTGTAAAATACCTTTAAACCTTTACCCTCGGTATTATGTATACTGGGTAAAATACCCTTACACACGGTATTATGTATACTGGGTAAAATACCCTTGCACCCGGTATTATGTATCCTGTGTAAAATACCTTTACCCCCGGTATTATGTATCCTGTGTAAAAAAACCTTTACCCTCGGTATTATGTATCCTGGGTAAAATACCTTTACCCCCGGTATTATGTATACTGGGTAAAATAACCTTACACCCGGTATTATGTATACTGGGTAAAATACCCTTACACCCGCTATTATGTATCCTGGGTAAAATACCTTTACACCCGGTATTATGTATACTGGGTAAAATACCTTTACCCCCGGTATTATGTATCCTGGGTAAAATACCTTTACCCCCGGTATTATGTTTCCTGGGTAAAATACCCTTACACCCGCTATTATGTATACTGGGTAAAAAACCTTTACCCCCGGGAGTATGTATCCTGACACTGATGCGCATCAGTGGAAATTCTATCACAACAACCCCGAGCGCCAAGGATGGAAGTCACCAGTACAAGTATTTACGTCTTTGGTATAGACTGACTGGGGAACTTCCGCTTCAGAGCTGGACGCTTTAACCACTACACCATAAACGCGAGCTGCAAAACTAGTAGATCTGTTATTTCATTGAATCAGAGGCGTGTAAAACAATGTAGATCCAGCTCAGACTCCATAAACTCCAGGTTTGCCTTTGTAAAAACTATTTGCATTTTAAAAATGTCACGTTATGGGTCTTATATTATCTCGTCGTCTTCACGAATCCATGACGGAAAGGCTAATACCACTAAGTACAAGTGGTACCATAGACTATATAGCGGGAATATGTCCGTTTATGTTACTGTGTTACTGTTTTAACGGTCAATGAAATATTGTGTCCGTATATGTTACTGTGTTACTGATTTAACGGTCAATGAATTATTACGACTAGCTTGCTGGTGTCAGGATTGTGGGGTTAGTTTTACGACTGGCTAGCTGCTGTCAGGATTGTGGGATTAGTTTTACGACTGACTGGCTGGTGTCATGATTGTGGGATTAGTTTTACGACTAACTGGCTGGTGTCAGGATTGTGGGATTAGTTTTACGACTGATTAGCTGGTGTCAGGATTGTGGGATTAGTTTTACGACTGACTGGCTGGTGTCAGGATTGTGGGATTAGTTTTACGACTGACTAGCTGGTGTCAGGATTGTGGGATTAGTTTTACGACTGACTAGCTGGTGTCAGGATTGTGGGATTAGTTTTACGACTGACTAGCTGGTGTCAGGATTGTGGGATTAGTTTTACGACTGACTAGCTGGTGTCAGGATTGTGGGGTTTGTATTACGACTGACTAGCTGGTGTCAGGATTGTGGGATTAGTATTACGACTGACTAGCTGGTGTCAGGATTGTGGGGTTTGTATTACGACTGACTAGCTGGTGTCAGGATTGTGGGGTTTGTATTACGACTGACTAGCTGGTGTCAGGATTGTGGGGTTAGTATTACGACTGACGAGCTGGTGTCAGGATTGTGGGGTTTGCATTACGACTGACTAGCTGGTGTCAGGATTGTGGGGTTTGTATTACGACTGATTAGCTGGTGTCAGGATTGTGGGATTAGTTTTACGACTGACTAGCTGGTGTCAGGATTGTGGGATTAGTTTTACGACTGACTAGCTGGTGTCAGGATTGTGGGGTTTGTATTACGACTGACTAGCTGGTGTCAGGATTGTGGGGTTTGTATTACGACTGACTAGCTGGTGTCAGGATTGTGGGGTTTGTATTACGACTGACTAGCTGGTGTCAGGATTGTGGGGTTTGCATTACGACTGACTAGCTGGTGTCAGGATTGACCTAGTAAAGAAGTAAAATGAGTTTAATAAAAATGAAAAGAAGACCTTACGTCTATTATGACCATTACAGATCCAGTTCCACCGTCTATATCTGATCAGGTTGTTCTGGCTCAACGATTTTCGCCAGTATGAATAATACGGCTTGTTTATACAGTTCCTCTGGCTGAGTTCAACAAGTGTACAGTTATATCACGGCGATTCCTGGGTAAATTACCAGTATAACTGTCCATTAATCCTGACACCAGCGAGCCAGTCTTGATACTAACCCCACAATCCTGACACCAGCTAGCCAGTCGTAATACTAACCCCACAATCCTGACACCAGCTAGTCAGTCGTAAAACTAACCCCACAATCCTGACACCAGCTAGCCAGTCGTAATACTAATATATGATACTTATAGTAGGAACTTAGGTAGTTAACTAACTACCTAAGTTCCTATTATAAGTATCATATATACAAAACAAAAATAAAAAAAATAAAAATAAAACCCCAGACATTTAACTTTAAGAGCTTCTATCTATCAACATTACGGGAAATTACAGCATGTTTTGGAATAAAATAGCAAATTTTGTCTGTAAAATATAATAACATAAATATCCTAATTTTCCACTAAATTACAGATCATTGAGACAATACGTGAACCGAGAAACTATTTATGTGATAACAAATCCTTTTTCTGGTATTATGATGTTTTCAGAGTCGTCTGCGAAAATACACTTTTAAGAGTCAAGTAATTATACACACATCATATAATCTGTTTCCTGGTTGTTGGTTTTTTTATAATAACTATTCAACATGTATGTCAGTAGTAAACGCATAAAGATGTTTCTATGACTTGTTTCTATTCGATATCCTATATGTCTATCCGTCCATGAGAGGAAGGAAATGAAAAGCGAAACGGTCTTCTTCGAAGACATAAAATAATCTATAACTAACAACCAGACATATTTACCCTTTCCCGCATACAACAAATCTGTAGCAGACGACTTTGAATCATCCAGACAAAACATGATAACTTGCTTTTAATGCAAGTCTTCAAAGGCCGTCAGAGACCCGAAAATAAAATAAAAAAAGCACAGCGTTTTTCATTAATATGTGATCGAAATATCTAATTGATTTGCTTAACCAAATAAGAATTTACATGTTTAAGGATAACGTAGTCAAATGACTCACTGTAAACACACTCAAACAAGTATGGTTCATATTCAATAGTATCGAATGCGGATCGAGTATTTTCAAGGCTGTACAGCTGGTTTTCTAGTCCGTTTGAATTTTGAATGGCTCAACAGGAGTCGATTTATTATGGAATTATGAAGGAAAGCGAAATGAAAAATAGGAGTGAGCCCCGAAGCCCACTTGGCCATGTTTTGTTTATTATATATATGTGACAACAAGAGAAAGTTGATGCAACGCATCAATGTCGCCGGATATCCATAGTGCAGTTATGCATAACACTAACATTATAGTAGTTGAATAAACAGTTATCAACTGAGAGGCATATTGGAACATCAGGGGTGGGGTCAAGTGAAAATATATCATAACTTGCATTGTTTTGTCAACGAAGTGAATGATAATTGAAGCCTTTCATTGTTTATGATCAATCTCCATTCCAAAGTAGGTTGACCATACACACAACCAACTAATTATTGATCATAAACAGTAACGGAAATGAGTAATCTTGCCAATCATCAGTCTTAGTATGTATACAGTGCTTTCATTAAGGAATAATTATAAGATTTGTGAATTCCACATACACTTTTCAAGATGTTTGTCAGAATATTTGAATTTTATTATTTTTCAATAAAACCACAAAACAGACAATTTAGGATTTGCATGCAATAGCACGTCATTTTACCTTTCCTCTTTTAAAGTCAACAGTGGACACCTTTGCAGCAATCTACTTTTAAAACAATGAGATAAGGGTTAAATCGCTGAAGACATGAGTTTTCTCTTTTTCTCAAAATGATATTAGCTTAGCATCCTAATTATATCATACTTTAACAAATGTTGAAATGTAGTCCAATATTTATAAATTAGACCACCTTCGAAATATAATATCAACTAAACAGTTAAATTTCATTGAAATTGTTGTATAATTTAAACTTAATGTCGAACATAAACTTAGCCCTACAACATGTTAATTTATTTTAATTCTTGTCTTCCTTTTTTATAATGAAAACAACAAACTACTCATGTTTTAAAATTATATTATGTTGAGCGCCCTTGTGTCAATGATGCATAACAATATGCAGATCGGAAGCAATATGCATTTAGGGAATTAAATGACACATTTAAAATTGTCAAGGACGAAATAATTTTGTATGAAAGACCCGATTCTTTCTTATTCGCAGAGGTGTCGTTCTTGAAACTCTCTTTATAGGCAGAGAGTGTTCGTTCAAAGTAATTTTTCCATTAAACCAGTTTTATCTCGGTTTGTTCTTTTCTTCATTTGTTTCGAACCAAATAAACATTTTAAATCACCTATGATTTACTATTTGTAAGTGAGTGTAAAGAGCGGCTCTCTGCAAAGGAGATTGATCTACGCAGTTGGTATTCGCGAGTCACGCAGGTGCGCGTAAGTAAACAAATTAGACTGCGACGTAAAGGTTTGTAGTTATCGACTTTTGATTACATGTAGTATATAGTGTAAAATAAAGTATACCAGTCTAGCTCGCTAATAGGGACTGTTTTGTCTTCGTAAATAAAACAAAGAAACTGAAAATACCTAAAACATCGGAATATTTATTTCATTTTAGATGTGTCATTACTTAGTGTTTTTAAACAAACACAATTGTAATATGTTCAAGACATCTAAATGTGTTTCTTTCTAATAATAATCCCCCCTCCCATGTGATTTCAGAAAACCTATTAAAAATAGAAGTCACGGGCTTCTGCCCGGCGACTAATAAGTATCTTATAAAAGAAAATGACATCAATATAAAGTAATCAAATGAAATACGTTTAGGACTACATTTTTTTTTATTCTAAAATCTTATTTTATTACAACTTAAAATAATTGTTTCATTGGGACCATTTCGAATTCCAGTGTATAGATATTTAGTGATATATTAAAAATTAATGTAAATTATTTAGACTAAAAAGTTATTGATTGATTCAAGCGTATTGTCAGTGATGCATCGTTTACAATGTTATAGGCCTGCCAATCTAGTAGTAGTAGTAGTAGTAGTAATACTAGAGGTAGTTTTTGTACAAGCAGTAATATTAGCAGCAATAACAGCAGTAGTAGTAACAGCAGCGGTAAAGTAAGACAGTAGAGTAGTTCTAGATGTAGAGTAGTGTAAAAGAGTAGAGTAGAATAAAATATTAGAGTAAGACAGTAGAGTAAGAGATCTAGTAGTTCTTAAGGTAGAGTAGAGTAAAAGAGAAAAAAGAGTAGAGTAAAATAAAATAGTAGAGTAAGAGAGTATAGTAGTTCTTGAGGTAGAGTCAATTAAAATAGTAGAGTAGAATAACATAGTAGAGTAAGAAAGTAGAGTTGTTCTTAAGGTAGAGTAGAGTAACATGGTAAAGCAGAATAAAATAGTTGAGTAAGAGGTATAGTAGAGTAAACGAGTAGAGTAAGAGGTAGAGTATAGTAAACGAGTAGAGTAAGAGGTAGAGTAGAGTAAACGAGTAGAGTAAGAGGTAGAGCAGAATAAAATAGTTGAGTAAGAGGTAGAGTAGAGTAAACGAGTAGAGTAAGAGGTAGAGTATAGTAAACGAGTTGAGTAAGAGGTAGAGCAGAATAAAATAGTTGAGTAAGAGGTAGAGTAGAGTAAACGAGTAGAGTAAGAGGTAGAGTATAGTAAACGAGTAGAGTAAGAGGTAGAGTATAGTAAACGAGTAGAATAAGAGGTAGAGTAGAGTAAACGAGTAGAGTAAGAGGTAGAGTAGAATAAAATAGTTGTGTAAGAGGTAGAGTAGAGTAAACAAGTAGAGTAAGAGGTAGAGTATAGTAAACGAGTAGAGTAAGAGGTAGAGTATAGTAAACGAGTAGAATAATAGGTAGAGCAGAATAAAATAGTTGAGTAAGAGGTAGAGTAGAGTAAACGAGTAGAGTAAGAGGTAGAGCAGAATAAAATAGTTGAGTAAGAGGTAGAGTAGAGTAAACGAGTAGAGTAAGAGGTAGAGCAAAATAAAATAGTTGAGTAAGAGGTAGAGTAGAGTAAACGAGTAGAATAAGAGGTAGAGTATAGTAAACGAGTAGAGTAAGAGGTAGAGTAGAGTAAACGAGTAGAGTAAGAGGTAGAGTAGAATAAACGAGTAGAGTAAGAGGTAGAGTAGAGTAAACGAGTAGATTAAGAGGTAGATTATAGTAAACGAGTAGAGTAAGAGGTAGAGTATAGTAAACGAGTAGATTAAGAGGTAGAGTATAGTAAACGAGTAGAGTAAGAGGTAGAGTAGAGTAAACGAGTAGAGTAAGAGGTAGAGTAGAGTAAATGAGTAGAGTAAGAGGCAGAGTATAGTAAACGAGTAGAGTAAGAGGTAGAGTAGAGTAAACGAGTAGAGTAAGAGGTAGAGCAGAATAAAATAGTTGAGTAAGAGGTAGAGTAGAGTAAACGAGTAGATTAAGAGGTAGAGTAGAGTAAACGAGTAGAGTAAAAGGTAGAGTATAGTAAACGAGTAGAGTAAACGAGTAGAGTAAGAAGTAGAGTATAGTATACGAGTAGAGTAAGAGGTAGAGTAGAGTAAACGAGTAGAGTAAGAGGTAGAGTAGCGTAAACGTGTAGAGTAAGAGGTAGAGTAGCGTTAACGAGTAGAGTAAGAGGTAGAGTAGAGTAAACGAGTAGAATAAGAGGTAGAGTAGAGTAAACGAGTAGAGTAAGAGGTAGAGTAGAATAAACGAGTAGAGTAAGAGGTAGAGTAGAGTAAACGAGTAGATTAATAGGTAGAGTATAGTAAACGAGTAGAGTAAAAGGTAGAGTATAGTAAACGAATAGAGTAAGAGGTAGAGTAGAGTAAACGAGTAGAGTAAGAGGTAGAGTAGTGTAAACGAGTAGAGTAAGGGGTAAAGTAGAGTAAACGGGTAGAGTAATATATTGGTAGAGTAGAGTAAACGAGTAGAGTAAGAGGTAGAGTAGAGTAAACGAGTAGAGTAAGAGGTAGAATAGAGTAAACGAGTAGAGTAAGAGGTAGAGTAGAGTAAACGAGTAGAGTAAGAGGTAGAGTAGCGGAAACGAGTAGAGTAAGAGGTAGAGTAGAGTAAACGAGTAGATTAAGAGGTAGAGTATAGTAAACGAGTAGAATAAGAGGTAGAGTAGAGTAAACAAGTAGAGTAAGGGGTAGAGCAGAATAAAATAGTTGTGTAAGAGGTAGAGTAGAGTAAACGAGTAGAGTAAGAGGTAGAGTCTAGTAAACGAGTAGAGTAAGAGGAAGAGTATAGTAAACGAGTAGAATAAGAGGTAGAGTAGAGTAAACGAGTAGAGTAAGAGGTAGAGCAGAATAAAATAGTTGAGTAAGAGGTAGAGTAGAGTAAACGAGTAGAGTAAGAGGTAGAGTATAGTAAACGAGTAGAGTAAGAGGTAGAGTATAGTAAACGAGTAGAATAATAGGTAGAGTAGAGTAAACGAGTAGAGTAAGAGGTAGAGCAGAATAAAATAGTTGAGTAAGAGGTAGAGTAGTGTAAACGAGTAGAGTAAGAGGTAGAGCAGAATAAAATAGTTGATTAAGAGGTAGAGTAGAGTAAACGAGTAGAGTAAGAGGTAGAGCAAAATAAAATAGTTGAGTAAGAGGTAGAGTAGAGTAAACGAGTAGAATAAGAGGTAGAGTAGAGTAAACGAGTAGAGTAAGAGGTAGAGTATAGTAAACGAGTAGAGTAAGAAGTAGAGTAGAGTAAACGAGTAGAGTAAGAGGTAGAGTATAGTAAACGAGTAGAGTAAGTGGTAGAGTAGAGTAAACAAGTAGAGTAAGAGGTAGAGTAGAGTAAACGAGTAGAGTAAGAGGTAGAGTAGAGTAAATGAGTAGAGTAAGAGGCAGAGTATAGTAAACGAGTAGAGTAAGAGGTAGAGTAGAGTAAACGAGTAGAATAAGAGGTAGAGTAGAGTAAACGAGTAGAGTAAGAGGTAGAGTATAGTAAACGAGTAGAGTAAGAGGTAGAGTAGAGTAAACGAGTAGATTAAGAGGTAGAGTAGAGTAAACGAGTAGAGTAAGAGGTAGAGTAGAATAAACGAGTAGAGTAAGAGGTAGAGTAGAGTAAACGAGTAGATTAAGAGGTAGAGTATAGTAAACGAGTAGAGTAAGAGGTAGAGTAGAGTAAACGAGTAGAGTAAAAGGTAGAGTAGAGTAAACGAGTAGAGTAAGAGGCAGAGTATAGTAAACGAGTAGAGTAAGTGGTAGAGTAGAGTAAACAAGTAGAGTAAGAGGTAGAGTAGAGTAAACGAGAAGAGTAAGAGGTAGAGTATAGTAAACGAGTAGAGTAAGAGGTAGAGTAGAGTAAACGAGTAGAGTAAAAGGTAGAGTAGCGTTAACGAGTAGAGTAAGAGGTAGAGTAGAGTAAACGAGTAGAGTAAGAGGTAGAGTAGAGTAAATGAGTAGAGTAAGAGGTAGAGTAGAGTAAACGAGTAGAATAAGAGGTAGAGTATAGTAAACGAGTAGAGTAGGTGGTAGAGTAGAGTAAACAAGTAGAGTAAGAGGTAGAGTAGAGTAAACGAGTAGAGTAAGAGGTAGAGTATAGTAAACGAGTAGAGTAAGATGTAGAGCAGAATAAAATAGTTGAGTAAGAGGTAGAGTAGAGTAAACGAGTAGAATAAGAGGTAGAGTAGAGTAAACGAGTAGAGTAAGAGGTAGAGTATAGTAAACGAGTAGAGTAAGAGGTAGAGTAGAGTAAACGAGTAGATTAAGAGGTAGAGTAGAGTAAACGAGTAGAGTAAGAGGTAGAGTAGAATAAACGAGTAGAGTAAGAGGTAGAGTAGAGTAAACGAGTAGATTAAGAGGTAGATTATAGTAAACGAGTAGAGTAAGAGGTAGAGTATAGTAAACGAGTAGATTAAGAGGTAGAGTATAGTAAACGAGTAGAGTAAGAGGTAGAGTATAGTAAACGAGTAGAGTAAGAGGTAGAGTAGAGTAAATGAGTAGAGTAAGAGGCAGAGTATAGTAAACGAGTAGAGTAAGAGGTAGAGTAGAGTAAACGAGTAGAGTAAACGAGTAGAGTAAGAGGTAGAGTATAGTAAACGAGTAGAGTAAGAGGTGGAGCAGAATAAAATAGTTGAGTAAGAGGTAGAGTAGAGTAAACGAGTAAATTAAGAGGTAGAGTTAGAGTTAGAGTAGAGTAAACGAGTAGAGTAAAAGGTAGAGTATAGTAAACGAGTAGAGTAAACGAGTAGAGTAAGAAGTAGAGTATAGTATACGAGTAGAGTAAGAGGTAGAGTAGAGTAAACGAGTAGAGTAAGAGGTAGAGTAGCGTAAACGTGTAGAGTAAAAGGTAGAGTAGCGTTAACGAGTAGAGTAAGAGGTAGAGTAGAGTAAACGAGTAGAATAAGAGGTAGAGTAGAGTAAACGAGTAGAGTAAGAGGTAGAGTAGAATAAACGAGTAGAGTAAGAGGTAGAGTAGAGTAAACGAGTAGATTAATAGGTAGAGTATAGTAAACGAGTAGAGTAAAAGGTAGAGTATAGTAAACGAATAGAGTAAGAGGTAGAGTAGAGTAAACGAGTAGAGTAAGAGGTAGAGTAGAGTAAACGAGTAGAGTAAGGGGTAGAGTAGAGTAAACGAGTAGAGTAAGAGGTAGAGTAGAGTAAACGAGTAGAGTAAGAGGTAGAGTAGTGTAAACGAGTAAAGTAAGGGGTAGAGTAGAGTAAACGGGTAGAGTAAGAGGTAGAGTAGAGTAAACGAGTAGAGTAATATATTGGTAGAGTAGAGTAAACGAGTAGAGTAAGAGGTAGAGTAGCGTAAACGAGTAGAGTAAGAGGTAGAGTAGCGTAAACGAGTAGAGTAAGGGGTAGAGTAGCGTAAACGGGTAGAGTAAGAGGTAGAGTAGAGTAGAGTAAACGAGTAGAGTAATATATTGGTAGAGTAGAGTAAACGAGTAGAGTAAGAGGTAGAGTAGAGTAAACGAGTAGAGTAAGATGTAGAGTAGCGTAAACGAGTAAAGTAAGAGGTAGAGTAGAGTAAACGAGTAGATTAAGAGGTAGAGTAGAGTAAACGAGTAGAGTAATATATTGGTAGAGTAGAGTAAACGAGTAGAGTAAGAGGTAGAGTAGAGTAAACGAGTAGAGTAAGATGTAGAGTAGCGTAAACGAGTAAAGTAAGAGGTAGAGTAGAGTAAACGAGTAGATTAAGAGGTAGAGTAGAGTAAACGAGTAGAGTAAGAGGTAGAGTAGAGTAAACGAGTAGAGTAAGAGGTAGAATAGAGTAAGAGGTAGAGTAGAGTAAACGAGTAGAGTAAGAGGTAGAGTAGAGTAAACGAGTAGATTAAGAGGTAGAGTATAGTAAACGAGTAGAGTAAGAGGTAGAGTAGAGTAAACGAGTAGAGTAAGAGGTAGAGTAGAGTAAACGAGTAGAGTAAGAGATAGAGTAGAGTAAATGAGTAGAGTAAGAGGTAGAGTAGAGTAAACGAGTAGAGTAAGAGGTAGAGTAGAGTAAACGAGTAGAGTAAGAGGTAGAGTAGAGTAAACGAGTAGAGTAAGAGTTAGAGTAGAGTAAACAAGCAGAGTAAGAGGTAGAGTAGAGTAAACGAGAAGAGTAAGAGGTAGAGCAGAATAAAATAGTTGAGTAAGAGGTAGAGTAGAGTAAACGAGTAGAGTAAGAGGTAGAGCAGGATAAAATAGTTGAGTAAGAGGTAGAGCAGAATAAAATAGTTGAGTAAGAGGTAAAGTAGAGTAAACGAGTAGATTAAGAGGTAGAGTATAGTAAACGAGTAGAATAAGAGGTAGAGTAGAGTAAACGAGTAGAATAAGAGGTAGAGTAAAGTAAACGAGTAGAGTAAGAGGTAGAGCAGAATAAAATAGTTGAGTAAGAGGTAGAGTAGAGTAAACGAGTAGATTAAGCGGTAGAGTATAGTAAACGAGTAGAATAAGAGGCAGAGTAGAGTAAACGAGTAGAATAAGAGGTAGAGTAGAGTAAACGAGTAGAATAACAGGTAGAGTATGGTAAACGAGTAGAATAAGAGGTAGAGAAGAGTAAACGAGTAGAGTAAGGGGTAGAGTAGAGTAAACGAGTAGAGTAGCGTAAACGAGTAGAGTAAACGAGTAGAGTAAGAGGTAGAGTAGCGTAAACGAGTAGAGTAAGAGGTAGAGTAAACGAGTAGAGTAAGAGGTAGAGTAGAGTAAACGAGTAGAGTAAGAGGTAGAGTAGAGTAAACGAGCTGAATAAGAGAGTAGAGTAGTTATTGAGGTAGAGTATAGTATCATAGTAGAGTAGAGTAAACGAGTAGAGTAAGAGGTAGAGTAGAGTATCACCGGAATGTTAACTCGAAGGAGCTGAGCGGAACAGTCCGGTTCTCTTTGATTGACCGACAACGTACTTAATCGACGTCTGGTTCTGTTAACCTTGTACATATAAAGCGTACTTCTAAATTGTGTTTGTTGGAAATCACACGTGACATCAACTCTATGAAGCACCCGGGAACGCAACAATATCACAATGGTCCGAATTCTACAATACAAATTACGAGTCGATCTTCTAAACACATAAAGAATTGTCATAAATTACAAAGCAATCCGATATAAAACGCAATTCTCATTCCTGATTAATCGAAAGTGACGTAATAATATCAAGTCTCGTTTTCGATTAATGTCAATGACGTTATCAACCAGAACGAGGTTTGTCACCGTTAAGAAGAGAATCAATGTAACATGGAGTCACGTCATACAACAATCCACCTTTCGCACGATGCATTGTTCTGAAGTCAATAGTATTTCAGTTAGATCCAACGTCATTTACATGCACGCACGGTATTATTGATATTCTGACACAGATGTATTAGTCGCATTGGCATGCCCGCAACCCTGAGTGCCAAGCAGGGAAGGTATTACTACCAGTTTAACATCTTTAGTATGACTGGACCGGGGATCGGACCGTGATCTCCTGCTCCCGCTGAGGGCACTTTAACCACTTCACCACGGAGACGGTAAACAGATAAATGACACTCACCTTTAAATTGCATACTTCAGCCGCTCCACGAGAAAACCAAACTTATGAACTCTGCGTTATGTATCGACCCAGATCAGCCTGAGCAGTCCTAGTCCGGACCGATACATTTCGTTTCAGGGGGATAGAGGTATAGAGTAATGATTACTGAAACAGAAAATCCACAGGAGGCGAAACGTGTCTGATCCGGGTCGATACTTTACACAGAGTTCGCAATGTTATTTTTCTTGTGGAAATGATCACTTGTCTAGCAGGTCGTTGGCAAACCCCGTTTTCAATAGGCTGCCAACTATAAACTTTACGGACATATTTATACCCCAAAAAAACAAAGTTTTGGGGGGTATATAGGAGTCACTGTGTCGGGCTGTTTGTCTGTCAGTCTGTCTGTCTGTCTGTCTGTCTGTCTGTCTGTCGGTCGGTCGGCCGGAAACCATATTTTGTCGGGCCTATTTCTTACAAACCACTGGGTGGAATTCAATAACATTTTACATGAAGCTTATATACCAACAGGAGATGTGCATACCCTAAAGGTCTTACAATTGCATGTTACAGAGTTATGGCCCTTTTACTTATTAAGATGTTAGTCATATTTTGTCCGGCCTATTCCTTACAAACCACTGGGTAGAATTCAATTAAATTTTTTACATGAAGCTTCTATACTAAGAGGAGATGTGCATATCATAGAGGTCTTACAATTGCATGTTATTTTACAGAGTTATGGCCCTTTTGTTGGTCGGTCGGAAGCCTTATTTTGAGTCAAGGTACTGTTTTGGGGGTATTTATCATCTTCAGTGATATTTCTAGTTCTCTTTGGTCCAAATTGTACTCTAAGTAAAACTTTGGATATGTCAAATTCAAGGAACAGTTTGCACCAAGTCTAAACAGAGATAATTGTTTACAACTTTGAATCCCAGAAATTTGATTAATAATGTCATTGTGAAATGCGGAAATTAATATTGTTACAGGGGTTTAAACATATGCCGCGCCAGTGTTTCCTCCGCCCAAACAACAAGTAAAGATTTTGAGACGTTTTCATGAGGATAATATTGAAGAGTCGCGTTCCGGAACCACAGTTACAAATTAAACTTTAATTATGTCTTATCAGACAGTCAACACACGTGGGCCATGGCAAATAAAAATGAACAGTAGATTAATTATGTTATTTGTTTTATTCGGGTTTTAGGCCGTATTCAATATTATTTTAGCTATTTCACGGTGATAGTTGAATAGTTCGTGATCTCTGGGTAAACATACCAATACTAGGCTAGGAAATATGCCAAAGAGCTCTCCAACATGGCTGCTGCGACTGGGCCCCTTACCACTCGGCCACGGCGGTTTCCCGACATGTGTTTATCTGAACTGATCATAACGTTATAGTTGGGCTGAATTAATGTATGTAGTGTCAGCTCCATAATTATTTAAACTTAAGCAATCCGATGATTAAATCCCATCAGGCGTTCCGGGTTGGATACCCGATCTATGAGGACATTATGAAGTGATCTTTGGCAAGGCACATTTCCTAACTTAGTATTGGATTGTGAATAAGTATTCGCTTGTCGTGATATAACTAAAATACTGTTAACTTAGTATTGCATTGTGAATAAGTATTCGGTTGCAGTGATATAACTAAAATACTATTGAATCGGCGATTAATCCCAATATAACAAATCTGAAATCGCGTTCTATATATATCAGTAAAAACAGTGTAATAATTTTTTTTTTTCATTTATAAAGCATTTCAATACATTTGCCTAGATGTTTTCAAAGTCGTCTGCTGCAATGTTGTTGGTTGTAGTACTAAATATAAAATATCTATTTTCCAGCTTTCGTACGCAGATACAGATCCACTGCTGTCGGACAAGAAGTACAATAACTTTTACCGCACTGTTCCCTGTGAAAGTGACTTTAACCCGGCCAGACTCGCCTTATTGCGGCGATTTAATTGGACGAATGTAGGGACCATTTACCAGGGGGTGGCGAAGGGAACAGCCAGATACGGACATGTATGTAGATATGTATAATTAACTTTTTTCCTACATTTAACAAAACTGCAGCAGACGACTTTGAAAATATCTTGGCTGAAATATAAAGAATCTCTGTGAATAAAAGCATACTAATGGAGTATCGTTGAACACATTGTGGCCAAAACAGAAATTGTTCAATAAGAGCCAATTTTTCTTGTGTCGTGCTAAAACAACCTTAGTGTAATTAATACACGTGACCAGTAAACATGGGCGGTGCTAAAACAACCTTAGTGTAATTAATACATGTGACCAGTAAATACGGGCGCTGCTAAAACAACCTTAGTGTAATTAATACACGTGACCAGTAAATACGGGCGCTGCTAAAACAACCTTAGTGTAATTAATACACGTGACCAGTAAATACGGGCTCTGCTAAAACAACCTTAGTGTAATTAATACACGTGACCAGTAAATACGGGCGCTGCTAAAACAACCTTAGTGTAATTAATACACGTGACCAGTAAATACGGGCGCTGCTAAAACAACCTTAGTGTAATTAATACACGTGACCAGTAAATACGGGCGCTGCTAAAACAACCTTAGTGTAATTAATACACGTGACCAGTAAATACGGGCGCTGCTAAAACAACCTTAGTGTAATTAATACACGTGACCAGTAAATACGGGCGCTGCTAAAACAACCTTAGTGTAATTAATACACGTGACCAGTAAATACGGGCGCTGCTAAAACAACCTTAGTGTAATTAATACACGTGACCAGTAAATACGGGCGCTGCTAAAACAACCTTAGTGTAATTAAAACACGTGACCAGTAAATACGGGCGCTGCTAAAACAACCTTAGTGTAATTAATACACGTGACCAGTAAATACGGGCGCTGCTAAAACAACATTAGTGTAATTAATACACGTGACCAGTAAATACGGGCGCTGCTAAAACAACCTTAGTGTAATTAAAACACGTGACCAGTAAATACGGGCGCTGCTAAAACAACCTTAGTGTAATTAAAACACGTGACCAGTAAATACGGGCGCTGCTAAAACAACCTTAGTGTAATTAATACACGTGACCAGTAAATACGGGCGCTGCTAAAACAACCTTAGTGTAATTAAAACACGTAACCAGTAAACATGGGCGGTGTTAAAACAACCTTAGTGTAATTTATACACTTGACCAGTAAACATGGGCGCTGCTAAAACAGCCTTAGTGTAATTAATACACGTGACCAGTTAACATGGGCGGGGAACTACTTTTGTTTTACTAATTAGTGATCAGTGCAGAGCCAGATCAAGCTGCGTGGTTATTCTGGATTGGTCGCACATGCCTTACTTCGGGGTTCGTAGAAATATTGAGTGTGTGCATTTGTCACACATTCTTCACACACTCTTTATAATTTCTTCACACATTCTTCACACACTCTTTATAATTTCTTCACAGATTATTCACACATTCTTCACACACTCTTTATAATTTCTTCACACATTCTTCACACACTCTTTATAATTTCTTCACACATTCTTCACACACTCTTTATAATTTCTTCACACATTCTTCACACACTCTTTATAATTTCTTCACACATTCTTTATAATTTTTTCACACATTCTTCGAAACATCTTTGACATTTCGTCTTTAGATAAAAACAGGAAATTAAAAAACCCGGCCAAAATGCTTATTTAATATATAATCATTTTAATTTCTCGTACATTGCATTATTGAAATACGTTTCAATTTTGTACCATGGGGTTACGTAATCGAAAAGGGAGCAACCAACATTACTATTGTAAAGAAAAACTTAATAAGTAATATGGTTGAAAAAAAAATAAAAAATTATGAATCAATAAATTGTTTTAATTAATTTAAGAAACAACAAGATACTTCTACCGTTATTACAAAACTTAAGACACATTTAATTTGTATTTAATAACTTTTCCCCATCTTCCTTAGGCTACGCTATTTTAATAGGTTGGTTTACGGCCCTGACGACCCGATTCATCAAAGCTCAGAAAAGGAGATCACTTTTCCCAACTTCCTAGGCTACGCTTTTTTAATTGTTTGGTTTACGGCCATGACCATCCGATTTATCTAAGCTCAGAACAAAAGTTTCGGCAGATGTGTTTGCCTATTTATAAAACTCTGTAGTATTTCTAAACTTAAAACGTTGCTCCCCATACAGTTTGTTCATTCAGACCAATGTAGTCTTGCTATAAGTTGACTATAGTACATGTGATTTTTTTTTTTTTTTTTCATAAATGCTCAATTTTGATAATAAATATCTTTAAACTTGTTAAAATTACTTTGTATTTTTTGTTTATAAACATGTTTTGTTTTTTTATCATACTTCTGCTTAACTGGAAGAAGAATAGACTTCCCCCTTCTCCTTCCAAAGCTTGTGTCCCACTTTACTTACAAGAAGTATTTTGATGCAAAGCATCAAAGACGCCGCGCATGCTTTTGAAGCATGACTTAAAAGAAGCAGATGCAGTTCAGTACATTTAAATAACCTGTGCAAGCAGACAGGATGTAAATATTTCGAACAAGAAGGCCAAATGTCCCTTTATTTCAAAAGTAGAAGGCTAAGATGTGCCTATATAAAAAGGTTACCAAGAGCAGAAAGGGTCAATATTGACGAAGGGATTAAACGTTTTACATGCTACGATCTATGTGATATTCAGCATGTGAAATGGTTTCAGGACTAAACTTGTCATTTCACGAATAAACTTTACATGCTGGATGTCTAATGGATCGTAGCATATAAAACGTCTAATCCCTACGCCAAAATCGACCCCTTCTGCTCTTGATAACCTTTTATTATAGAATATGGTAGCCAGGTGAGCAATATAGGCACATCTTGGCCTTCTTGTTTAAAATAAAGGGACATTTGGCCTTCTTGTTCGAAATATTTACATCTTGTCTGTTTGCACAGGTTATTTAAATGTACAGAACTGCATCTGCTTCCTTTAAGTCATGCTTCAAAATCATGCTTTGCATCAAAATTTGTCTTGTACATATTATATTGTAAATATATTTATAAAGCAGTATCACGCTAGAAAGTGTCTTGTTCCATAACCATATTGGCTCATCAAGAAATGTGTTACGTAAACCTACTTAGGTTAGAATGTTAGTTCTTCATCAGGGTTAGGGTTAGTTTTAGGCTGATCCTTCTTCTGAATGTTGACGGAGGACAGTGGTTCTGGTTAGACTTGACGTGCTTAACGTGCTCAACTGTAACTGTTGAACGATGAAGTGAGACCTCTATATGATATAACGAGACTGAACTTTTATTTTACAGGCCCACAATCATCTGCTATCGTTGTTAGACAAATCGAGAATCAATGTTATCAAATCTGTCGGCTTTGTTAATGATCCCGCTCCCGCGATTATGGAATTGAAGGTAGGTGAAATACAATACAATACTTCCAAATGCATATGTGTACTCTGAAAACCGATTCTACCAGTAATTACATTCAAGCAGGCATCTAAGTCGCTACACAACTATCATGCAAGATTCTGGAGAATAGCGATGAGTAAACACCAAGTAAACAAATATGCAAGAACTCGAATATATTAGTTGACCGGATTGACCTAGTTCTGGCTTTCTATGTAAATATTTGAACCGCTTCTTACAATGTTTAGTCTTTCAGCGCCGAATTGTTTAAAGTAGACTCTTCCATGTTCAAAATCGGGCGTCAAAATGTCCAATTTAATGAGAGTTTTGGAATAGTATGATGACTTAAAGGCAAACAACGCTGATTTCAGGTAAGACAGCTCGTTACGAGCTGACTCACATGAATCTGTATTGTTTGCATACGTCTCAATATTGCCATAAGCTGAAAGAGTAAAAGAGATTCCGCAACAACATCATTTAAAAACAAAGAACAAGTGTAGCTACACTTCCAATTGTTTGTTAGAAATTACATTTAAGTATGTATAACATAAATGCGGTCGGTGAAGACCTTGATGAGACGATGTGGATGTACAAACTCCTTACCCAAGACGTTTATTAAATCGCTATCTTCAGAGCTAGGCGCTGCTCCTTGTCCAATACGTTTATTAAATCGCTATCTTCAGAGCTAGGCGCTGCTCCTTGCCCATTACTATATTAAATCGCTATCTTCAGAGCTAGGCGCTGCTCCTTGCCCATTACTATATTAAATCGCTATCTTCAGAGCTAGGCGCTGCTCCTTGCCCATTACTATATTAAATCGCTATCTTCAGAGCTAGGCGCTGCTCCTTGCCCATTACTATATTAAATCGCTATCTTCAGAGCAATGCGCTGCTCCTTGCCCATTAATATATTAAATCGCTATCTTCAGAGCAATGCGCTGCTCCTTGCCCATTAATATATTAAATCGCTATCTTCAGAGCAATGCGCTGCTCCTTGCCCATTAATATATTAAATCGCTATCTTCAGAGCTAGGCGCTGCTCCTTGCCCATTAATATATTAAATCGCTATCTTCAGAGCAATGCGCTGCTCCTTGCCCATTAATATATTAAATCGCTATCTTCAGAGCTAGGCGCTGCTCCTTGTCCATTTATATATTAAATCGCTATCTTCAGAGCTAGGCGCTGCTGCTCCTTGTCCATTTATATATTAAATCGCTATCTTCAGAGCTAGGCGCTGCTGCTCCTTGTCCATTTATATATTAAATCGCTATCTTCAGAGCTAGGCGCTGCTCCTTGTCCATTTATATATTAAATCGCTATCTTCAGAGCTAGGCGCTGCTCCTTGTCCATTTATATATTAAATCGCTATCTTCAGAGCTAGGCGCTGCTCCTTGTCCATTTATATATTAAATCGCTATCTTCAGAGCTAGGCGCTGCTGCTCCTTGTCCATTTATATATTAAGTCGCTATCTTCAGAGCTAGGCGCTGCTGCTCCTTGTCCATTTATATATTAAATCGCTATCTTCAGAGCTAGGCGCTGCTGCTCCTTGTCCATTTAAATATTAAATCGCTATCTTCAGAGCTAGGCGCTGCTGCTCCTTGTCCATTTATATATTAAATCGCTATCTTCAGAGCTAGGCGTTGCTCCTTGTCCATTTATATATTAAATCGCTATCTCCAGAGCTAGGCGCTGCTCCTTGTCCATTTATATATTAAATCGCTATCTTCAGAGCTAGGCGCTGCTCCTTGTCCATTTATATATTAAATCGCTATCTTCAGAGCTAGGCACTGCTCCTTGTCCATTTATATATTAAATCGCTATCTTCAGAGCTAGGCGCTGCTCCTTGTCCATTTATATATTAAATCGCTATCTTCAGAGCTAGGCGCTGCTCCTTGTCCATTTATATATTAAATCGCTATCTTCAGCTTCTTAACCAATACGTTGATTCATTCATTTGATATAACTACACTAATACACATTTTCTGGTTCTTGACATCACCTTTCCTTCTAGCAATGAACTCGGCATCTAGTGACCTGTGGTGTTAACCCTTTCCCGCATATACCATTTATTTGCAGCAGACGACTTTGATAACATTTGGAAAAAAATGTAAAAATCTCTGTAAATGAATGTGATACTACTACTTTAAGTTGAAAACATTGTGGTAAAAGGAGAAATTGCTCGTATTGAGCAATTTTTTTCTTTTGTCACAATGTTTTCAAAAGTCGTCTGCTGCAGAGGCGTCAGAAAGCGTCTATATGAGGAAAATGATACTCCTCTAAGTCACTATTTAAAGACACATTGGCACAACACTAGTGGGGCTACAATTCCAGTGTTCAGTCACAGGATGCATTTAGCTATGTATAGTATATACGCGGATGGCGAAGACTCTGATGAGACTATGTGGATGCAAAGGATCATCGGAGTATTCACGCAGATGGATTCAGATTCGAAATCCCTAGGCGCTGCTCATCTATATTGTCATCATTTACATAGATTTCATAAAGTTTGTAATTTTGTTTAATGAAAACAAACATGTTGGAATAAATAGTGCGTACTTTAAATGTCATGTAAATCTGTTATCGAAGGTGCGTACTTTAAATGTCATGTAAATCTGTTATCGAAGGTGCGTACTTTGAATGTCATGTACATCTGTTATCGAAGGTGCGTACTTTAAATGTCATGTACATCTGTTATCGAAGGTGCGTACTTTCAATGTCATGTACATCTGTTATCGAAAGTGCGTACTTTAAATGTCATGTACATCTGTTATCGAAGGTGCGTACTTTAAATGTCATGTACATCTGTTATCGAAGGTGCGTACTTTAAATGTCATGTAAATCTGTTATCGAAGGTGCGTACTTTAAATGTCATGTAAATCTGTTATCGAAGGTGCGTTTTAAATTAAATGTGTCAAGTAATAACCAAGCATACAAGTATGCAATTTTATCACTATGTAATTGCGATTAAATCATAAATCTCCGAATGCGTTCCATATTAATTCGTTCTTTTTCTCAATAATGTTGTTAAACATCTTTTGTCACTAGTTTCCGTAACGTTTCCCAACATAAAACAAATCTGCAGCAGACGACTTTGACAACATAAAACATAAAACAAATCTGCAGCAGACGACTTTGACAACATAAAACATAAAACAAATCTGCAGCAGACGACTTTTACAACATCTGGGCAAAACTATAAACATTTATTTAGAATTTTGGACCAATAATTATAGCAAACAACCATTTATCCTTCTTCCTAACAACGTTTTAAAAGCCGTCTTTTGCAAATGCCTCAAACGCGTCAGCATGTGGGAAATAGTTTTTGCACAGTCAGGCAATCTGAGCAGGTTCTACACTGTTCACTAACATGTGGTAAATTACTCAACAAACGCCTCTGATATACAGTGTCGATTTAGATTACACAGCATTGAAGAGCAAAGTGATCGTTATCTAAATGCATGTACACTGGCTTAGCCTTTCCGAAATGCAAATGCTTTTGACGGCATTTGAAAACATAGTTGCAAAAGAGAATTGCTTATCATGAGTAATTTTACCATTTGTCACAATATTTTCGATTCAATTTTATAATTCTATTTTCATTGATATAGAGAACTCCATAATGATCCATTTCTCCTAAATGAAACTATGTTCTCAACTCTATTTAATGATTATACTTTCATTCATAGAGACTTTCCGTCTATGTGTATTTTCAGTCGTCTGCTGCAGATTCCTCGTATGTGGGAAAGGAGTAAAACATACTTTCTAAGTTAAGTTTTCATAGAGCAAGACCGGAATGAATTCGTACAAAGATAAATTACATGGTGTCACCCGCGTATTTCTGTAAAACAGACATTAATCATACATGACAAACGTAATAACATTTCAAGCGTATTACAGACCGGCGATATATTGGATCTTACTTTGAAGTGCATTTTCTTTTTCTTCTTCCAGAACGCCGATGCCAGAATTGTAATCGGTAATTTTGATGACAAAATGGCGCGTCACGTGTTTTGTCACGTGAGTATGACAATAACTCTTTTCATTATACAGACACATTTCGAGCCCTCGGCAACAAGTGAACTTTGAGAAAATAGATTTGTTTCCCTGTATAGTATTTGCGCCACTTTTAAACACATTTTCAGATATATGAACCGTCCCGCGAGAAAACCAACATTATGGCATCTGCGTAATGTATTTATCCAGATCAGCCTGCGTAGTCCGCGCAGTCTGATCCGGGACGACACATTCCGTCTCAGATGATAGAGGTATAGAGTAATGATTCCTGAAACAGAAGATCCACAGGAGGTAAAAAGTGTCGCGGGACGACTCATATCAAGACGTGTCCCTAGTAAGTGTATCCGTTTATCCTGACAGTTCGAACCCACGACCCTTGGACGGATAGCCCTCATCGTTACCGACTGAGCGATCGTGACTCGACAACATCATCGAATTCAGATGATGTGTGATCTATTTGTATGTATTTAGTCAGAAGTCCAAAGACACATGTGGCAAAACAAAACAAAAATACAAATATAACACACATATATAACATATATAACAAACAACATGACTGTCAAACATGAAAGTATGTCATTCTCAAAACTAACTTATAACATTTCAATGGCACAACTTAAATTTATGATAAATATTAACAAACCTGTTGATTTTATAGCGATGCGACGTTTAAAGCTTATTCTAGAGTAACATTTGAGGATCATATCAAACAAATTAAAGGCAACGTCTTCATATGACAATAGTTTACCAAATATGGCATCACATAACAGTCCAATTTATACTACTATGTTGTTTCTGTATGACAATCACGTGGTTATTTTAAGATGATCACATACTACTTTTCAAACATGCTGAAAACTGTTATGAGTAACAAACACGAGTTCATTTGATGAGTTTATATATAAAACAGTTTCTATTGCAAAGGGATTGTATTTGACTTGAATTTTGTTTAGCCATTAGTACGAATACAAAAAATACAATCGGTTATACATATATTAAAGTCACTATCGCATTCATTGCCAACATTTGAGACGCTCCGGTTCGCCTGCTGTTCAGAGTTGTGTATGACAGAATAAGCAGAATAATGTTTTAAGTCGCGTATAGCGAGACAACGGTCTGAAAATATTTCATCGCATAAAGAACCCATACAAAAGGTTGATATAAAATGAGTCAAAACCGAAGATGACACTTTTAAGTTATCGTGCTTTTATCTCTAGCAATCTTACAGACGGGAACTAATATCTCTTTGCTCCACGTATGTTACACAGTACAGATTCCAGTAAATAACCGGTTATTTTGCTCTTTGTTGCACGTATGTTACACAGTACAGATTCCAGTTAATATCCGTTTATTTTGCTCTTTGCTCCACGTATGTTACACAGTACAGATTTCAGTAAATAACCGGTTATTTTGCTCTTTGCTCCACGTATATTACACAGTTCAGATTCCAGTAAATAACCGGTTATTTTGCTCTTTGCTCCACGTATGTTACACAGTACAGATTCAAGTAAATAACCGGTTATATTGCTCTTTGCTCCAAGTATGTTACACAGAACAGATTCCAGTAAATAACCGATTATATTGCTCTTTGCTCCACGTATGTTACACAGTACATATTCCAGTAAATAACCGATTATATTGCTCTTTGCTCCACGTATGTTACACAGTACAGATTCCAGTAAATAACCGATTATATTGCTCTTTGCTCCACGTATGTTACACAGTACAGATTCCAGTAAATAACCGGTTATTTTGCATTATTCATTTCTAGAACCATTTACCCACCACCTATGTTAAACAAAAGTAATTAAGACTAGCGTCATTCGTCTTCCACAACGGCGGCATGTGCACGTACTAACAGAAACTGCATGCGTAAGCAATTTCTTCACAGTGAACTTGTTACTTTTCCCCATGTACGGGTTCCTCTTATATCCTGACTTATGTGACAGGAAAGTGTTGACTTTAATACCGACTCTTACAAATTGACTGTTTTATGCCCTGGTATTGATAATGCACCGCTTGCAATTTTCTGTAGAAGGCTGACGTGACTGAATCATCGTTAATAGATACGGTTTGGTAGTTGTGGCTGATATATCACGTTAATAGATACCGTTTGGTAGCTGTGGATGATATATCACGTTAATAGATACCGTTTGGTAGCCGTGGCTGATATATCACGTTAATATATACCGTTTGGTAGTTGTGGCTGATATATCACGTTAATAGATACCGTTTGGTAGCCGTGGCTTATATATCACGTTAATATATACCGTTTGGTAGCCGTGGCTGATATATCACGTTAATATATATACCGTTTGGTAGTTGTGGCTGATATATCACGTTAATAGATACCGTTTGGTAGCTGTGGGTGATATATCACGTTAATAGATACCGTTTGGTAGTTGTGGCTTATATATCACGTTAATATATACCGTTTGGTAGCCGTGGCTGATATATCACGTTAATAGATACACGTTTGGTAGTTGTGGCTGATATATCACGTTAATAGATACTGTTTGGTAGCTGTGGCATTCTGATATATCACGTTAATGGATACTGTTTGGTAGCTGTGGCATTCTGATATATCACGTTAATATATACCGTTTGGTAGCTGTGGATGATATATCACGTTAATAGATACCGTTTGGTAGTTGTGGCTTATATATCACGTTAATATATACCGTTTGGTAGCCGTGGCTGATATATCACGTTAATAGATACACGTTTGGTAGTTGTGGCTGATATATCACGTTAATAGATACTGTTTGGTAGCTGTGGCATTCTGATATATCACGTTAATGGATACTGTTTGGTAGCTGTGGCATTCTGATATATCACGTTAATATATACCGTTTGGTAGTTGTGGCTGATATATCACGTTAATAGATACTGTTTGGTAGCTGTGGCATTCTGATAT
This sequence comes from Serripes groenlandicus, assembly GCA_031761405.1. Lineage (NCBI taxonomy): Eukaryota > Metazoa > Mollusca > Bivalvia > Cardiida > Cardiidae > Serripes > Serripes groenlandicus. The sequence continues at coordinate 194,482,102 of JASEVX010000001.1, forward strand.
ATCACGTTAATAGATACTGTTTGGTAGCTGGGGCATTCTGATATATCACGTTAATAGATACTGTTTGGTAGCTGTGGCTGATATATCACGTTAATAGATACAGTTTGGTAGCTGTGGATGATATATCACGTTAATATATACTGTTTGGTAGCTGTGGCTGATATATCACGTTAATAGATACAGTTTGGTAGCTGTGGATGATATATCACGTTAATATATACCGTTTGGTAGTTGTGGCTTATATATCACGTTAATATATACCGTTTGGTAGCCGTGGCTGATATATCACGTTAATATATACCGTTTGGTAGCTGTGGCATTCTGATATGTCACGTTAATATATACCGTTTGGTAGCTGTGGCTGATATATCACGTTAATATATACTGTTTGGTAGCTGTGGCATTCTGATATATCGCGTTAATAGATAACGTTTGGTAGCTGTGGCATTCTTATATATCACGTTAATAGATACCATTTGGTAGCTGTGGCATTCTGATATATCACGTTTATAGATACTGTTTGGTAGTTGTGGCTGATATATCACGTTAATATATACCGTTTGGTAGCTGTGGCTGATATATCACGTTAATATATACTGTTTGGTAGCTGTGGCATTCTGATATATCGCGTTAATAGATAACGTTTGGTAGCTGTGGCATTCTTATATATCACGTTAATAGATACCATTTGGTAGCTGTGGCATTCTGATATATCACGTTAATAGATACTGTTTGGTAGTTGTGGCTGATATATCACATTAATATATACTGTTTGGTAGTTGTGGCTGATATATCACGTTAATAGATACTGTTTGGTAGTTGTGGCTGATATATCACATTAATAGATAATGTTTGGTAGCTGTGGCTGATATATCATGTTAATAGATACTGTTTGGTAGTTGTGGCTGATATATCACGTTAATAGATACTGTTTGGTAGCTGTTGCATTCTGATATATCACGTTAATAGACACTGTTTGGTAGTTATGGCTGATATATCACGTTAATAGATACTGTTTGGTAGCTGTTGCATTCTGATATATCACGTTAATAGACACTGTTTGGTAGTTGTGGCTGATATATCACATTAATAGATAATGTTTGGTAGCTGTGGCTGATATATCATGTTAATAGAAACTGTTTGGTAGTTGTGGCTGATATATCATGTTAATAGAAACTGTTTGGTAGCTGTGGCTGATATATCATGTTAATAGAAACTGTTTGGTAGCTGTTGTATTCTGATATATCACGTTAATATATACCGTTTGGTAGATGTGGCATTCTGATATATCACACGTTGGTACAATTCCTTGTCTTAGTACAGTAGAAACGACATACCTCAAGCTTAGTTAATCACATGTATCGCTTCTATTTCCTACAATACATCTGTATTTGGAAAACGTGTATTCGACACACTAGCTAAGAACTGATTCTTCGCTTATATTTTGACAGTATACCATTACAACATAAAGCTTAAATGAAATTAATGGAATATTTCACATATCGCTGTAAATTTTAATTTTTCTTGAAGTCCAGATAAATAACGTTGCTTTTTTTCATTTCATGATAAACTGATAACAAAATCACTTCATTTTATAATTAACGTGAATTTCTCCATTCCTTTCGCGAAAGTTTTTAAGAAAATTATCTTTTAAGTGGTGGCAGTTTTATGCAACCATAGAAATACATCAATAGAATTTAGTATAAATACAGCGTTCACTCGAACACTTCGATAAAAGTAACTTGTGGGTCCCATTCGACTTCGAGTGTTCGCGTCTACCCCATTTCGCCCACCAATGTGGAGTATAGGATATACATTCTCCGAGAAAAAAATTAAATCTTTGTCTTATCTAAGTGTAAGACAACATTACTTGGTCCTCTCTTATAGTCGACGAGACAATGTTCTTTCTGTAATGCGACATCTCTCAATAGTATTTCAGCGGTGATTCAGGAAACCCAACCTTGGCGTAATTATTATACGTGTGGGAAAAGACCTGCGTGCGAATGGCTGGTTGATCTGGAACTTCACTTATAAGTTTGGTTTTCGCATAGTGATACTGATTTACATATAATTTTAAAACGACAAAGAGTTTTGGACTTCATCTTTAAGCAAACAAAACGGATATATACTGCTCGCAACGGTCTTACGGTCTGTGTTCGCATAGCGTCGCTCATATACACACACTTTGATCGCTCATATACACACACTTTGATAATGACATTTGTTTCTTAATGATCTGTTTAGGCATTCAAACACGGAATGTACGGCCCTAAATACCAGTGGATTATCCTCGGGGGGTATAACAAGAACTGGTGGAAAGTCCCAGATTCGAACATAAGCTGTAGTCCAGCCGAGTTGAATAAAACGATCAACGGCTACATTTCAACGGACATCCTACCATTGAGCAGGAATGATAGTAAAACTATCTCGAACTGGGTGAGTAAAGTGGAGCTACTGGAAAACCAACGTTAGCGTAAGTAGATTTAAGGTCTTCACGTGCACCCATGCTATCATATCCAAATTGACACAGTTTTTTCAGAAATGTCTAAAAGGGTTCTATGCCCAATTGCCGATCCAGATCAAATTGGCCAGTTGTGCAGGTTGAACACGATTTACACTGGTCGCTAAAACCCTTAGTTTATTTATAAGTTTGATAAAATATATCAGCAGAGTTATGCGAAAATGCGTTTTGCTGCGTCAACGTTTTCGGTATTTCTTAACGTAGAACACCAACCCCAATCGACTCGGCGAATTCCGCACGACGGCTGTATCTATTAACAGTTTTAAGACTCGACAATATCCGTCCGAACAAGGCGTTAGAACACGATCTAGAACGATTTCGAACGATTTCATACGGCACTCATGGAGCCGTTTATATACCGTAAAGGTAGACGTGAAACGTATACGGTTCCATTCATAGTATGTCGGAAGTTACATCTATAGGCTTATTGGATATTAGTTTATAGTGAAGAATCTGAGGAGACTGTACGTATTCCAAGACTCGTCCGCTCTTTACTTTGCGAAGATGCCACATGACCCCTAAGCGCCCAAACGCGGCTATTTAGTGTTACCTAAACGGCTTTAATCGGAGATAAAACTAGTTCTCGTGCAACCGTTTTGGCTGTAGACAATTTACGGAATGATACGATACAATTACACAAAATACAATATGATATATTCTGATTTTAAAATCGTTTACACCTTATATTTAACATGCATGGATTACTTTGTTAGAGTGTGTGTCTACATCCAAGGACGACAACCATATTGTGCTCAGTTGTATATTTGGCCAACAAATTGTTTGAAGAAAGGCCAAATTGAAACGGCTCCAAAATTTCAAAAACCACTTAAAGCACACCATTACATCCAAGATTGTACAATTTTAAACCCAATTTACACAAATCCGTACCCAGCTCTGTGTGGAAAAAACACAAAAACAGAACCTGCTGATCACGAGAGGCCAACGCTAAACCATTATGTTCCATATTTGATTGATTGATTGTTTGATTGATTGTTTGATTGATTGTTTTTATACCGTTTTCAACGTAATGTCAGTTATATCACGATGGCCTGTTCCCCTAACGTGTCACTGTGGTTCCTGGCATTATCGCACCGGTTCTGAACGCGAAATACTTCTTTAGACAAATGGCTACCTTCCCATAAAGATGAATCACACTAATCACAATGATTTTCAATCATCGGAGAGAAAGATGGCCGACCCTTAGTCAATGGGGTATGGCCTACAACTTCATTTGTGCGTAGCTATTCAACTGACCGTAAACACCTTCATAAAATACTCGGACTACTGCATTCTAATTCTAATTCTAATTATGTATCTGTATTATGTATATCTACAGACGCCGGCGGAATATTATCGACACTATAGCAGAAAGAACAACGGAAGTTATAGCAAGTATCACGCCTACGCGTTCGACGGAGTCTGGGTCATTGCTAAGGTTGTTGACACGCTGATTAAAAGGGCGAAATATGCACAGGAAATTACGTCACCCCTATCACGTGATATATTTCGAGGTGACAATGTCTCTGCTGCTCTGAACGAAACCAACTTTAGAGGAGTAACGGTAAGCCTATGATCATATAAACGGTGCTTTATGAAAATCGACATTAACGTTATTATTACACATGCAGAACGAGAGCTTCCTGTACAGTAATGATAAGGATCCTAATGGATACTGCTTTTCAGGATGTTCATGAAACTTACTATGACTAATTTGCGAACAGAACGAGAACCAGAAATCAGTTTTGGCTCCTAGCATATTTGGTATCCATATAGAAGAATACCGATGTTATAAATTGCGTTTTCAAGATTTGTCCAGAGGATCCGATTACATAGTCTTAGAATGGCACGTACTTGAAAAGTGCCAGCAGCCTATTCACATTTACCCAAAACGGTGATCACTCGGGCGAGCAAATGTACTTCAAGTTATTGGAAACATATGTTAGCCTAACGAAATCTCCATATTTTATGTTCGTATTGAAAGCATGTTATTGTTTCACAGAGTTTCAGAACTAACCTCCCCTGTCGGCCAATTTGCTAGGCAAATGTATCATATGATGAAAAAAGAAATGTTAAATAAAATATAATTCTACATATCACATAAAACAAAATGTTCAACGAAACATGCTTATCAAGCTCGAACTCCTTAGTGTTTCTTAACATTTTAAACCTCAGAGCAAGATCTTTGGAGATGGATTATATGCACTATTTCTTGAAATAGTATCTACAAGACATGGATACCTATATATTTTATTGTAGGGACAAGTACTGTTTGACGGGGGAGACAGAGTGGGGTCAATATTGTTTGAACAATTTCAAGGTAAATATAAAGTATGCAAGTATCTCTGGCTATTATTTATATGGCAATTTCTTCCTTTCCTTACATGAAACTCGATGTACGACGTACGAGATTACTTGTAATAGCGCCTTATAGGTGCCTAACATTGCACTTGCATATACATTTACAAAAAAAACACATATATTCATTGCACGTTCGGAAATGAATGCGAGAGCAATGCCATTAGGATAGTTGGCTTGTATGTTCCACGTTTGACAACAGAAGCTTAACTATTTCCATGTATCTGTACGCAGGCTGATCATGCTTTCTGATCAATCGTTGAACAATCGGAACAAATCAGGCAATCTCGTGTGATAACAAATAGTCTACACCCTGCGTTAAGTGCACACTGATATCGAAAAACGAGAAACCTGACTTCATTTCCAAATTCAAAATGAGTTTTTGGTTCTTGATTGTCTGTTGATCATATCTTGAGTGATATCTAGCTAGTCATAGTGTTGATTTAATAGGACCAGTTGCATATTTTACTATAGAGGTGTAACGTAATATGGAGAATACGATTGCATATTGGATTGAGGTTTACGATAGTGGTGTAACGTAATATGGAGAATACGAGTGAATATTGGATTGGGGTTGACAAATAAAATTGATTATTGTATTGAGGTTTACTATAGTGGTGTAACGTAATATTGGGAACACGACTGATTATTAGATTAGGGTTTACTATAGTGGTGTAACGTAATATGGGGAATACGATTGATTATTGGATTGGGGTTTACTATAGTGGTGTAACGTAATATGTGGAACACGATTGATTATTAGATTGGGGTTTACAACAGTGATGTAACGTAATATGAGGAACACGATTGCTTATTAGATTGGGGTTTACTATAGTGTTATAACGTAATATTGGGAATACGATTGATTATTAGATTGGGGTTTACTATAGTTGTGTAACGTAATATTGGGAACACGATTGATTATTAGATTGGGGTTTACTATAGTGGTGTAACGTAATACGGGGAACACGATTGATTATTAGATTGGGGTTTATTATAGTGGTGTAACGTAATATTGGGAACACGATTGTTTCTTAGATTGGGGTTTACCATAGTGGTGTAACGTAATATTGGGAACACGATTGAATATTGGTTTGGGGTTTACTATAGTGGTGTAACGTAATATTGGGAATACGATTGAATATTTAATTGGGGTTTACTTTAGTGGTGTAACGTAATATTGGGAACACGATTGATTATTGGATTGGGGTTTACTAAAGTGGTGTAACGTAATATTGGGAACACGATTGATTATTGTATTGTGGTTTACTATAGTGGTGTAACGTTATATATGGAATACGATTGATTATTAAATTGGGGTTTACTATAGTGGTGTAACGTAATAGTGGGAACACGATTGATAATTAGATTGGGGTTTACTATAGTGGTGTAACGTAATATTGGGAATACGATTAATTATTAGATTGGGGTTTACTATAGTGGTGTAACGTAATATTGGGAATACGATTAATTATTAGATTGGGGTTTACTATAGTGGTGTAACGTAATATTGGGAATACGATTGATTATTAAATTGGGGTTTACTATAGTGGTGTAACGTAATATGGAGAACACCATTGAATTTTTAATTGGAGTTTAACGCCGTTATCAACAATTTTCAGTCAAATTACGGCGGCCAGTTCACAAACCCATTTGTTTTTTGGCTTACTCACATTAGTATTCCATACAACAGTCTTTCGAAACAACCACCTGATTTTCCTCATAGACTTTAAGCTCACTTTTGTCAAACGTCGAAAGAAATGTCGGCAAATCTAATGTTCAATCTATGACCCGCTTCGTACCCGACTGAGCCATCGAAGCAGCTATGGGAATTAAGGAGGGGCTATTTATATATCTCTTAATTTTCTGCCATATTGCAGGAGACCGAATGGTGCGTGTTGGTGATTACCATAAGATAGACAACACCCTGGTGTTTGATGGATACGCCCCGATTAGCTGGAGAGGTATATATGTCGTACAATATTTCCAGTGAAGATCAATATGATGAAAAGCACATCTTTCCTTTAAATCTGTAGCTTTATCATTTATCGGTGGTGTAGTCGTAGAGCCTACGCCAAAATGCGCCAGGTCGCGGATTCGATCCTCGGACAGGTCGTACAAAAACTAATTAAATATTGTAGTAATGGGTTTCCCTTATTGGTGCTCAGGATTGCGCGGTTAGCATAACGACTGACTCGCTGGCGTCTATATCATTAACAAGTAGTACTCACTACTTACCTAGGGAATATCGTGATATAACTGAACTATTATTGAAGGCGGGAGTAAACACTCACTACTTACTTAGGGAACATCGTGATATAACTGAACTATCATTGAAGGCGGGGTTAAACACTTAATACGTACCTAGGGAAAGTCGTGATATAACTGAACTATCATTGAATGCGGGGGTTAACACTCACTACTTACCTAGGGAACATCGTGATATAACTGAACTATCATTGAAGGCGGGGTTAAACACTTAATACGTACCTAGGGAAAGTCGTGATATAACTGAACTTTCATTAAAGGCGGGGTTAACCACTCACTACTTACTTAGGGAACATCTTGATATAACTGAACTATCATTGAAGGCGGGATTAACACTCACTACGTACCTAGGGAACATCTTGATATAACTGAACTATCATTGAAGGCGTAATTAACACTTACAAGGTACCTAGGGCATATCGTGATATAACTGAACTATCATTGCAGGCGGGGTTAACACTCACTACTTAACTAGGGAACATCGTGATATAACTGAACTATCATTGAAGGCGGGGTTAAACACTTTAAACGTACATAGGGAACATCGTGATATAACTGAACTATCATTGAAGGCGGGAGTTAACACTCACTACTTACCTAGGGAACATCATGGTATAACTGAACTTATATTGAAGGCGGGGTTAATACTCACTACTTACCTAGGGAACATCGTGATATAACTGAACTATCATTGAAGGCGGGGTTAACACTCACTACTTACCGAGGGAACATTGTGATATAACTGAACTATCATTGAAGGCGGGGGTTAACACTCACTTCTTACCTAGGGAACATCGTGATATAACTGAACTATCATTGAAGGCGGGGTTAAACACCATACAAACAAAGATAGATGTAAATGGTCATAAATATCCTACCCTCGAACGTCAGTTCATTTTCGTGTAGCTATACGTGATCGAAAGTGTGTTCTAATAGTCACAATTCCCATCGAAATGTACCAATACTATTATATAACTCACAAATGATAAGATTGTATGACGTCACTTGTGACTGACGTAAAATGTTGAGTCTGTTATCAGGTTCATATTTCCCGAATGAAATGTCTCAGACAGTGTCAATGTGTATTAAGATGCCTTTATGAAAACATTGTTTATGGAAAAAAATGTATAATCGTGATGGCTGTTTTTTTTTATATTTTCAACTCGATTATTTCCTATCTGAATTGCATATTTACACTACAATATTTGAGCCGGATCATGATCCCTTCATTTGGGAAGACTGAAGACTGAGGTAGGCCTGTCAATGAGCAAGTCCTGCTTTTTCTGATTGTGCACAGATCCTCTGCATCTAGAAGAGTCGTCGAAACAATTTCAAACAAAACAAAGAATTGTAGCCACACCGGTTTAACTCTCAATATATGTCTATATGTGACACCTAATCGGGAATTCAACAAGGTTACTAGACTAATTGCGACACTTATTTGACACCTAATCGGGAATTCAACATGGTTACTAGACTGATTGCGACACTTATTTGTTTATTTTCATATGCAGGTAAGGGACCACCAATTGACCGGAAGTTAGTACGAGTCGAGTATTTACGAGTCCCAATCGGCGTGTATCTGAGTATTTGTACGGTGGCTGCCGTTGGTATCATCATTGCTATATTCTTTCTCGGTGTGAATATTGTATTTAGAGAACATAGGTACATACTAGTGTTCTTCTCTGACGTTAACTATTGATAATGTTGAACTGATTCGTTATACATTGTAACGGGAAAAGGGTATAGCTATAAATATCACTTCTACAGCCTTTTATAGCACCGTTGGTAGAGTGGTTGACATTTTCTTAAAGTTAAGCAACGTTCATCGCAGTTAGTGCCTGGATGGGTGACCCGCGATGGCTTAACTTCGGTACACGTTACAAATGGTAACAGCGGTGGGATTTTGGGTTGATATCACCCTCATCCCCGGTGGTTCCAAGTGATGTTACATAGACCCCGCTCTGGTGTACTGCTTGTGTTCAGTTGTGTGACTTCGGGTCAAAGTCAAGAGAAAGGGGGAGAAATGTAACGGGAACGGGGTATAGGTATAAATATCACTTCTACAGCCTTGATGTGGAAGCCGGCTTTTATAGCGACGTTGGTAGAGGGGTTGATCTTTTCTTAAAGTTAAGCAACGTTCAGCGCGGTGAGTGCTTGGATGGGTGACCCGCGATATCATTTTAATGTAAACTGATCTTCGTATAAACTCATTATGTGACAGTTCAACTTACGCATATCATAAGTATTTGTATCACATATGCCATTTATTTTCTGAAACTGTTCGTGCTTGCTTACCTGTATTATAGATACGACTTTAGTTTCTATGATATAAAAACTGTATAATAAAAATGAACACATACTGACAATACTTGTTCCGAATTTAAGATAGAATATCGTTGTTCCAGGTACATTAAGATGTCATCTCCCAATATGAACAACATAATCATCATCGGTTGTATTTTGACGTATCTAAGTGTGGTTCTCCTGGGGACGGATGGTGGTGTTGTTCCCATACTTTATCTTGGACAAATATGCACGGTAAGAAATGAAGCCTCCGAAGCTGTTGACGATTAAATTGAACAGAATAAAAGTCTTCTCTGTTCGTCATGTATTCGTACAAGCACCATCGAGTCATATAATCGTACAAGCACGATCGAGTCATATAGTCGTACAAGCACCATCGAGTCATATAGTCGTACACGCACCATCGAGTCATATAGTCGTACACGCACCATCGAGTCATATAGTCGTACACGCACCATCGAGTCATCTAGTCGTACAAGCACCTTCTAGTCATATAGTCGTACAAGCACCATCGAGTCATATAGTCGTACACGCACCATCGAGTCATATAGTCGTACACGCACCATCGAGTCATATAGTCGTACAAGCACCATCGAGTCATCTATGAGCCGGGCTATGGGCAAATCAGACTGTATTTATATACTCCGTCTTATCAGAATGTTTTTCTTAACAGATCCCTGTAACAAGCTTGTGTAAATAATATGTTAACAGTATATATTTTGATCAGACTTTGTAGATGCACTGGACCTAAAGAAGTGTCAAAGTGTGCTTTTTCCCATGGACGGGCTAATATAAAGTTGGAATTTGCTATTATTGTCATAATCTCGAAATGTCGGTGTTTGTAGGGTGTGGCTCATATTGATTTCTCTTCCTTTCATAAAGAGTGATTGGTTAAGTCAATGGTCAACAACTTCTCAGTCATATCACGGCGGTAGTTCATCTACTCATGTGTTCCCTGGCTTTCTCGTACCAGTACCCCACACAACAGACTTTCCAAGCAACTGGCCGCTTTTTCACATAGACTGTTAGCACATTGGTGTAAGACGAATGACGCTTGTCATAGTGACTTTTGTCAAACGTAGGAAAGAATCTTGACAGAGCTGGGGTTTGAACTCACAACCTATGGATTAACAGCCCGCGGCGCTCGCGACTGAGCTACCGGGGGTGGGTTTATAAAGAGTGACTTTACATAAATAGCATTATTTAACGACAATTAACATTTATATGACTCAATGTTATTTTATTTAAGCAGTAAAAATACTGCGATTCATATTAAGTGAATATTTGTGTGTTTCTAACTGTTGATATGAATTATAAAATATTTTCAATATGTCTTCCTGCAGTCTAGAGCCTGGGTATTGTCGGTGGGTTTCACTCTTGCCTTCGGCGCCATGTTTAGTAAAACCTGGAGGGTCCATTCTATATTCACCAACATAAAATTACATAAAAAGGTAGGTAATCAAACAGAACAGTCAACTTTTTAAACAAAAAGCACTTCCCAAATACTACGGTACACTGGATAGCGATCCAACTTATTGTTTTCACAAACTGTATGCTTCTCAAATAATGTAATAGACAACCGAGAATGTATCGAACAGCGTTAACTTAATTGTGAAGATATATTTTACTTTTCAATGATCTACCGATAATATCTCTTTTACAACCTTTCATAAAAACACAGAAGAATTTTCCACAATTTCCAACTTGTAAGTCTACAAACAGTTGTAACTCCCGTCGGTATTTTGTTTGTTCAAGCATTGTGTATTTACTGAAACTCCAGCCAGTATTTTGTTTGTTCAAGCATTGTGTACTTACTGAAACTAGATCTCGTCGTTATTCAACGAAAAACATCTGTGTTATTTAAACAGAGAATTGAGACGATTGAGATTGTTTGAATGATAGTATGTATTACGCTGCTTTGCAAAAGATATGTTATATCACGACGTTTCCTTAGTACATGTAAGTTACAATTACTAGTTGTCCAATTATCATGACTCCACAAGCGAGTTGCTGGTAATGCTAACTTCACATTCTTGAGCGCCAAGGAAGGAAAGTAATTCCTTCCATTGTTATAGTCCATTATTTATAGTCCGGCTTGGGTTTGAACCGGCGACATCCGACACCCGATATAGACGCTCTATCACCACGCCACCAATGCGGTTTAATAATGGAGACGAGCTCTAGTCTCAGTAAATACACATTTTCATAATGCTTCATTGATTGTTCATTATTTCAGGTTATCAAAGACTATAAGTTGTTTCTGTTGGTATCAGTATTACTGGTAATAGATGCTGGAATCCTAATCTCCTGGCAAATACTGGATCCACTACACACTGCGGCTAAAAATCTAACCACGGTGGTATGAAGGGCTGTTGTCTTTACTTTCTCATGCACTCGTATCCTCGAATCTCAATTTAAAAGAAAGCAAACCATAGCCTCGATTTGAATAAGATATGGATAGTAGTAAGGTTATGATTAAGTAATGAGTAATGTGTGCATTTCGGCTTGACGGACGGACACAAGTTAAGTAATGGTTTACTCTTGCAAGGACGAATTCCCTAAAGAAGACTCTTCCATGTTCAAAATCGGGCGACTCCATTTGTCATGTAATACAAGTTTATGAATATTTTGATAACTCAAACAATGCTGATTGCGGTCGTGATGAGCCGACTCACCTGAATCTGCAATTGGAGCGGGAATAGTTAATAGTTTCGGGTATGTATTGATAAATAATCGTGTCTCCACATTGCCTTCGTTTAAGATATTTTAAATATTCATATCGAATTGAAAATGAGGCTATGGTGTATGGAATCACTGGAAAACGTATTTTACACTTTACCTAAACTGAAGATGTTTGATGCATATGTTTCTGACGATATTTGATGCATATGTTTCTGATGATGTTTGATGCATATGTTTCTGACGATATTTGATGCATATGTTTCTGATGATGTTTGATGCATATGTTTCTGACGATGTTTGATGCATATGTTTCTGACGATGTTTGATGCATATGTTTCTGATGATGTTTGATACATATGTTTCTGACGATATTTGATGCATATGTTTCTGACGATGTTTGATGCATATGTTTCTGACGATGTTTGATGCATATGTTTCTGACGATGTTTGATGCATATGTTTCTGACGATGTTTGATGCATATGTTTCTGACGATGTTTGATGCATATGTTTCTGACGATGTTTGATGCATATGTTTCTGACGATGTTTGATGCATATGTTTCTGACGATATTTGAAACATCCGCGCAGTTTTTATCTAAATCTACAATATTCGTGACTAAATCAGATAAGGCTGAGAGAAACTATCTTACAACAGATTAGTGCATGTGAATCAAATAACATGGATCCGTACATATATATCGGCTCCCGTGGTGCTAAACGCTACATAATGGCTCCTTGTAGTACATTGAACAAGAAAAGGAATTGATTCGATTCGATGTTAATGGTGATTTATCCCGCATTCAATAGTATTTCATTCATATCACGGCGTGATTCATATCACCAGCGGTGTCAGCCGTCATGTTATCCTACAACAATGAGCCCCAATGAGGAAAACCACAACTACCATCTGTACTACTCTCGAGACGGACGCTCGAACGATCACACAAACGAGGCGCTACAGAAATCCACATTGTCATAAAAGGATAATCAGATTCGTTTTTAAAGGGACTGAATCCCATATGAGAAAAAAGCGAAAAAAAAAAAAAATTGTTAAAAATTGCTATTACCTTGATGTTTTTGCATGTAGGCATTGAGATTTGCTGACGGATGTACTACAATATATGCACACTATTAATATTGCGGAGATTTTTCGTTATTTTGCATTGTAAAATTTACTGGGTTAGTAACCCAGTAAATCTAAAAATATCGCTGTATATTTATCACGTTATCACTACAACCGAATTGACAATCTCCTTCCCAGAGTTGTTGTTCCTTACACTCACGCATACATAAATGTAATGAGTCGATAGTGTTAGAGAATGCCGAATTGAATCCACAAATTCAAATGAGCAAGAGGAAATTCCACGGTATTTTTAAACGGGAAAACACGGAGCGGACGTTTTTTTAACTGCTTATTTCCTATGAAATAATGAAAAACAAGACTTGTACGACCTTCTACAACATTCCGTTACATATATATAGACGTATTTTGGATTAATTAGAATAAGTATAAAATATAACGATTTTGGACCATTATGGTGTTCAGTCCCTTTAAAGGCTTTGCCATGTCATTACAGATTGAAGGAGATCTAAACATCATACCCGTTGTAGAATCCTGTAGAAGCGACAAAATGACCATATGGCTAGGTCTGATTTACGTGTATAAAGGACTTTTATTGGTATGTATAATCTGTTTAAATGTTCAAATATGTGTTTGCTGTAAATATGATAGAATAGCAACAAATAAAAGGTAAATTATAATATGTTCAGATACTTATTTGATACAATTCTAAATATGTTTGTATTAGTATCCATAGCAACATGCATTGTTAAGAGCCGGCGCAACTTTAATTTTGTTATTACATGTACATGGCAATATATTTAACGTTGTTACATGATGTCACATTTGATTCATAACACCATATCCTGAAAGTATTCCAGAAGTAATGATTTAAATACACGCACCTAGTGACAGCCTTACTTACTTAGCGCATAATACAAACGCCAACAAAAGTTCATAAATGTTGTGTCAACCTCGGGAAAACGCCGACGGAAACAAAGGAACTGGTTGTGAAGGTTAATATGGGAGAATCTGTGAGCACGTGTGTACATATTGCATGAATTTCTTCCGTTATGGTAGAACATGGACAAAGGACAAACAAAGATATGGCCGTCCGTTAGGGGTTGATGAAAAGGTTGCAATTATAAAGATCGTGCCTAATACAGATCGGCGAATGACGGTGAAAGATATTGCAAATTTGTGAAATCGGTGCAACGACTGCTCACAAGATGTTGACATAAGCTCTTGGTATGTTAAAGGTTTCAGGCGGCTCGATACCGTAATTTCTGACAACGGAGCAAGAAATAGTGTGAAGGCTTCGAGACAGTCTTTGCGGTCTTACCAAAGAGAAGGCGATTCATTTCTAGACAGAATCATCACCGTAGACGAATCATGGTTCTATTTATATTATCCTGAGACTACGGCACATTCGTCCGTTAGGAAATCTCCTACGTTGCCTCAAAGCTCGAGTCACCAAATATGCAGTAAAACACATGTTTATGGACAGGAAGGGAATGCTCCTGGCAATATATATAACATGAATGTATGTGTGCATTATTATTTCATTATTATTTTTTTAATAATACACTCGAATTAGCTTTGTATTCAAGGCTATCAGACGTGACCTAATCAATGCCATTCAAAGAAAGCGACCGGGAATTTTGGACAATCTTGAGAACGTCATGAACGCCCCTCCACACACAGCTTCTTCGACTTATTTTGAGTTGGGTGTGCTCGGCTTTAACCGTTTACTTCAACCAGCTTAATCACCAGACTTTTCTCCAATGGACTTCCAATTTTTCGGACTGTTATGTCGAAACTCGGTGGTATTTCCTTCGAAAAATCTCGAAGGGCTTAGGTCAATGGTGATGAGAATTATTTGCACATTTGATAAGGGGTGGTATGAACGTGTATTTAAAACATGGGTTAATAGACATGAGAAATGTGAACAGTGCAACGGGCGATACTTTGAGAATGAGTCGAATTGGGAACCGTGTTAAACAGTGTTGTATTTAAGATTTACGTTCAAACGGCGTTACTGCATCGAGGACCTTGTATATATAGTGTTGTAGGTATTGTTTTGAATTATAGATACGCTGTAAATATTTGTGTTTTGTATTTTATCTGTACACTAGTGTTACTAAACTAGACACAGTTTGATACATATTCACCATATATATGTTATACGTTCTAGTAGTGGTTCTACTGTTGGTGACAGATTTGTTGTCATTGGCATTATTGTTTAATGAAATGGCAATGTTACTTGTTTACGTATTGCATACATAATTCAGTTGCTCCGTTTTGTCATATATGTATTATGTGTCGTTGTGTAAAGGATGAGACAGATAAAATTATCATATATATGTACCAACTGTGTAATTTTGAGTAAAGAAAATGACCATGTTTAGTCTTTCTACATTTTTTAAAACGTATTACATTCATAGTTCAGTTGCCCGATCTCAGTTGTCATACATGACGTTGGTTGCGTACTTTGTTAGGAAGCATACATAATATATATATACTAATGCACTAATATACTATTTACACATAATCCTTTAGACCAGGCATTTATTTACAGTTAGTGGGTTGTTTCCTGGCTTGGGAGACCAGACAAGTCACTTTACCGGCATTGAACGATTCCAAGTACATCGGAATGAGCGTCTACAATGTCGTCATCATGTGTGTCTGTGGGGCGGCCGTCTCCTTCGTCATCAACGACCAACCCACGTCATCATTCGTCATCATCAGCTTCTTCATCATCTTTTGTACGACCATCACTTTGTGTTTAGTTTTTGTACCAAAGGTAAGAAGTGAAAACACTACTCTGTTCGTTTGCCAGGTGTAATACGCCGTTGCAGTAGTATCTTAGTCATATGAAAGCGTTTTCCGAATGGAATGAACAAAAAGTGCTACTGAAGTTATAATAATTATTAAATGTTAACACCGATGCAATAACCGTATTGCTCTCCGATGAACGCCAAGGAAGGAATCTTTTGCTTCAATTTATATTTTTCAAACCTAAAAAATGATCTAAGTTAGTCCCTACCTAACTGAAATGAAAGCGTTTTCCGAATGGAATGAACAAAAAGTGCTACTCAAGTTATAATAATTATTAAATGTTAACACCGATGCAATAACCGTATTGCTCTCCGATGAACGCCAAGGAAGGAATATTTTGCTTAAATTTATATTTTTCAAACCTAAATAATGATCTAAATTAGTCCCTACCTAACTGAAATGACAAATAGTGCTTTGTTTCTAGGAGTTATAATAACGCAGGCGCATGAAAGTCAAGCATACATATTCTAGTAGTTCGCATAAAGAAAAAGAAACATTTTTCTAATTAAAAATAAACCAAAAATAAGTTCCGTCTTTATGGATATTTGCAATTGTAGTAGCTTTAACGTCAAGCAATTGAGACTGTTTCACATTATGTAAATTTTTTTTGAACAGAAACAAAACTAGAATAAATTTAATATATCACATCTTGGTATGAATTAAATACTTTATTATATGAACGATAAATATGAATAAATATTTCAGATTGTCGAGATAAAACGGGATCCGACAGGAGAAGAACGTCGTATTCGCGCCAAACTCCAAAAACCTAAAAAACAACATAGCCGTGACGACGACGCGCACAGAGATCTACATAAAAAGAACGAAGAATTACAGGCGGAAAACAGTAAATACAGGAATACCGTCGCCGAGGTAAGAAATGCGCGTTTGGTCGTCTGGATGGTGTTTAACGTCGATCGCAACGTGAATCAATTGTTATCAGGGCGTTTCATTGGTTAATTACTAATACTGTTGGTAGTTTTATCCTGAAACAAGCGAATCTTGGTCTTCGTTACGGATCCGCGGTCAGACCAAGCACCTCCGTTGACATTCTCTTTTCTCTTTCTCCTGATAACTATAACTTGCTGAAGTGCATGAAGTTATGTTGATGTTAGAGAACCGCAAATTCTAAGGAAAAGGTTCTTCTAGACACAATCAGCAGGAACCTCTGTCATCAACCGTTTGCATACCCCATGGCTATACGCTGCGTACACGCCAGGTACACTCTATGAACACACTAGAAGAACACAGGGCGCACTAGAGACTCGTTCAGTACGCCCATATTCACTTCACGTTTGCTGGACATGCGTTTAAAGCAAGCTAGGTGTGAGTTAGGTATGCGCTATGTGTTCGCTAGAACTCACAAACCCCGACGCACACAGCGAATGACAACGAATGCATAGCGTGGGAGCAGCACGCTTGACCATCGAGGAACGAATGCTGAAGCACACATAGCACTGGCCGAAATAATTGCTATTTTGTAGTGCGTGGACCTTGCGTCGGGTATGTGTGACTGGCTAGAATCCAAAGTAGGAAGCTTGACAATCACAAGGCCATTGCATTAAGCCTTACTGAACGGCAAAAATACAAACAATTGCGAAATATAGTAAATTCACCTATTCCTAGAATTATTTCAACTCTGTATTAAATGTTTAATTCGAAATGTTGTTCTTTTTCCTAGAAGTTACGGGTGTTACAAAGTCTTGTGGAACAGTTAGGCGATGATTGCTGTGCGGAAGATGGTATCAAACTGCTAGGCAAAAGTCCGGTCCATAAGAAGATTATCAAACTACGGCTTGCCGACACATCGCCCAGTAAATTGTCTTCACGTAAGTTAACATGGTTTTTTTAGTTGGTTTAATTTTATCTTTATTGCTTTTAAATGGTGTGCTGTTTCGTAGCATTTGGTGATAGTGATATTACGGCGAATTGCCAGTTCTGCGTGTATCTTGACACCAGGATATACATCCTAATGGCATTGTGTATATCCTGAGCCTCGATGAGGTTACGCAGAACAACTAGCACTTGTATCGTTTCGTGGCAAACGGTTTAAAATGAGTTCCATAAAAACCCTAGGTGGGATTAAGTGGGATTATATTGTTTCCACTTCAAATTGAAACTCATTTTCTTTGTCTCAATAACGATGTATCAAATCAGGGATTTTGAGTTCGAACGCCAGATCGGCCAACCAAATTTCTGACGTTTGACAAAAGTAATTGTGGTAGGATCATTCGTTTTCCTCCAATGAGCTAATAGCATAATATGTGAAAGACCAATCCGTCGCTTGGAAAGACTGTTATGGGGAGAACTGATGTGAGAAAGCCATGAACTATGGGGATAGCCATGATATGACTGAAAATCCGTTAAAAACGGCGTTAAACCAGAACCGATCAATTATATTACAGTATCGTCTGACGTAGAGAACGAGTCCATCCTATCAGACACGAGCTTTGACTCCACATCCTGGAGTGTTGGGAAAGTCTTGTCCAATAAACTGCACGTTCATCTTAAAGGCACCAAGTCCATCACGTCCACATGCACTGACGTGTCGTTCACAGAGAGCACAGAGGACATAGGGTAACGTCGGTTAAATTTTAACTATTATCCCACTGTACCCATGATTCTTTGATTACCATCATTCGTTAGTCGTGAACATTTTGCAAATATAGTTTCCAATTCAAGCCCTGTATAAGTTGTCTTGAACAGCTGGTTAATGTCATAATCTAGCAACTGCTTTGCTTGACTAAGACATACAACTTTTAAATTCCAGAAGCACTTGTACTTGTGTTACAATCGGGTCTTTGTCTAGTTTTGCCTCCACATTGCAATACGAGCTAAATGATCTACCAAGATGGCTGACATTTGAGCATTTGAGGTTTATGCTTATTTCTATTGTAAGAGTTGTGCAGTCATACCCAAGCCAAATCACAGCGTTTGCTGCATGGGTAAATTACAGGTACTCACCTTACGGTTATTCTGAGACCGACGGGTCCGTGGTATTGATATTCCCACAATCTGGAGTACAAAGGAGGAAAGTAAATACAGGTTTAAATAGTTTGGTCGTACCGGAATAGTAGAGACGATATTCGTTCATAAATATTGATAAATGAGTACACTTTTCTCAAATATTTTTGTATCACATATCATTTAGATAATATATACATTATATATATTGCTTTAATAATGCTTATTATGATGCGGCGTGTCGTTAAAGGGGACCTCAAATATTTGCCATGGAGGAGCACGTGACCTATTGTTCCTGCAGTTTTCTACCATTGTTTCTACGAAAGTGGAACCAATCTTCTCGGAAGTGAAACCAGTGTTTTCGCTCAATGTTATTCGAGTGTTTCTAGAAAAACTGAACTTCTGGATTTTCCTGAAGTGCTTTAAGTGTCTCCCACTCAACTAGAGGTCGGGTACTTGTCCTTTCCAGGAAAAGGTTCCTCACGTGTATCGATACAATACAATGAGAACGTTAAAGAACTAAGGGGTCTATTCTGAAAGAGCTAGGGTATCGCACCGAACTCCCTAGTTTCTAACTTTGTCTCTTGTATGCACCTGTCAGATGCTTTACAAAACCGATACTGTAATAGACACACAGAATGTGAAAATACCAAAAAAGGAAACATAAATCTTACTATAAACTGTTCAGCATAGTGGTCGATAGTGGTGCAATGGGCAATGGGCTTGCGCATGCGCCGTGATAATCGTCTTGATCGTGCATGCGCCGTATTATACCGTCAGCTCTCGGATATTTCCGTAGCAGTTCGTCACTAGACTGGTTCTCGTTCGAGTTTGCAATAGAAGATTAAGATTAGTGAACCAGTCTATTTATATGCGAGTAGTTTCTTTATAATTAAAATGTAAATTAAAACCATAGTGTAACGTGTACCGGCGTTAAGCCATCGCGGGTCACCCATCCAGGCACTAACCGCTATGAACGTTGCCTAACTTTACGAAAAGGTCAACCTCTCTACCAACGTCGCTATAAAAGCCGGCTGTAGAAGGGATATTTATACGTTCGTGTTACATTTCTCCCTCTTTCTCTTGACTTCGACCCGATATCACACAACTAAACACAAGCAGTATACCAGAGCGGAGTCTATGTAACATCACCGGGGTTTAATAACAGGCAAATGGGAATATTTTCATAAATGCGAAGTAAGTGTGCTAAGTGTTGCGATTTTAAGAATATAATAAGGAAAAAAAGGACGCTTATGCGCAGACAACTGTTTACAATAATTTTGGGAGATCGAGGTCAATACGTTGGGAAAATGCATTTTTGTTTTTGTTTGACGTATTTAACTAAAGAACTATTGTTATCATATATATTAATATCATATATTTAATCGCGGGTTTCTTGTTTCTCGAATCAAACAGTATTTCTTAAGCCATAGAATGCTGATTCCCGAGCTAACATCGAATTGCTGCATCTTGTTTTCTTATTAATAGCTGAATGTTTTAACAATGTGTATTGTGATGACGTGATCGAATTTGTGCCATTTGACATAGAGGGCGTTATATATTGTGATCTTGCAGGTCTAAATAAGACGTTCTTTTTTATGTCGTGTACTTTTGCTAATTTTTGATACGTTTATATATTTGAAGAACATGCAACATGGTTTGCAAATAAACAACTTGAGCTTGTACTTGTTAAAAAGGGTTATGTTAATACGAAATGTTTATTTTAGGCGTCGATTTAATCCGAGATCGTCGACTATTCGTCACAATTTTGAACCGGAAGACGAGGAAGACAGTGATTCTTTTGGTGGTGTATACTGCGGTCCCTCCAATTCATCTACGGTCAAACTTGCAGAGACATGTGTCGAAAATGGAAGGTCCGTTGCAGTTTAATTGTTTTCTTTTCTTGTATTTAATCCCTGATCATTATTTTGGAAATCAGGGATCAACTATGCATCGACGATTCGTAAAGACATAGTATAGTACGGATACTTTATTTTTAACCATAGCACCTCGGGCGTGACTGGAAATTTAACGTCTGAAAGGGGGCGCTCTACGAAAAGCAAAGGTTCTGCTTTTGCAACCAGTGATTCAGATAAGCCATCTCATCCGTGTGGTTTGATCTGGCTCCGCACTACTTGCATATCAATCAGGAAATATTTCAATATATCAATCATGGATGCGCATGCAATTATTTTTCAACATGTGTATTAATTGCGTTTAGGTTTATTTTCCTGGAGCACTGGTCACTTAAAGTAGAATTATATGGGAAGCACTTGATCAAGATAAGATATAGAAGTATGAACCAACCGTCGTGTTGTACACAGATGATACATTACTGTGCGTTTTTCCTTTTAGAAAGGTAGCCAATTGCCTCGGGAGAAAGTTGGTTGGAGTATTAGAGCAAGAGTGACAGAAAACACATGGTTAGGTGAACTGGCTGTCATGATATCAATGAATCGGGAGAAAGTTGGTTGGAGTATTAGAGCGAGAGTGACAGAAAACACATGGTTAGGTGAACTGGCTGCCATGATATCAATAGATCGGGAGAAATTTGGTTGGAGTATTAGAGCGAGAGTGCCAGACAACACATGGTTAGATGAATTGGCTGCCATGATACCAATGAATCGGGAGAAAGTTGGTTGGAGTATTAGAGCGAAAGTATCAGACAACACATGGTTAGCTGAATTGGCTGCCATGATACCAATGAATCGGGAGAAAGTTGATTGGAGTATTAGAGCGAAAGTATCAGACAACACATGGTTAGCTGAAATGGCTGCCATGCTATCAATGAATCTGGAGAAAGTTGGTTGGAGTATTAGAGCGAGAGTGCCAGACAACACATGGTTAGCTGAAATGGCTGCCATGATATGCAATGAATCGGAAGATAGTTGGTTGGAGTATTAGAGCAAGAGTGCCAGACAACACATGGTTAGCTGAACTGGCTGCCATGATAGCAATGAATCGGGAGAAAGTTGGTTGAAGTATTAGAGCGAGAGTGCCAGACAACACATGGTTAGCTGAAATGGCTGCCATGATAGCAATGAATCGGGAGAAAGTTGGTTGGAGTATTAGAGCGAGAGTGCCAGACAACACATGGTTAGCTGAAATGGCTGCCATGATAGCAATGAATCAGAAGATAGTTGGTTGGAGTATTAGAGAGAGAGTGCCAGACAACACATGGTTAGCTAAAACGGCTGCCATGATATCAATGAATCGGGAGAAAGTTGGTTAGAGTATTAGAGCGAGAGTGCCAGACAACACATGGTTAGGTGAACTAGCTGCCATGATATCAATGAATCGGGAGAAAGTTGGTTGGAGTATTAGAGCGAGAGTGCCAGACAACACATGGTTAGCTGAATTGGCTGCCATGATAGCAATGAATCGGGAGAAAGTTGGTTAGAGTATTAGAGCGAGAGTGCCAGACAACACATGGTTAGATGAAATGGCTGCCATGATAGCAATGAATTGGGAGAAAGTTGGTTGGAGTATTAGAGCGAGAGTGCCAGACAACACATGGTAAGCTGAACTTGCTGTCAATGCATGATATCAATGAATCGGGAGAAAGTTGGTTGGAGTATTAGAGCGAGAGTGCCAGACAACACATGGTTAGCTGAAATGGCTGCCATGATATGCAATGAATCGGGAGAAAGTTGGTTGGAGTATTAGAGCAAGAGTGCCAGATAACTCATGGTTAGGTGAACTAGCTGCCATGATATCAATGAATCGGGAGACAGTTGGTTGGAGTATTAGAGCGAGAGTGCCAGACAACACATGGTTAGCTGAAATGGCTGTCATGATAGCAATGAAAGACAGTGGACGAGGTCAACCCCAACTTGTAAATAAATATTATACAGGCGACGTCTGGCGATTTTTGCAGCATACTTTTAGAACAGGGGAGAACTTGTTTAAATGCCTCTTTATAGGGATGTAAATTAAACAAAATGTTTTGTATTTTATTTCAGAGCCAGTTCTTTGCCCGAATCCTTACCACTAATGAATGACTCTGCCATCAAAACCTATATGTCAACATCGGACGGGCATCACCAACCTATCTATAATGACAAATCTTTACTAAATAATATCAATAATACCGGTAAGAAATATCACACCCATATTTTGTTCGAAGATATATTCATTATAATTATTTATTTGCAGGTTTCGCTTCAGATAATATTATATTTAAAAAAATAGATTTTTACAGGTTTGTGATACATGTAATATGATAAAGTGTAATTAGTGAATATTCGTGTCGACTCCTTGAGTGCCTCTACAAATACTTCTGTAACTTCATGTATATCTTTTAGTAAGGGTGTTAGCAATTTAGGTTTCCTTTTTCGCTAGCAATACAATACAATTGAGACTAATTAAATATTCATGGAAATATTCCTCGGGGAGGGGGAGGGGGGGGGGGGGGGGGGGGGGGGGGGGGGGGGGGGGGGGTAACCTCAGCATTTTAGGGCCACTTTCCGCAAATAACTTGTCTGCTTAAGGTAGAACATCTCAAATGGTATCTAATATCCCAGATGATATCGTTACAAGTCGTTATTGTTTACGGGTTTTCCGATAATTCCTACCGGAAATGACCGACAAGGTCGCGAACAACACCGGTCTACTACGATTTCGGACGGAACTCACCGAGCCTATATACTAGTAATTGATACAACCTCGCACGGAAATGTCCGATCTCATCAAGGATGTTCTACTTAAATGCCGAAACTTCTGTTATGACGTTCAATCAATTGCTTTGAAAGCATTATTATATATAGGCCTACACAATAAAGGAAGCTTCAATTGAACATCACCATTTGGGTTTGGTTTTTTTTGAAACATTGTAATTGTGTACATGATTTAGTGATTTTATAAGTTGTAATACATGCTCATAACTATGGATTGATAACGCATGGCTTGACTTTACTAACATCACCAACATATACAGTGACCTTTACCATTTATTGAAATACACCGTTGTTTATATAAGTACGTCCGTGTCCCTTTAACCGAACCATTTCTTACAGTTGCAATGCCGTTTTATATCACTTCAATCTGCGGAAATTCACACTTTTTTGACGCATTTGCAACAGACAACTTTTCAAAATATGTGGCAAAAAGAGGGAATCAGCCTGCGTCAATATGCGGAATATTTCGGCAAACAACGGGCTTGTGCAACACAATTGATAAAGTGATTTCAACAAATTGAAATGGTCTAGGTCTATGTATTTGAATAAATGATTTGTTAATGAAATAATGTTGATATAAACTAACATAAAGAGCATGTTATGCATTTAACCTGTGTTTGTATGTATGATTAAAATATATAACAGTTGACATTACTAACATTTTATTACTCAGATGTGATATTATATATTTGCATGCATCATGTAACAGGTACATTGTCTTTTATATAATAGGCCACGTCATTCGAAAACCGACCTTCGCGGAAAGGCAAACAGGAAAGGTTCAGATCAGCCTACGACTTGATGCAGGCTGATCTGGATCTTTCATGATCGCCATCTACTACTTCAAGCACTCTGGAGGGCTCTCGAGAACGGTTAAGAACAAAAACTGACTCAACAATTATGTTTTTTTAACGTTAATATTAATGTGAAAACATTCGAAAGTCGGTTCATGAATCGTGATTAATATAAGTTGAAAGCTTGTTTCGTAATCCATAAAGTACTATGCA
This sequence comes from Serripes groenlandicus, assembly GCA_031761405.1. NCBI lineage: Eukaryota > Metazoa > Mollusca > Bivalvia > Cardiida > Cardiidae > Serripes > Serripes groenlandicus. The sequence goes on from JASEVX010000001.1 coordinate 194,506,781, forward strand.
ATTCAAAACTTACCACATTATCAGGGCAAACGTCGTTTGATATCTATGGTGAAATATAACTGCCACTACTTAACATATTTTTTTCATGAAAACTTTCGCGAAAATAATGAAGCATTTTACGTTATTTGTAAAATTATCGTGATAACTTTTAATTTATTATGAAGTCCAGATGAATAACGTAACAAGAAAAATATCCTGTTCGTGCTCTAAACTACCATCTCGTAATAACCGGATAAAAGAAATTGTTCACGATAATACTTGTTATTTAAAAAAATAAAACATATTGAAATCATCGATCCATATAAGGAAGTGGTCGTTGTCGAGATTTTCCCATCCGCCAGTTTCCATTGCGAAATCGATATCGGATTTCAGATGTCTGAGGCGACAGAGGTGTTGCTCACAAAATATTAAAAACAAACAAAGAATGCGAGCCCCTAATAACATGAAAGTGTTCATGAAACGAACAAAATATGGTGAAAACTTGCATTTCTCCAGTTATTAAGTGGTGTCCGTTTATAACACTAACTGGAATATGTTGGTATTACGTTATTTATTTGGACTTCATGATAAACTGAAAGTTAGCATGATACTTTATAAAAAACGTGAAGTCATTTTCGCGAAAGTTTTCATGAAAAGTATATATTAAGTGGTGGCAGTTATATGCCACCATAGATAGTCTTATGTTTGCAGTGCTTTTTACGTAGGCGTATGAATTTCCATTCATTACGATTCAACTATAGCAAAGAAGTAAAACCAGCTCCAACGTATACCAGGACAAACCGCCGTTTGATATTCCTATGCTTGCAGTGTAATTTGGGAAGGTACACGAAGTTACATTCATAAAGAAATAGTAAAACAAGCTCCAATGTATAATAAACGTATACATGTATATAAGAATGTGGAGTTTTACCATTATGCTACACTGCGTCTTATGCAACATATTTATTAGTGGTACTTCATTTGTCGGCCTTTTCTGTCTATATATGTTATTCCATGTTTCAGAGGACGTGAAGAAACGAGATTTAGCCAGTGCTTTGCTGTCGTAACACTAACACTTGAACAAACAATAACATGCATGAGTCAATAGTTTTGGTCAGTATACCCGTAAAATACCTGGATAAATATCTCTAACCTAGTACCCAAGAATTTTTCTATAGCAGTTCAAATGCCTTACCTTCAGCGCCAATCAAGCTTAGATCTGCAACAGTATTTCCTCGTTATATTTTCATATGTGTCTTCTTTTACACTCTGCCTTTCCCATCCTTAGTCCTTCTGTCTAACTAGTTTTCATTTCAAAGTCTGGTTATTCATATGCACATAGTATTGGCACCCCTATACTTCCTGTAGATTTAGAATTTGTAACTGGGTATATCGTTTGGTAATTATTGCTCTTTAACGTAAACCGTGTCAGTGGTCACAGCATCCGAGTTTGGAGCGGAAGACCAGGGTAAGATCACCGGTCGGATCACACCAAATACTAAACATGGTAGCTATGGCTTCCCTCCATCGCACTAAGGATAGCGACTGATGTAGCTATGAAATTGTGCGGGTAATACTGTTAATTTACCCGGGAAACGCGGTTACACTGTTAATTTACCCGGGAAACGCGGTTACACTGTTAATTTACCCGGGAAACGCGGTTACACTGTTAATACACCGGGAAACGCGGTTACACTGTTAATATACCCGGGAAACGCGGTTACACTGTTAATATACCCGGGAAACGCGGTTACACTGTTAATATACCCGGGAAACGCGGTTACACTGTTAATTTACCCGGGAAACGCGGTTACACTGTTAATATACCCGGGAATCGCGGTTAAATAACGGAAATGACTTAAAACACCATTCCACCAAACAAACATCGTAAACGTAATCATTTTATTATTTACTGATTTGCAACTTATATTGGAAACTTTTGAAGTTGCGAACTGAAAGGTTGTGATATAATTGTCTGATGTTATGGAGTTTTAAACGATTAACATATAGAGGAATATTTGTTTGTTTTTAGTGTAGTTCCGTTATTTCATCATCAATTATCATAAAATAAAAATAAAATGTGTTTGTTTTGAGTGGTGGATATGGAATATATCTCATCGAGAAGTGATACAATTGAATATTTTCATGAGCGCAAAGCGCGAGAGAAAATGTTAAAACTGTATCACTTTAAGTACGGAATTATACATGGGTATATCTGGAACTCCATTTACAGTGAACTCACGATAACTAACGTCAATCTGTATCTGAAACTCTATGTACAGTGAACTCACGATAACTAATGTCAATTTGTATCTGAAACTCTATGTACAGTGAACTCACGATAACTAACGTCAATTTGTATCTGAAACTCCATGTACAATGTACAGTGAACTCACGATAACTAACGTCAATTTGTATCTGAAACTCCATGTACAATGTACAGTGAACTCACGATAACTAACGTCAATTTGTATCTGAAACTCTATGTACAGTGAAAATGTTAAAATTGTATCACTTCAAGTTGAAATATATTCCATATTCACTCAAAACAAACACATTTTACTTTTATTTTATGATAATTGATGATGAAATAATGGAACTATTTGGTGTCTTCGTACCTGTTCACACGCGGACGAATCTGTGTGAATGTATTTCATTACAACACAATGTCAGACAATGACAATAAGTCCGATTTGTTAAATTTACGGAATTATACATGGGTATATCTGGAACTCCATGTACAGTGAACTCACGATAACTAACGTCAATTTGTATCTAACACTCCATGTACAGTGAACTCACGATAACTAACGTCAGTTTGTATCTGAAACTCAATGTATGTAGTAAACTCACGATAACTAACGTCAAATTGTATCTGAAACTCCATGTACAGTGAACTCACGATAACTAACGTCAATCTGTATCTGAAACTCTATGTACAGTGAACTCACGATAACTAACGTCAATCTGTATCTGAAACTCCATGTACAGTGAACTCACGATAACTAACGTCAATCTGTATCTGAAACTCTATGTACAGTGAACTCACGATAACTAACGTCAATCTGTATCTGAAACTCTATGTACAGTGAACTCACGATAACTAAGGTCAATTTGTATCTGAAACTCCATGTACAATGTACAGTGAACTCACGATAACTAACGTCAATTTGTATCTGAAACTCCATGTACAGTGAACTCACGATACCTCGAACATGGGAGCAGTCGAACATATCGTTTGATGTGTGGCCTTTAACAGCGTATAATCTGTTCTGCACTGTTTACTTGAAATGATTCCATCAAAGGCTAGCGTTTCATAGTTCACATTTAGCTATAAATACATAACGAAGCTGAAAAACATAAATGACTTTAGCATTTATCTAGGGGTCACTCGAACATGTCGATGTATGGATTTATGTTGTTGTGTTGATATTGTCTGTAAAGTCCTTGTTGTACAGCTGAAAACATCGTCCGTACCAACTGATCTTTCAGGAAGTGCATCTTTAATCATCTCGGCGATGTCCGTGGACTTGTCGGTCATTTTCCGATCTCTTTCTACTTCGGAACTTTCTACCGCCGAGCCTATTTACTGCTTATAAATACAGATCTTTTTCGTAAATACAATGTTCCAATCCTAGAAACCTTATTAATACAGATCTCTTTCGTAAATCTAAGGGTCCAATCCTACAAACCTTATAAATACAGATCTCTTTCGTAAATCCAAGGGTTCAATCCTATAATCCTTACAAATACAGATTTGTTTTTATTATCGTAAATCCAAGGGTCCAATCCTACAAACCTTACAAATACAGATATCTTTCGTAAATCCAAGTGCCCAATCCTACAAACCTTACAAATACAGATATCTTTCGTAAATCTAAGGGCCCAATCCTACAAACCTTATACATACATATCTCTTTCGTAAATCCAAGGGTCCAATCCTACAAACCTTATAAATACAGATCTCTTTCGTAAATCCAAGGGTCCAATCCTACAAACCTTATATATACATATCTCTTTCGTAAATCCAAGGGTATAATCCTACACACCTTATATATACAGATCTATTTCGTAAATCCAAGCGTCCAATCCTACAAACCTTATAAATACAGATCTCTTTCGTAAATCTAAGGGTATAATCCTACAAACCTTATAAATACAGATCTCTTTCGTAAATCCAAGGGTCCAATCCTACAAACCGTATAAGTACAGATCTCTTTCGTAAGTCCAAGGGTCCAATCCTACAAACCTTATATACACAGATCTCTTTCGTAAATATAAGGGTATAATCCTACAAACCTTACAAATACAGATCTCTTTTGTAATTCTAAGGGTATAATCCTAATAAACCTTATAAATACAGATCTTTTTTGTAAATACAAGGGTCCAATCCTACAAACCTTATAAATACAGATCTCTTTCGTAAATCCAAGGGTCCAATCCTACAAACCTTTTTAATACAGATCCCTTTCGTAAATCCAAGGGTCCAATCCTACAAACCTTATAAATACAGATCTCTTTCGTAAATCCAAGGTTCCAATCCTACAAACCTTATATATACAGATCTCTTTCGTAAATCCAAGGGTATAATCATACACACCTTATATATACAGATCTATTTCGTAAATCCAAGCGTCCAATCCTACAAACCTTATAAATACAGATCTCTTTCGTAAATCTAAGGGTATAATCCTACAAACCTTATAAATACAGATCTCTTTCGTAAATCCAAGGGTCCAATCCTACAAACCGTATAAGTACAGATCTCTTTCGTAAGTCCAAGGGTCCAATCCTACAAACCTTATATACACAGATCTCTTTCGTTAATATAAGGGTATAATCCTACAAACCTTACAAATACAGATCTCTTTTGTAATTCTAAGGGTATAATCCTAATAAACCTTATAAATACAGATCTTTTTTGTAAATACAAGGGTCCAATCCTACAAACCTTATAAATACAGATCTCTTTCGTAAATCCAAGGGTCCAATCCTACAAACCTTTTTAATACAGATCCCTTTCGTAAATCCAAGGGTCCAATCCTACAAACCTTATAAATACAGATCTCTTTCGTAAATCCAAGGGTCCAATCCTACAAACCTTATATATACAGATCTCTTTCGTGAATCCAAGGGTCCAATCCTACAAACCTTATAAATACAGATCTCTTTCGTAAATCCAAGGGTCCAATCCTACAAACCTTCCACCATTCATGTTTTACAAACCATAAGGGAAACAAGAATGGTGTTATAAACTTTTAAGCATTTTTAAAAGTATTACTTAGCGCTAAGTAAGGTTGGTGGAATTGCACCCATGGCTGATAAGGGGTTTTCTGACTTGCATTTGTCCATTTCTTTGTATATATTCATATAAACATAAATTACTAAAAGCCATTATTTCTATCCAAGCGCTTTCCTTTTATCCTTGATAGGATACTAGATGTAATCCAGTTTTTAGACAGAACACAGTTAATAGTGTCTTATTAATTTCCTGAATCTGGCATGGCACTTCGTACAGCTGTTTGTTTGTTTGTTTGCATGTTGTGCATGTTTTCGTTTGCTCAAGAATGCACGAATGTCTAGCTAGGTACACTTGGAAGTTTTATATGTTTCTACTAACACTTTCACTTAATCATGATTATCTTATATTTATATTTTCAGTTCTAAGAAATATTTCATAACAATTTTTGAAATTATCTCTTTCAGCATAATTATTTTTTAAACTATTGGGGAATATTAGCTTCCCTTTTAAACATAGTCGCTGGACGTATATATATACATGATACAGGCGACTGTTAACGCCTCGACAGCAAAACCTTTACAAAACATTGTGAAAAAAGAAAGAATTTTACAAAAATAGTTTTTTCTCCTTTTTCAGGTGTAATATCTTTTTCTTGGAATGTTATCAAAGCAGACAACTCTAAAACACACTATCAGATTGACGATTAAACCAGTGTGTTGCTTGTCTTAAAGCTGCAATTGGCATTGTGTATACATGCAGATTAACATAGCGTACGAGAGGTTATCTCCTTAAGTTCATGGGCAAACTGAAAACAATTAAAACAAATGGCGGAAATTCCATTCACTTATAAATATATAATTTCATTAACCCCTCGAGATTTGTTCAACATTTCACAAAGGTATGTGCATAAATACCGGAACTGCGCAAACTTCAAACATGTCACGTGAGGCAGAGCCCCGTGTGTCGAATGCACGTGCTTCACTCTATACAGTACATGCCACTTGAGGCGGGTTAAACGAACGTTTAGAAATAAATACCAATTACGATCACATAGTTACGTAGGGGGGTATATTAACCCAGTTTGACAATAGTATGGACAACAGTGTAGGAAATAGAGACAAGGCTAACAATGGGCTTATAATGAGTAATTTCTCCACAGTATCTACTCATTCTGCTCCGAATATACGAATTCTCGTTTACACATGTTCCATTTACTTTTCATTAGATGTGGAAACATTGATTAGTTGCCCTAAGAAGTTATACTAAAATGTTACACTAAGAGATTACACTACGAGAAAAAAAGAAATTGTTTCAAAAGATAGGAGTCAGTTTCACTTCATGTTGGTAGATCATATTTTACAAATATAATCACGTTTAACCCTTTCCAACATGGGGACGTTTTCAGACACGTTTGCTGAAGGCGTTTTTTGAAAACATTGTGACAATAGGAGAAAATTAATGTATCATAATGAGCAATTTCTCCTTTTGCCACGCTATTTTTAACTCGTTTCTATAGTTTTATCTAGACGTGATTAAAGTCGTCAGCTGCTGAAGTGTCGTCTGAGTGAAAAGAATTATAACTAGTTTTAAAATATTCCGTTATAGTCCAAAAATCAAGATACTTTCTCTTTAAAAGGTCGGAAATTTCGTGCATGTTTAAGCTTTAACCATATATTAAACTTACTATTTGTACCATTACCATAATTGAACTACATATTCGTCTTGCAGAAAACGGTGTTTTAGAGGTCCAGGCTCAAACCGACGAATCGAAGAAAATCTGTAACCATGGAAAAAAGAGAAAACCCCGTAAAATGGCCTTCACCTTTCAAGGTCAAGATAAAATATATAACGAGATATTGCTCGGTTCACCAAGAAAGATGTTACCGAAAACTGTTGAAGCGCCAGTACAAACTCTGGCAACCGTTTATGAACGAGACATTAGATCACCAGTGATCGCTTGTGACATCATTGAACATATTTAACTAGTAATAAATGTCATTAAACAGCAACCGTTTTACTATTTATTCCTATAAAGTATTTGAACAAGCCGTGTAGTCCCTGACTTAAACGACTTATGCATGGTGGTTTGTTTACACCGTCACACCAGTATTTCAGCAGTATCACAGCAGTATCACGACGTTTCCTGGTACCACGTTTTCCAGTACTACCGGCAGTATTTATACTCTCACCAATGCATCAGTTGTAATGTTAAACAAAGACCTACTAAACATGGATTATTAGGTATCTGTGTTAAACTGGCATTCCTGGACGACAATGAGGGGAACCATACGAGTAAGGGTTAAATGGATTTTTCCGAAAAACGCATATTTGTTGTATGTGGAAACGGGTTTACATAGATTTTTACAAATAAAACACTTTGAGATAATGGCCCTGGGCTCAGCATGTTCGATATAATGTGTTTCCTGATCTTCTATCAGTAGCGGTTCAACATCGTCCTCTTGTTCAAGTGTACATGTAGGAACCTGACAAATAAAGAGACGAAATGATTACGTTTGTTGTACGATATTGGCAATGGGTGAACTGACAGAGTTCAGGAAGGGCGATATGGACGTTGTTAACGCATCGTTTGACCCTCTTTTCGGAGTCAGGCCCCGATAGCACGAGGGCTTTCAATCCATTCCAGTGGTCGTGGTTTGGCACTCCGGCTCGTCTATTCATTCGTCCTGACTTTGACAAAAGTCAATGTTGAAAAACAGCGATCAGATATACATGCTTTCCCTCGAATGTATTCCCAGAAACACTACACTACAGCTCCTACACTATGAGTCAGCCTGTGCAGAAAGGTATTCTGTGTAATTTCGTATGATTAAACTATGAGTCAGCCTGTGCGAAAAGTTATTCTGTGTAGTTTCGTATGATTAAACTATGAGTCAGCCTGTGCGAAAAGGTATTCTGTGTAGTTTCGTATGATTAAACTATGAGTCAGCCTGTGCGAAAAGGTATTCTGTGTAGTTTCGTATGATTACACTATGAGTCAGCCTGTGCGAAAAGGTATTCTGTGTAGATTCATAAAAACAACACTATTTCCTGACGGCACTGAACAAACAGAAAGGAAGAAAGAAGCTGCTCATGTTGAACAATGTCTCCTTTTTGTGACAATATTTATAAACAGTCTTTAACAGTCGCCTCAAGAGTTGACTTCATAAAACAAGAGGGCCATGATGGCCCTAGTTCGCTCACCTGAATTAAGCAATGTAATGCAATGCAAAACACATCCAAGACAATTATTCTGACAAAGATTAAAAACGCAACCTCCAGAGTATTAACAAGATTTTCCTTCATTTGGCCTAGTGATCTATATTTTTTTTACCTTATATGACCCATATTCCAACATGGACTAGATATCATAAAAGACACACATTCTGACAAAGTTTCAACTGGCTCAAAGTAAAAATGCTGCCTAAGGAAATTGAACAATATTTTCCTTTATTGACCTAGTGTCTGACCCAATATGACCCATATTCCTTCAATTTGACCTAGTGATCTACTTTTTGATCCGACATGACCCCCGTTCGAACTTGACTTACATATCATCAAGACAAACATTCTGATAAAGTTTCAACATGCTCAAGTTGAAAATGTCTAGAGTGTTAACAAGATTTGCCTTCAGTTTGACCTTGTGACCTAGTAGTTGACCTCATATGGCCCAGTTTCGAACTTTTCCAAGATTTGATGTTCTGATAAACTTTCATGAAGATCGGATGCAAAATGTAGCCTGTAGAGTGTTAACAAGGCAAATCTTGACGACGCGCAACGGACGGACGACGGACAAAATGTGATCACAATAGCTCACCTTACACTTCGTGCACAGGTGAGCTAATAAAAGTTTATTATAATAAATAAACAGTGACTAGTTTTGAATTTGTGACTGACGAATATAACAATGTGGCCTGTAGAATGTTCAAAAGTCGTCTGCTGCAGACGTGTCCGAAAGCATCTGTATGTGGGAAAGGGTTAATGACACTTGGCTTTGAACTCATTTAAAACCATACAAAAACAATCTGATAGAGGGTCACATTCCTACAGAATTGTTTGAAAAATTGGCTAACGAGTTTGGGAGATTTTTTTTTCTATTTAGGTTGCCATGGAAACTAGAATTCTGCATGGATCAACTCAGGAGATGTTGATGCACAACGGACGACGCACAACGGACAAAAGGCGATCACAATAAATCACCTTGAGCACTTTCTGCTCAGTTAAATTTAAAATGGTTGTAATGGCTGACCTCCTTGGCGCTCAGGTTTTTTGGGAATAGCATTTCGACTGGCTGGCTGGTGCCAGGTTAATGGTGACTTACCCAGGCAACGCTGTTATATTATTGATAAGATGCCCAAGAGGGCCAGTATCACTCCACACAATTGATTGAAAGAAGGGGGCCACCCAAGAATATTTCTAAAAGAATATTTGAAAATCGTCAACATACTTTCGTAGAAGATTTTTTGAGTTTTCAAAATAGTCATATAAGGCAAAACAGCCCCGCCCCCTGGCGGATATATTTGTTTTACAAATCAACATGACTTGAAGGGATCTGATAGAGGGTCACCAAATGAGCATTTCTAAAATAATATTTACAAACCATCAGATACTTTTGGAGAAGAAGATTTTTAAGGTTTTAACTATAGCCATGAGGCAAAACAGCCCCGTTTCCTGACGGCTATGTTTTTCAACCATTCAACATGGCTTGAGGGAATCTCATAGAGGGTCACCCAAAGAACATTTCTACAACATTATTTGAAAATCGGCCGACTGGTTTTGGAGGAGAATTATTTTTTTTTAAGTTTTTTCTTTCGGTTGTCATGTAAACCAGAATCCTGCATGGATCAAAATAAGGACAATTCTACAAAATTAATTGCAAATCTGTCAGATACCTTTGGAGAAGAAGATATTTAAATGTTTTTTCAACCAATCAAGACGGCTTGAAGGAATCTGAAAGAGGGTTACCAAAGAATATTTCAACTAAATTATTTGAAAATCGGCCAGTTGGGAGGAGAATATTTTTTAAAAGTATTTTCTTTCCGTTGCCATGGAATCCAGAATCTTGCATGGATCAAACTACTTTGATAGAAGGTCACCCAAGGATTATTTCTACAAAATTATTTGCAAATCTGTCAGATACTTTTGGACAAGAAGATATTAAAAGTTTTCACTATACGGCAAAACAGTCCCGTCCACCTGGCGGCCATGTTTTTCAACCAATCAACATTGGCTTGAAGGAATCTCAAAGAGGGTCACCCAAGGATCATTTCTACAATATTACTTGAAAATCGACCTACCTTTTTGGGGGAAGAAAATGTTTAAGTTATTTTCATTCGGTCTATGGAAACCGGAATCCTGCATGGATCAAAAACAATTGAAGGAATTCTGGTGAGGACATTTAGAGGATGCTTCGTTTCATCCCAATTGACCCACTGGTTACAAGGTAGAATATGTTGACACACGCACATATGGACAATTTGACATGATATAAGCTTGACTGGCTTTCAGCCAGAGGACCTTAAAATTGCTGAAAGCGGCAAGAAACACCAAACAACGTAAAGACCTTGCGGATGCACATGATCTCCCGAGTCTTCACTATACGCAGATGCACTTAAACCGCAATAGCAAGACATAGCTCATACCCTGTATGACTGAATTTTGATGAGTCTAGAGAATATAAAAGCAAATTGAGTCTTTTGTTTTTTTTCTTTAATGTTTTGAAATCTTTCTAGAAGGCTATAAAATGGCACATACAAATACAATAAGATAATTTATTGATTTAGATCCATCGAAAAAGTTATAAAAGAACATTTGGAATACACTGCTATACCAGTTCACAAGGTTTTTCTTACATTTAATCTAGTGACCTAGTTTTTTATCTCACATTTCCCAGTTTTGAACCGGACTGGGATTTGATGAAAATGAATATTCTGATGAGTTTTCATGAAGATTGGTTGAAAATGTGGCCTCAAATGAGTTCACAAGGTTTTTCTAAAGTTTGACCCCACATTACCCAGTATTCAATCTGGCTTGGATGAATCTTCTAATGAACCTCTGTGTTGATTTGATGAAACATTCGTCTTTCTTAAATTTATCCCATATGACCAAGTTAAGAGCTAGAACGAGATTTGGTTCAATGTGGCCTGTAGAATGTTCACAAGGTAATTGTCACATAAACCATGGTGTAAAATACACATACATTATCAGTTCAATTGGACATAACTACATCGTTTTGAGACAATCATAGTGAAACGTGCCGTCTGACATTTCCCTTTGTCGGGTAACATTTCCTTATAATTTTAATTAAATCCATCCAGCCTTGCCCAAGATAATGGTCAACGTTAAAAGTATTTCAGGTGGCCGAATCATTTCCCTTATACAGACGCAATTTGAGGTCTCAGTAGCAGACGTCTTTTGAAAAAGGAATAATATCTCCTTTTGCCACAATGTGGGGAAGTTATAAACAAAAGTAGGTCACAATATGGCGCAAGTTTCGTTCAGTGGAAGCAGACATTGAGCGTGATTAAATGCTTGTTTCGCAAACAATGTAGAATGGAATATCCCAATATCGGTGTCCTTACTGTTTATTTGTATTTATAATCATAATAAAGCAAACTGAACTGTAAATTATATCCAGCGTCACTCATTCCTTTATATGTCTTTATTAATTAACTCTCACAAAAACATCATTCATTCCTGAGGCATTTCCAAAAATCATGTCCATTGGTGACCATTTTGAAAATTGACATTAAGGGAGACAATCACTAACTTGGGATATAACAAAAAGCATTGGTATGGTGGTCCTATTTGTATCAAATTTAAACAAAATTGTGTGATTTTATGTGAAAATCATTATCCTATAAAAAATATGTCAATAAAACATTTCTATTGAATTGGAAATGTTAATAAGTAACTGTTTCAATATGAGAACGTCTTTACATGACATTTTCAGAATGCATTTGTTTAAATTTCTTATTGGAACAATTTATTAATATTTTTAAAATAGTGACACATTTCATTGTTATTTTTTAAGTCCTGATAATAGCGGCCATATTTTTTGTAATACAATATATATCATTTAGAGATTTAGAAATATCATTCATTTAAATTCAGAACAAACACCAACATACAGGCAAAAATATATTTTTTAACATATTGGTCCTTATTTTCTTCCAAGCTTTCCATAACAGAAAAAACTTCATATAATCATGAGACTTCAAGTGTCTGTGATGTCATATGCATGTAATAATTCATGTTCAAATTTGAAAGAACTGAAATCATCAGGTCTTCTAACATAAAATTGACATTTTTGTTTGTGAGGGGTCAGTACTTTTTTTTTGTATTATGATGTGTCGTACTTTCAGACAAATTGACTAATAGCTCAAACAAGAGGGCCATGATGGCCCTGGAATCGCTCACCTGATTTTTTTTTCTTTTTCACTTTAGCTATATAAGCCCCGCCCCCTGGCAGCCATAGTTTCCGACCAATTAACTTGGCTTGAAGGAATCTGATAGAGGGTCACCCTAGGAACATTTCTACAAAATTATTTGAAAATCGGCCGGACACTTTCGTAGAAGAAGATTTTTAACTTTTCACTAAAGCCATATGAGGCAAAATAGCCCCGCCCCCCCCCTGGTGGCCATGTTTTTCAACCAATCAACTTGGATTGAAGGAATCTGATAGAAGGTCATACAAGGAATATTTCTACAAAATTATTTGAAAATCGGTCTGACACTTTGGGAGGAGAAGATTTTTTAAGTTTTCACTATAGCCATATAAGGCAAAATAGCCCCGCCCCCCCTGGCGGCTAGTTTTTTGACCAATCAACATGGCTTGAAGGAATCTAATAGAGGGTCATCCAAGGAGCATTTCTACAAAATTATTTGAAAATCTGCCAACCAGTTTGGGAGAAGAAGATTTTTTAAGTTTTCACTATAGCCATATAAGGCAAAATAGCCCTGCCCACTGGCGGCCATGTTTTTCGACCAATCAACATGGCTTGAAGGAATCTGATAGTGGGTCACTAAAGGAACATTTCTACAAAATTATTTGAAAATCGGCCTGACACTTTCGGAGGAGAAGATTTTTTAAGTTTTCACTATAGCCATATAAGGCAAAATAGCCCCGCCCCCCTGGCGGCCATGTTTTTCGAACAATCAACATGGCTTGAAGGAATCTGATAGAGGGTCATCCAAGGAACATTTCCACAAAATTATTTGAAAATAGGCCTGACACTTTCGGAGGAGAAGATTTTTTAAGTTTTCACTATAGCCATATAAGGAAAAATAACCCCGCCCCCCCCCCCCCCCCCCCCCCTGGCGGCCATGTTTTTTGACCAATCAACATGGCTTGAAGGAATCTCATAGAGGGTCATCCAAGGAACATTTCTACAAAATTATTTGAAAATCTGCCAACCAGTTTGGGAGAAGAAGAATTTTGAAGTTTTTTTCATTTCGTTACCATGGAAACCAGAATTCTGCATGGATCCCAAATATTTGAAGGAAATCTGGTGAGGTCATTGAGAGGATGCTTTCTGTGAAGTTTCATCCAAATTGACCCACTGGTTACTGAGGAGAAGAAGTTGACGCACGACGCACGATGGACGCCGGACAAAAGGCGATCACAATAACTCACCTTGAGCAAAGCTCAGGTGAGCTAAAAAAGGGGGCATACTAAATGTTCTTAAATCCTTTTTCTGATCTCTAAATCAAATGTTGTTGGCAATTATTTTGAGTTAAAGACAACATAGGGTTATATTATGAAGTAAGGGTGTACCTTGGTTTCATTTCAAAATTGAGAATTATAAATAATGATCCCTTTTCAATTGGAATAAATGCGATCTTTTTCTTCAAATTTTAATCCTTTCCTACATGCAACAAATGACTTTGAAATCATCTTTAGGGCAAAAATGTGGAAAACTTTTTTAAATTAAAGTATAATCTTTTATTATAGTTGAAAACAGTGTGGCAAAAGGAGAAATTTAATTCTTTACCACTTAAAACTAGTCTGGCAGAAGTAGAAATTTCTTCTTTAGCTACAATGTTTCCAAAAGTCGTAAACTGTAAATACTCTAACAAGTGGGAAGGAGTTAGGGGAGAAAGGCAATTTGAGGTGGGAAAATGTCGCACATCCTCTGAAAAATGTAAAACACATCAAGTTAGCTTGTCTTCAGTTGTATCTGTAGTATCCATTTCTTTAACTTCTGGTTCACTGTTGAATGATGTATCAACTGACACACTGTCTTTAACTGGATCTGTTTGATTATCGTCACAAAAAACATTGTTAACTTCCACTGAAACAGGTGTGTCAGTCTTGGTATCAATTGTTACTAATTTATCACTGTTCTCAACATTTCCTTTCTCATTATCTACTGTTATATTGTCATCATTCACTTCACCATCTTGCATTTTTACTCCTTCATGTTCTGTCTCTGGGTGTTTAACCGTTTTGTCATTTATAATTACTTCCACTGTTTCTGGTCTTTTAGAATCCATCACCATGTCACCTTCAGTATTATTATCTCCAATTGATTCAATAACAATGTCATCCAACACTAGTTTAGCAACAACTTCATTATCATCTTCAGAAACTTTAGATCCATCAAGAACAATTTCTGTATCCATTTCAACAACATCTCCTTGATCAATCTCACAGTCCTTTTTTCTAAACCAGAATCAATGACAACATTTTCCTTTCCTTCTTGCTGTTCCACATCTCCAGTTTCTATCTCAACATCCATTTTGGAATCGCTTCGTGCCTGTTCTGTATAACTCTCAAATAACAATTTTGTTGTTGCATGGTGTGTTTTTATATCAGTTATTTCATCAGTATTTGTTTTGCTGATGTCAGCATTACTAGAGTGATTAGTCAGCAGTTCTTCATATGTAATGTCTGACCGGCCTCCTGGTACATCCTGTGGATAGATAATATAGCTTAACCTTTCCAGCAATAACACATATTGACACATCTGCAGCAGACGATCTTCGAAAACCTTTTGGCAAATGGAACAAGAGGCCCAAGAGGGCCAGTATCGCTCCACGGCCATTAGGCAAAAATCTCTAAACAGCCATATAAGGCAAAATAGCCCAGCCCCCTGGCGGCCATGTTTTTCGACCAATCAACATGGCTTGAAGGAATCTGATAGAGGGTTTCCCAAGGAACATTTCTAGCAAATTATTTGAAAATTGGCCAAACACTTTCGGAGGAGATTCACTATAGCCCTATAAGGCAAAAAAGCTCCGCCCCCCCTGGCGGCCATGTTTTTCGACCAATCAACTTGGCTTGAAGGAATCTGATAGAGGGTCACCAAAGGAACATTTCTACAAAATTATTTAAAAATCGTCCTAACACTTTCGGAGAAGAAGATTTTTTAAGTATTCACTATAGCCATATAATGCAAAATAGCCCCGCCCCTTGGCGGCCATGTTTTTCAACCAATCAACATTTCTTGAAGGAATCTAATAAAGGGTCACCCAAGAAACATTTCTACAAAATTATTTGAAAATCGGGCTGACACTTTCGGAGAAGAAGATTTTTTAAGTTTTCACTATAGCCATATAAGGATAAATAGCCCCGCCCCCTAGTGGCCATGTTTATCAATTAATCAACATTTCTTGAAGGAATCTAATAAAGGGTCACCCAAGGAACATTTCTACAAAATTATTTGAAAATCAGCCCAACACTTTCGTAGAAGATGATTTTTGAAGTTTTCACTATTTTTTCTTTCGGTTGCCATAGAAACCAGAATTTGGAATGGATAAAAAACAAGAGGCCCAAGAGGGCCAGTATCGCTCCACGGCCATAAGGCAAAAATCAAATCTCCAAACAGCCCTGCCCCCTAGTGGCCATATTTTTTACCAACCACCATGGCTTAAAGGAATCTTGTAGAGTGTCACCCAAGGATTGTTTCTGCAAAATTATTTGAAAATCGGCCTGACACTTTCGGAGGAGAAGATTTTTTAAGTTTTCACAATAGCCATATAAGGCAAAATAGCCCCACCCCATGGCGGCCATATTTTTGAACCAATCAACATGGCTTGAAGGAATCTGATAGAGGGTCACCCAGAGGAACATTTCTACAAATTTATTTGAAAATCTGCTCAACACTTTCGGAGAAGAAGATTTTTTAAATTTTCACTATGGTCATATAGAGCAAAATAGCCCCACCCTCTGGCGGCCATATTTTTCGACCAATCAACATGGCTTGAAGGAATCTGATAGAGGGTCACCCAATGAACATTTCTACAAAATTATTTGAAAATCGGCTGAACACTTTCGGAGAAGAAGATTTTTTAAGTTTTCACTATGGTCATATAAGGCAAAATAGCCCCGCCCTCTGGCGACCATGTTTTTCGACCAATCAACATTTCTTGAAGAAATCTAATAAAGGGTCACCCAAGGAACATTTCTACAAAATTATTTGAAAATCGGCCTGACACTTTCAGAGAAGAAGATTTTTTAAGTTTTCACTATTTCTTTCTTTTGGTTGCCATGGAAACCAGAATTATGGATGGATCAAAAACAAGAGGCCCAAGAGGGCCAGTATCGCTCCACGGCCATAAGGCAAAAATAAAATCTCCAAACAGCCCTGCCCCGTGGTGGCTATTTTTTTTACCAACCACCATGGCTTAAAGGAATCTTGTAGAGTGTCACCAAAGGAATGTTTCTGCAAAATTATTTGAAAATATGCCTGACACTTTCGGAGGAGAAGATTTTTTAAGTTTTCACTATGGTCATATAAGTCAAAATAGACCCGCCCTCTGGCGGCCATGTTTTTCGACCAATCAACATGGCTTGAAGGAATCTGATAGAGGGTCACCCAATGAACATTTCTACAAAATTATTTGAAAATCGGCTGAACACTTTCGGAGAAGAAGATGTTTAAGTTTTCACTATAGCTATATAACGCAAAAAAGCCCCGCCCCCTGGCGGCCATGTTTTTCGCCCAATCAACATTTCTTGAAGGAATCTAATTAAGGTTCACACAAGGAACATTTCTACAAAATTATTTGAAAATCGGCCTGACACTTTTGGAGGAGAAGATTTTTTAAGTTTGCTCTTTAGCCATATAGGCAAAATAGCCCCGCCCTGTGACGGCCATGTTTTTTTACCAATCAACATGGCTTGAAGGAATCTGATAGAGGGTCACCCACGGAACATTTCTACATAATTATTTGAAAATCTGCTGAACACTTTTTGAGAAGAAGATTATTTAAGTTTTCACTATAGCTATATAAGGCAAAAAAGCCCCGCCCCCTGGCGGCCATGTTTTTCGCCCAATCAAAATTTCTTGAAGGAATCTAATAAAGGGTCACCCAAGGAACATTTCTACAACATTATTTGAAAATCGGCCTGACACTTTCGGAGAAGAAGATTTTTTAAGTTCTCACTATTTTTTTCTTTCGGTTGCCATGGAAACCAGAATTTTGAATGGATCAAAAAATTTGAAGGAATTTAGTAGAGGACATTGAGAGGATGCTTCCCATGAAGTTTCAACCAAATTGGCCAAGTGGTTAGGGAGAAGAAGTCGTTTAAAGGAAAAAGTTAACGCACGCACGCACGCACGGACGCACGACGGACAATTCGCCATGACATAAGCTCGACTGGCTTTCAGCCAGTGGAGCTAAAAATTGAAGGAATTTAAGAGAGGACATTGAGAGGATGCTTCCTATGAAGTTTCAACCAAATTGGCCAAGTGGTTAGTGAGAAGAAGTCGTTTAAAGGAAAAAGTTTACGCACGCACGACGCACGACGGACAATTCGCCATGACATAAGCTCGACTGGCTTTCAGCCAGTGGAGCTAAAAATTGAAGGAATTTAGTAGAGGACATTTTAGAGGATGTTTCTTATGAAGTTTCAACCAAATTGGCAAAGTGGTTAGGGAGAAGAAGTCGTTTAAAGGAAAAAGTTAATGCACACACAATAGACAATTCGCCATGACAATAAGCTCGACTGGCTTTCAGCCAGTGGAGCTAAAAATTACTCATAATTGGCACTAACTTCAATTGCCACAATATTTTTCACTTTTCAATTATTTTGCATTCATTTATACGGATCTTACATATTTTGTTGTCAGGATGTTTTCAAAGCCATCTGCTGCAGATTTGTTGTATGGGGAATGGGTTGATAATGTCTCTTTTAGAGATGATCTTTTATTTTCGAAATATTTCCCGATGAAAAAAAACCAACAACAACAAAACAAGAGGACAATGGTGGTCCTATATTGCTCATCTGATTTAATAGAACTTCCAATAGTTTTCAATGTTTTTACTATTTACACCCAGCCTTATCAAGGGGTATACTCTGCATACCTGTTCCATATTTTCAGAGAGAGTTTGCTCAATGGATTCTGCCAGTGCTCTGAACATCTCTAGACTGGCATTATGACTGTTGACTGTACCCGGATCTATAACACTGTATCCGGGTCCAAGTCTCTGATAATTCCCATCTTCTCTTTCAACATCTGAAAAAGATCAATTTGGATACATTTGAGTGTCAGATGTTTAACCGTTCCCATATACAACAAATCCTGAACATGACTTTGAAAAACATTGAGGTAAAGATTTGGCCAACAATTCTTATTGAAAGCATAATTATTTATATTATTTATTTTATATATTTATAATTCTTTCCCACAGACAACAAATCTGCAGCAGATCACTTTGAAATCATCTAAGCAGAAACATAGAAATTCTATATATATAAAGGTATAATTACTGAAAACAATTGAAAACATTTAACCCTCTCTTCTAGCATCAAGGTATCTTCGTTAAGCCAATGACATGGTATCACGTTGATATTCAATATTCAAATGATTTATTGATAAATGGCCCCAGCCTTTATAAACTAGAAATACTGTGAGCAAAGCTCACTAAAGAATACCCCCCGCTCCCCTCCCAAAGCATCGGATACATTGGTAAAGTTTCTACTTTGCTTATCTTCCCTTGGAAGAATCTGAGGAGAAAAATCTTCCTTCATGCATATCTACATATAATGTGTAGCCTTCATATACAGTTTGACTCAGTAGTGCTTACAAGAAATGTAGAGGTATGTGCACAGGAGTCCCTCGCAGGCAACCTCTAAGTTGAATTATCTGCCCTTGGAAGAATCCGAGGCGTATGATCTTCCTTCATGCATATCTACATATGATGTGTAACCTTCATGTAAAGTTTGAACCAAATCCATTGAGCCGTTTAGGAGGAGTAGTGCTTACAAGAAATGTGGAGGTATGTGCACAGGAGTCCCTCGCAGGTAACCTCTAAGTTGAATTATCTGCCCTTGGAAGAATCCGATACATATGATCTTCCTTCATGCATATCTACATATGATGTGTAACCTTCATGTAAAGTTTGACCCAAATCCATTGAGCCATTTAGGAGGAGTAGTGCTTACAAGAGATGTGGAGGTATGTGCACAGGAGTCCCTCGCAGGTAACCTCTAAGTTGAATTATCTGCCCTTGGAAGAATCCGAGGCGTATGATCTTCCTTCATGCATATCTACATATGATGTGTAACCTTCATGTAAAGTTTGAACCAAATCCATTGAGCCGTTTAGGAGGAGTAGTGCTTACAAGGAATGTGGAGGTATGTGCACAGGAGTCCCTCGCAGGTAACCTCTAAGTTAAATTATCTGCCCTTGGAAGAATCCGAGGCGTATGATCTTCCTTCATGCATATCTACATATGATGTGTAACCTTCATGTAAAGTTTGACCCAAATCCATTGAGCCGTTTAGGAGGAGTAGTGCTTACAAGAAATGTGGAGGTATGTGCACAGGAGTCCCTCGCAGGTAACCTCTAAGTTGAATTATCTGCCCTTGGAAGAATCCGAGGCATATGATCTTCCTTCATGCATATCTACATATGATGTGTAACCTTCATGTAAAGTTTGAACCAAATCCATTGAGCCGTTTAGGAGGAGAAGTGCTTACAAGAAATGTGGAGGTATGTGCACAGGAGTCCCTCGCAGATAACCTCTAAGTTAAATTATCTCCCCTTGGAAGAGTCCGAGGCGTGTGATCTTCCTTCATGCATATGTACATATGATGTGTAACCTTCATGTAAAGTTTGAACCAAATCCATTGAGCCGTTTAGGAGGAGTAGTGCTTACAAGAAATGTGGAGGTATGTGCACAGGAGTCCCTCGCAGGTAACCTCTAAGTTGAATTATCTGCCCTTGGAAGAATCCGAGGCATATGATCTTCCTTCATGCATATCTACATATGATGTGTAACCTTCATGTAAAGTTTGAACCAAATCCATTGAGCCGTTTAGGAGGAGTAGTGCTTACAAGAAATGTGGAGGTATGTGCACAGGAGTCCCTCGCAGATAACCTCTAAGTTAAATTATCTCCCCTTGGAAGAGTCCGAGGCGTGTGATCTTCCTTCATGCATATCTACATATGATGTGTAACGTTCATGTAAAGTTTGAACCAAATCCATTGAGCCGTTTAGGAGGAGTAGTGCTTACAAGAAATGTGGACATACGGACAGACAGACAGACAGACGGACAGACAGGGTGATTCCTATATACCCCCCCAAACTTTGTTTGCCGGGGGGTATAATAATATCGCATTATGATAACAAGAGGGCCATGATGGCCCTGGGATCGCTCACCTGATTTTTTTTTTCACTTTAGCTATATAAGCCCCGCCATCTGGCGGGCATAGTTTCCAACCAATCAACTTGGCTTTAAGGAATCTGATAGAGGGTCACCCAGGAACATTTCTACAAAATTATTTGAAAATCGGCCTGACACTTTTGAAGGAGAAGATTTTTTAAGTTTTCACTATAGCAATAAAAGGCAAAATAGCCCCGCCCCCTGGCGGCCATGTTTCTTGACCAATCAACATGGCTTGAAGGAATCTGATAGAGGGTCATCCAAGGAACATTTCTACAAAATTATTTGAAAATCCGCCCGACACTTTTGGAGGAGAAGATTTTTTAAGATTGCACTATAGCTATATAAGGCAAAAAAGCCCCGCCCCACCTGGCGGCCATGATTTTCGACCAATCAACATGGCTTAAAGGAATCTGATAGCGGGTCATCCAAGGAATATTTCTACAAAATTATTTGAAAATCGGCCCGACACTTTTGGAGGAGAAGATTTTTTAAGTTTTCACTATAGCCATATAAGGCAAAAAAGCCCCGCCCCCCTGGCGGCCATGTTTTTCGAAAAACGACGGACATAGGGCGATCACAATAACTCACCTTGAGCACTTCGTGCACAGGTGAGCTAAAAAACAAGATGCCCAAGAGGGCCAGTATCGCTCCACGGCCATAAGGCAAAAATCAAATCTCCAAACAGCCCTGCCCCTGGTGGCCATGTTTTTTACCACCATGGCTTAAAGAAATCATGTACAGTGTCACCCAAGGAATGTTTCTTCAAAATTATTTGAAAAACACTTTCGGAGGAGAGGATATTATAAGTTTTCACTAAAGCCATATAAGGCAAAATAGCCCCACCCCCTGGTAGCCATATTTTTCAATAAATCAACATGGCTTGAAGGAATCTGATAGAGGGTCAGCCTAGAAACATTTCTACAAAATTATTTGAATATCAGCCAGACACTTTCAGAGAAGAAGATTTTTTAAGTTTTCTCTTTAGCCATATAAGGCAAAATAGCCCCGCCCTCTTGCGGCCATGTTTTTTTACCAATCTACATGGCTTTAAGGAATCTGATCGAGTCTGCCAAGGAACATCTCTACAAAATTATATGAAAATCGGCTGAACACTTTCGGTGAAGAAGATTTTTAAGTTTTCACTATAGCTATATAAGGCAAAATAGCCCCGCCCCCTAGCGGCCATGTTTTTCGACCAATCAACATTTCTTGAAGGAATCTAATAAAGGGTCATCCAAGGAACATTTCTACAAAATTATTTGAAAATCGGCTGTATACTTTCGGAGGAGAAGATTTTTTAAGTTTTCACTATAGCCATATAGGCAAAATAGCCCCGCCCCCTGGCGGCCATGTTTTTGACCAATCAACATGGCTTGAAGGAATCTGATATCGGCCTGACACTTTCGGAGAAGAAGAATTTTTAAGTTTTCACTATTTTTTTCTTTTGGTTGCCATGGAAACCAGAATTATGGATGGATCAAAAAAAATTGAAGGAATTTAAGAGAGGACATTGAGAGGATGCTTCCTATGAAGTTTCAACTAAATTGGCAAAGTGGTTAGGGAGAAGAAGTGGTTTAAAGGAAAAAGTTAACGCACGCACGACGGACAATAAGCCATGACATAAGCTTGACTGGCTTTCAGCCAGTGGAGCTAAAAATTGAAGGAATTTAAGAGAGGACATTGAGAGGATGCTTCCTATGAAGGCCAAGTGGTTAGGGAGAAGAAGTTGTTTAAAGGAAAAAGTTAACGCACGCACAGACGCACGCATGACGGACAATTCGCCATGACATAAGCTCGACTGGCTTTCAGCCAGTGGAGCTAAAAATTGGAACCTGTTTTTATTAAAATGGGAAGGATTTTAGTGTCTGTTGGTCACAGACAGCAAGATCTCGCTTATCACAGGTTAATTTATGAATAAAAACATCGGGGGAATACAATGTGGTCACTTACACCAGGGGGTCGGTTATACCAGATGGTCGGTAGAACTGGTTTGACTGTATATACAAATAGTGAATACACTGGTGAGACTGCGAAGTTTCCTCCTGCTAAGACATAAGAAAGAGGATTAAGCAACAATTAATAAAAAATACCTTTATCCTCCATAGATTCCTCCGTTTCCTCCGGAATGGAATCTTTTGGTTTGCCGGGTATTGAACACATATCGTGGAATCCTCTTGCCTGGGGCTTGTGATTGGCACACGCCAGGTCAGGTGGCATTCTATCGTCTGCTGCTTTTAATGAGTGGCCTTGACCTGAAATATATTCCAGAAATATTTTCCTCTTCCCACATACAACAAATCAGTAGCAGATAACCATGATCAATCTCTGTAGATGAAAGTAAAATAATTGAATAAAATTTTAAAAAAAATTGTGGCTAAAGGAGAAATTTCTCATTTTGTCAGAATGTTTTCAAAAGTCGTCTCTTGCAGTAGTCAAAATGATCTGTATTGGAGAGGGAAAGAGTTACATAAGCTACTTAAGTATTGAAGGCAATACAGAAATTGCATGACAGGTAAATATGTTTATGAATACAAGAGTGCCTGAAGGAACAAGTCTATGCCTGCCAACAGGTCAGACAATTGAGTAGTGGTCCAAGACAGACAAGACAATCAACCTAAAAACAAGTTGAATGGATACAAATCTGAACAAGAAACCGCTGAAGGCGGTAAGGCCGGATTGTCGGCAATTTGACCTTGAAAAATCGACAAACCAAGGTCAAGGTCAAAGTAACCATAGAAATCAATAGAACTTGTTACTGGTTATCTTCAGGCAAAGTTTCAACTTTGTACATCTATCCAGTGCTGAGATTTTGTCTCAACCTGAAACTTTAACCAAAATGTTGACGGAAAGACAGACAGACGGACATCGCCAATCGATAGACCGGAATTGCTAGAGCAATCCGGCCAAAAACTAGCTGATGTGTTGCATTTGAAAATGTATGTTCCATAGTGCAGATATTGAGTAGTTAACTGGAAAATATTGATAAAGATATTTCTGTAAACCTTTATCTTATCTAGCTTTAACAAGTTGCTTTTCGATAAATCTCTTACCCATGTGTTTACTGGCTTTCTCACACCAGAACACCACACAACAGTCTTTCCTAGCAACTGTCTACTTTTCCACATAGACTGTCATGTTAGTCTATTGTTGGAAGACGAATAATACTTGTTGCATTGACTTTTGTCAAACATTGAAAAGAATATTGGCGCAGTTGTGGTTTGAACCAACAACCCCTGGATTGACAGCCAGCATCACTACCAACAGAGCAATTAGTGCTGGTTAACTCACCAGAGAAGGCTTTCCGTTCATGTCCATGATGAATTGCTCCACTGGATCCAAACTTGACATCTTCCCTGGATGTCGGGGGTTCAGCTTGGAGCCCACTTTCCTTGACTTTCTGCTCGATATTGGGCTCCATAGGGAAATGTCCATAGGGCTCCAAACAGAGCTCCAGTCTGTCCTCTGACGAGTTATATCTGAACACCTGGAAATAGGGTTGTTTAGTTTTATTGAGCCGTTACACCATTTGTTAACAGTATTTCAGTTTACTACAGGTACAGTGTACTTATCCATTGCTCCTTGAAGGCAAACCAGTACTAGGCTTGGAAATTTGCCATTCCAAAATGCACTCCATCATTCAAATTCACTCTTAACCATTGAGACCAGATTGGGATCACAATTTTTAACACATTGATTGTTTGTTTAGATTAACCCTTTCCCTCATACGACAATTCTGCAGCAGACGACTGAACATATTATGTCAAAAAATAGAAAATCTCTTTAATTGAATGGATAACCTATGACTAAAAGTGGAAAACATTGTGGCACTATGTTTTAAACAAGAGGGCCATGATGGCCCTATATCGCTCACCTGATTTAATAGAACTTCAATAGTTTTCAAAGATTTTACTCTATACACATTTGGAAAACAAACAACCTCCCTGGTGGCCATGTTTTTCAACGGATCAGATTTATTTGAGTAACCTTGGAAGAAGGTTACCCAAGGAACATTTGTGCCAAATAATCTTTAAATCAGGCAGGTGCTTTTGGACAAGTAGATTTTTAAGATTTTACAATGCACATATAAGGAAAACAAGCCCCGCCCCTGGCGGCCATGTTTTTCAATGGATCGGATTTGTTTGAACAATCTTGGTAGAAGGTCCCCCAAGGAACATTTGTGCAAAATAATTTTCAAATCGGGCTAATACTTTTGGACAAGAAGATTTTTAAAGTTTTAACAATGCACATACATAACGAAAACAAGCTCCGCCCCCTGGCGGCCATGCTTTTCAACAGATCGGAAATATTTGAACAATCTTGGTAAAGGGTGCCCCAAGGAACATTTGTGCAAAATAATTTTCAAATCGGGCCAGTACTTTTGGACAAGAAGATTTTTAAAGTTTTAACAATGCACATATAAGGAAAACAAGCTCCGCCCCCTGGTGGCCATGTTTTTCAACGGATTGGAAATATTTGAACAATCTTGTTAAAGGGTGCCCCAAGGAACATTTGTGCAAAATAATTTTCAAATTGGGACAGTACTTTTGGGCAAGAAGATTTTTAAAGTTTTAACAATGCACATATAAGGAAAATAAGCTCCGCCCCCTGGCTGCCATGTTTTTCAACGGATCGGAAATATTTGAACAATATTGGTTAAGGGTACCCCAAGGAACATTTGTGCTAAATAATTTTCAAATCAGGCCAGTACTTTTGGACAAGAAGATTTTTTAAGATTTGGCAATTTTCCCCTTTTCTGATGCCACAGCAACCAAAGTTCTACTTGGAATTAAATTCTTTGAACAACTTTGAAAGAGGACCACCCAAGGACCATTCCTGGGAAGTTATTTTGAAATCTGTGCATTGGTTTAGTAGAAGAAGTCATTTGTAGGAAATTATTAACAGACGGACAGACGACGACGACGACGATGACGACGGACGGTGAGTGATCACAAAAGCTCACCTTGCACTTCGTGCTTAGGTGAGCTAAAAAACTGTCTGCTGAAGAAAGCGTCTTTATGAGGGAAAGGGTTAAGTGTTATCTAAGCCACTTTCAACAGTATGTTATATCGCAGCATTTCCTGGGTAAATAACCAGTACTACCATTATTATTTATCTCGACATCAATACATCAGTCAAAACGCTATCCCTACACTCCTGAGCACCAAGGAGGGGAAGCTATAACTAACCCGTTTATTCAACATATTGAACACTTGTTTGGAAAAGAATAATTTGCATGTGAGGAGAAATTCCTGTAATTTCAAAAAGTGGTCCATTTTATGTGTAAGTCTACAACCACTACATTACTGATTTGTTGAAGACACAGGAGGTCAAAGACGGCCAGTATCGCTCCACTACCATTAGGCAAAAATTAAGTCTCCAAAAGTCCCCTGATCACCATGTTTTTTGACCAATCAACATGGCTTATGGAATCTGATAGAGGGTTACCCAAGGAACATTTCTAAACAAGAGGGCTATGATGGCCCTGAATCACTCACCTGATTTTTCCCCCTTCACTTTAGCTATATAAGCCCCGCCCCCTAGCGGCCATAGTTTCCGACCAATCAACTTGGCTTGAAGGAATCTGATAGAGGCACCATAGAAACAATTCTACAAAATTATTTGAAAATCGGCCTGACACTTTTGGAGGAGAACATTTTTTAAGTTTTCACTATAACCATATAAGGCAGAATAGCCCCCCCCCCCCTGTCAGCCATGTTTTTAAACCAATCAACACGGCTTGAAGGAATCTGATAGAGGGTCATCCAAGGAACATTTTTACAAAATTATTTGAAAATCTGCTAACCAGTTTGGGAGAAGAAGAATTTTGAAAGTTTTTTCATTTCGTTGCCATGGAAACCAGAATTCTGCATGGATCTCAAAAATTTGAAGGAAATCTGGTGAGGTCATTGAGAGGATGCTTTCTGTGAAGTTTCATCCCAATTGACCCACTGGTTACTGAGAAGAAGAAGTTGACGAACGGCGCATGATGGACGCCGGACAAAAGGCGAACACAATAACTCACCTTGAGAAAAGCTCATGTGAGCTAAAACTTATTTGAAAATCAGCCTGACACTTTCGGAGGAGAAGACTTTTTTAAGTTTTCACTATAGCCATATAAGGCAAAATAGCACCACCCTCTGGTGGCCATGTTTTTCAACCAATCAACATGGCTTGAAGGAATCTGATACAGGGTCACCCTAGGAGCATTTCTACAAAATTATTATTAATAATAAATTATTATGTCGGCTACTTTTGGAGAAGAAGTTTCCACTATAGCCATATAAGGCAAAAAAACTCCCTGCCCCTGGCGGCCATGTTTTTTGACCAGATTTTTTAAGTTTTCACTATAGCTATATATTAAGGCAAAACAGCCCCGCCCCCTGGTGGCCATGTTTTTTTACCAATCAACTTGGCTTGAAGGAATCTGATAGAGGGTCACCCAAGGAACATTTCTACAAAATTATTTGAAAATCAATTTGACACTTTTGGAGGAGAAGATTTTTTGAGTTTACACTATTTTTCCTTCTTTCGATTGCCATGGAAACCAGAATTTTGCATGGATCCAAAAAATTTGAAGAAATTTAGGAGAGGACATTGAGAGGATGCTTTCTATGAAGTTTTATCCGAATTGGCCAAGTGGTTAGGGAGGAGAAGTCGTTTGAAGCAAAAACTTAACGGACGGACACACAACGGACAATTCGCCATGACATAAGCTCGACTGGCTTTCAGCCAGTGGAGCTAAAAAAGCATTTTAATTGCGTAAAGGAACATGGATGTGATTAATGTACAGGCCATAATTTATAGATTGATCAGAGAGGATCAAGAGAGCTTTATTACTTGAAGGTAAATAGTAAAGACTCTGTGTCTGTGCTCAGTAAGCATATACTTTTCAGCCTGATTTGACTCGCATATTTTCACCTTTCCTGTACTCTGCAGATGCAGATGACTTTTGAAAACAGTGTAAATTTAATGTTTTCAAAGTCATCTGCTGCAGATTTATTGTATGTGGGATTGATTGATTGATTGTTTGGTGTTTAAACGCTGCTTTCAACAATTGTTCAGTTATATCACGGCATTTCCTTGACAAGTTACCAGTACTACTGGTCCATTTATCCTGACATCAGCAAGTCAGTCGTAATTGCTATACCTGCAACCCTGAGCACCAAGGACGGCAGCCACTACTACCTTATTTATGCACATCTACCCATTATAGTCATGACATTGACCAAGTTTTGAAAAGATTCGGTCAGAAACATAGGAGGAGATGCGTTCTCAAGGCTGCAATATCAATCAGCTACAGAGACTAAGTTACAAGGGACATAAATCTTGCAAATATCAATGAACCGGAAAATCGCCGCTTCATGCACATCTACCCATTATAGTCATGACATTGACCAAGTTTTGAAAAGATTCGGTCAGAAACATAGGAGGAGATGCGTTCTCAAGGCTGCAATATCAATCAGCTACAGAGACTAAGTTACAAGGGACATAAATCTTGCAAATATCAATGAACCGGAAAATCGCCGCTTCATGCACATCTACCCATTATAGTCATGACATTGACCAAGTTTTGAAAAGATTCGGTCAGAAACGTAGGAGGAGTTGCGTTCACAAGGCTGCAATATCAATCAGCTACAGAGACTAAGTTACAAGGGACATAAATCTTGCAAATATCAATGAACCGGAAAATCGCCGCTTCATGCACATCTACACATTATAGTTATGACATTGACCAAGTTTTGAAAAGATACGGTCAGAAACGTAGGAGTTGCGTTCACAAGAAATGGACGTACGGACGGACGGACAGGCGGAGAAGATGATGCCAATATACCACCGCCTCCGGCGGCGTATAAAAAAGCTTTCACCTGATCAGCCCATGAGCCACCGCCTTCTTTGGCAGCTGAGAAAATATGGCTAAGAAGATTTTGTTTTAGTATGTTAATACATACTCTGAATAAGTTTCTTTTTTTAAATGCAGATATTTATAACTGAATGATGATGATTACATATTTATAACATAATGATGATAATAACTATCATTTTCATTCTCACCTTTCCTGGTAGACAAGGTAGCTGACAATGTTTCCCTTCCACGAGTCCTAGATCTCGATTCACCTGGTTGTAGAGTAAACCTCCCACAGAGAACAAGTGTGGCATGCCCTGTACATAGGTCCACAAGTCCTTCCCAGCCAACTCGCTGATTATCCGGAGAGAGGCTACGGATGTGTCAATGCTGTCTCCACCTGTTTGATCAATTGAACGTTTAACCTTTTCTCACATTCAGACACATTTACATGCATATGCAGCTAACCATTTTTGAAAATATTAATGCAGAAGGAGAAATTGCTGCTAATAACTAGAAATTTCTCCTCTTGCCACAATATTTTATTCTCTATTAAACAAAGAACCTTTAATTAATAGAGATTTTCAACATGTTTACCTAAAAGTTGTCTGATGACATTGCTTATCTTTAAAAGATAAATCATGTGAGGGCTGTTCCAGAAAAATTTCTAGTGGGGGGAGGAACGACAAGCTATTTTTATTCGATGGGTGGGGGGGTTATTTGTTAATTAAAATTAAAATTGGTGCCCAAAAAATGTTTAAAATTTGATAGGTGGTAGCCTAAAAATTGCTGGTGGTAATTTGTAGATGTGCATGACACAATTTAGAGTCTAGAGTTATCTTCCGTTGAACTCTGGCCTTTTTATTTAAATACTAGCAGTCAGTATGCAGAGAAATGATTCCTATGTATTACTCTACCAAAACAAGTGAAAAAGAAACACAGTTCTTTCAAGATATACAATAACTTAATTTCACAATTTCAATTAAACACATCATACTTACTTCTTTGTATATCTTTCAGTGCCTGTAGTAAGCGTTCAGCGTTCTGGTCCTGTGTTTCCTCCTCAAAACTGCTCCATGATGCTATATGTTTACTGCTAGCTGGGGGTGGGTAGGACTGAGCCATATCTGTGCACAAAATGAAAGATCAAAAGATTGAAAAACAAGAATTTTATAGGAATACATGTGTCACTTGTAAATATTTCCGCAAATGAAATTGAGAAAGACGGTAGATAGACAAGTGATCCCTATGTGTCACCCTGCCAAGACATTTGACATAATAAAAGTCAACAAAATAGGCATATATAATACATGAATATATATAACAAAATAGGCATAAAATACATGAATATATACAGTTAAGAACATCTTGAAATTGACAAATGCTCCGCTCCGCTCACGTTCCAACCGCTCTCAAAGCGTTCACTCATTCATAACATTGCGATTGCTTTTTTCCGTTCCGTTCAGATTGAGCGCTTTTTTACGCTCACTCGGAACGCTTTTTTTCGATCAAAATCCGTTCAACGATTTGATTGGCTTAAATTAATTTTGTTTCGTTTATATTTTTTTACTTAACCCTAAATATCAACAAACGATCTAGAGTTTTTTCAGCACAATCGTTAGTAGCATTATTACGAAAATGATCATATTAATAATATTTGTTACATTCTAATTCAATCGGATACTTGAGTGTCTTATAAAACAAAAGTTTAGTATACAAATGACTTTTAATAAAAGAGTTTCGTAAAATAATTATCGGATAGTTGTTGCAACCGTTCAATGAGCGAATGATTGGATTTTTGCAATCATTATGATTGTTTCGTTCAGAGCGCAAAATTACGTTCCGCTCATAAAGCGTTCCAACTTCGTTCCAATCACGCTCACGATCCAATCACGTTCCGCTCAGATTGTCAATTTCATGATGTTCTTAACTGTAACAAAATAGGCATAAAATACATGAATATATAACACAATAGGCATACAATACATGAATATATAACAAAATAGGCATATAATACATATAGGATCAATCATGAGTTTTCTTTGGGAGATCAAGATTTCTTAAATTCGTCTAGAAAAAGACGGTTATTAACCGAGCCTCTTGGCGAGGTTAATAACTCTCTTTTTCGAGACGAATTTAAGAAATCTTCTCCAAAGTAAAACGAGTGATGGATTCTTTTTATCACCTAAACAGTGTGTTTTAATGAAAAATATTGACAACATCAAAACAAAGACCGAATAACATATTCTTCATAAGAACTTGTGATTCACCGCATAAAAAAGTAGTCCTCATCATTTTTAAATAAGAAGAAAAAAACAAACAATGTCTTAAACAATTAAGACTCGTTATTTATTCAAAATAACGTATTATTGCATTTTTCAATGTGTAAAATTTAACAACTTAACAATAAACATAATAAAGATAAAGGTCAAAATGACGTCATCAGTAGTCGCGTGTATGACGTGTATTTGATATCACACATGTTGGATATCGTTTATCCGTGATTTGTTCTCAACTTGAAAATAAGGGTATTTATGTGATAAATGAATATATAACAAAATAGGCATATATAATACATGAATATATAACAAAATAGGCATATAATACATGAATATATAACAAAATAGGCATATAATACATGAATATATAACAAAATAGGCATATAATACATGAATATATTACAAAATAGGCATAAATAGGCATATAATACATAAATATATAATAAAATAGGCATATATAATACATGAATATATAGCAAAATAGACATATAAAACATGAAATATAACAAACAAGAGGGCCATGATGGCTCACCTGTTTTTTTTTTTTTTTTCACTTTAGCCATATAAGCCCCGCCCCCTGGCAGCTAAAGTTTTTGACCAATCAACATGGCTTGAAGGAATCTTATAGAGGGTCACCCTAGCAATATTTCTACAAAAAGATTTTTTAAGTTTTCACTAAAGCCATATAAGACAAAATAGCACTGCCTTGTGGCGGCCATGTTTTTTGACTAATCAATATGGCTTTAAGGAATCTGATAGAGGGTGACCTAAGGAACATTTCTACAAAATAATTTGAAAATCAACTTGACACTTTCAGGAGAAGATTTTTTAAGTTTTCACTATAGCCATATAAGGCAAAATAGCCCCGCCCCCTGGCGGCCATATTTTTCGACCAATCAATATGGCTTGAAGGAATCTGATAGAGGGTCATCCAAGGAACATTTCTACAAAATGATTTGAAAATCTGCCAACCAGTTTTGGAGAGGAAGATTTTTAAAGTTTTTTTCATTTCGTTGCCATGGAAACCAGAATTCTGCATGGATCCCAAAAATTTGAAGGAATTCTGGTGAGGTCAATGTGAGGATGCTTCCTGTGAAGTTTCATCCCAATTGACCCACTGGTTACTGAGGAGAAAAAGTTGACGGACGACGCATGCCGGACGCCGGACAAAAGGCCATCACAATAACTCACCTGGAGCACTTCGTGCACAGGTGAGCTAAAAAGGCATATGATACATAAATATACCAATCAACATGGCTTGAAGGAATCTGATAGAGGGTCACCCCAGGAATATTTCTACAAAATTATTTAAAAATCAGCCAGACACTTTCGGAGAAGAAGATTTTTTAAGTTTTCACTATGGACATATTAGGCAAAATAGCCACGCCCTGTGGCGGCCATGTACGGCAAAATAGCCCGCCCCCCTGGCGGACATAGTTTTCAACCAATCTACATTGCTTGAAGGAATCTGATAGAGGGTCACTCTAGGAATATTTCTACAAAATTATTTGAAAATCAGCCCAACACTTTCGGAGAAGAAGATTTTTCAAGTTTTCACTATAGACATATTAGGCAAAATAGCCCCACTCCCTTGCGGCCATGATTTTCAATCATGTTTTTTTTTACCAATCAACTTGGCTTGAAAGAATCTGATAGAGGGTCACCCAAGGAATTTAGTAGAGGACATAGAGAGGATGCTATCTATGAAGTTTCATACTAATTGGCCAAGTAGTTAGGAAGGAGAAGTCGTTTGAAGCAAAAAGTTAACCCACACACGCATGACAGACAATTCTCCATGACATAAGCTCGACTGCCTATCAGCCAGTGGAGTTAAAAAGTGACCCGGGATGGGGCCATTTTTTACCCCAGGGCTATAATTTGAACAATATTGGTAGAGGTCAACTAGATGAAGCTACATACCAAATATCAAAAGCCTGGACATTCTACATTGTGATTACGCAGTGACCAAAGTTGTGAATTAAATTTAATCATTTGAACTAATTTTAAAGAGGACCACTAAAGGAAAGGATCATGCCTTTGAAGTTTGGTTTTAGAGGAGATACTGTTTAAAGAAATTGTTGATTACGTAGACAAACTAATTGCAATCACAATATCTACAAATTGACTTTTTTCATATTCATACAGATGAAAATATTGCAGATTTTGAGACCAAGTATAGCGATGATTGGTTGTACATCAGCCAAACTTACAGAGCAGACACTGTTAGTACAGTTTTGGCCATTTCGAGGGACTTAATTTTGTAGTGACTAAGATAATGTTGTAAGTTATCAAACCTGACCAAAGATATTCTGCCCATTAACATATTGTCTAAATTTGGTGATGATCGGATAAAGGCTTCACAAGATATTTAGTTGACAATACCAATTTTAGGGAATTTCTATAATTAAAGGGATATAATTGTCTATCGACTAAAGCAATATGGCTTGTTATCGAACTTGTCCGAGATATTACGCCAATACACATTCTGACCAAATTTGGTGATGATTACACAAAGGCTCCTAAAGTTATTGAGCTGACAAGACCAATTTTAGGTAATTTCTATAATTAAAGAGCGATAACTCTCGATTGACTTAAGCGATATGGCTAGTTATCAAACTTTTCCGAGATATTATGCCAATACACATTCTGACCAAATTTGGTGATGATTGGACAAAGGCTCCTAAAGTTATTGAGCTGACAAGACCAATTTTGGGTAATTTCTATAATTAAAGGACGATAACTCTTGATTGACTAAAGCGCTATGGTTAGTTATCGAACTTGTCCGAGATATTATGCCAATACACATTCTGACTAAATTTGGTGATGATAGGACAAAGGCTTCTAAAGTTATTGAGCTGACAAGACTAATTTTAGGTAATTTCTATAATTAAAGGGCAATAACTCTTGATTGACTAAAGCGATATGGCTAGTTATCGAACTTGTCCGAGATATTATGCCAATACACATTCTGACCAAATTTGGTGATGATTGGACAAAGGCTCCTAAAGTAATTGAGCTGACAAGACCAATTTTGGGTAATTTCTATAATTAAAGGGCAATAACTCTTGATTGACTAAAGCGATATGGCTAGTTATCGAACTTGTCCAAGATATTATTCCAATACACATCCTGACCAAATTTGGTGATGATTGGACAAAGGCTTCTAAAGTTATTGAGCTGACAACATACTGGACGCCGCCCGCCAGCCCGCCCGTGCGCCGCAGGTAAAACTATAATACAATCCGTTTTTTCAAAACGGGCGTATAAAAAGGATAAGTCTTTTTAAAAGTCAATTGCAGCAGAGGTGTTAAAAGATATAGTCTATGTCAGAGCAAAGGTCTAATAGGAAGGACAAAGAAGCATGTATTTGACCTGGATCAGGCAGCACTTCTAAAGCCAGTTTGTCGCCATGGTGAATATCCAATGGCGTCTCTTCCTCTCCTGTCTTCTTTGGCTCTAAAACTTTTGGGGGAAATCCAAGTCGGATTTTCTGTCTATTCGGTGGAACATCAACTGTGTCTGCTATCAGCTTTTGTAACTGTGAGTATGTCATCTCTTTGACTAACGTTAACATAACCTACATACCACAATATAAATGAAACTGTTTACTTGATATAAAATTCTTTTAAGTTGTTTCTTAGAAAAAAATATAACAAGAGCTGTCGGAGGACAGCGCGCTCGACTATTTCAGCGCTTATTTAAGTTACTGAGATAATGGACTCTAATGTAGTTGCATGCAAAACATTAACCACAATTTTCTTAAAGGGTGATAATTTGCATTATATGCTGGATAGAGTTATTTAACTTGATTATTTTGATAGATGTGATGGTTGGGAAGGGTTATATAACTTTTCAATGGAATGCATCAAGTAGTTACTAAGATATTGTCTCTAAATGTAGTTGCACGCAAACCTTTAACCATAATTTCTAAGTAAAAAAAAGGGCAACAATTTGCACCATATGCAGGATAGAGTTATCTTAATTGGGTATTGTGTATCTAGTTGTGAAAGGTTGTATAAAGTTTCAATACAACGCTTCAAGTTGTTACTGAGATTACACTCTAAATGTAGTTGCAAAACTTTAACCAGAATTTCTAAGTCCAAAAAGGGCCATAACTTGCATAAAATGCTGGATAGAGTTATCGTACTTGATTGTTTACATAGGTGTGATGTTTGGGAAGGGCTGTATAAAGTTTCAATGCAATGCATCAAGTAATTACTATGATATGGTCTCTTAATGTAGTTGCATGCAAAACTTTAACCAGAATTTATAAGTCCAAAATGGCCCATTACTTGCATAAAATGCAGGATAGAGTTATTTAAATTGAAAGTCAACATAGGTATGATAGTTGGGAAGGGTTGTATAAAGTTTCAAAGCAATGCATAAAGTAAATACTAGGATATCGAATCTTAATGAAGTTGCACGCAAAACTTTAACCAAATTTCTAGTTAAAAAAGGGCCATAACTTGCATAAAATGCAAGAGTTATCTAACTTGATAATCTACAAAGGTGTGATAGTTGGGTAGGGTTGTAGAAAGTTTCAATGTAATGCATCAAGTAAACACTGAGATAAGTAAAAAAAGGGCCATAACTTGCATATAATGCAGAATAGAGTTATCTAAATCAATAATCTACACAGGTGTGATAGTTGGGTAGGGTTATATAAAGTTTCAATGCAATGCATCAAGTAAATACTGAGATATGGACTGTTAATTAAGTTGCACGCAAATCTTTAACCAGAATTTCTAAGGTAAAAAAAGGGCCATAACTTGCATAAAATGCCAGATAGAGTTATCTAACTTGATAATCTACACAAGTATGATAGTTGGGCAGGGTTGTAGAAAGTAACAATGCAATGCATCAGGTAAATACAGAGATATGGACTCTTAATTTAGTTGCACGCTAAACTTTAACCATAATTTCTAAGTTAAAAAAGGGCCATAACTTGCATAAAATGCCGGATAGAGTTATTTAACTTGATAATCTACATAGGTGTGATAGTTGGGTAGGGTTGTATAAAGTTTCAATGCAATGCAATAAGTAAATACTGAGATATGGACTGTTAATTTAGTTGCACGCAAAACTTTAACCAGAATTTCTAAGTAAAACAAGAGCGCAAAATGTCACAAAATACGCCCGTCCTGTTTTTTTGAGACCAAGTATAGTAGTAATTGGTTGTACGTCAGCCAAACTTAGAGAGCGGACACTGTTAGTACAGTTTTGGCCATATCGAGGGACATAATTGTGTAGTGACTAAGATAACGTTGTAAGTTATCAAACGTGACCAAGATATTTTGCCCATAAACATATTGTCTAAATTTGGTGATGATCGGATAAAGGCTTTACAAGTTATTTAGCTGACAAGACCAATTTTAGGTAATTTCTATAATTAAAGGGCAATAACTCTCTATCGACTGGAGCAATATGGCTAGTTATCGAACAGGCCAAGATATTACGCCAATACACATTCTGACCAAATTTGGTGATGATTGGACAAAATCTCCTAAAGTAATTGAGCTGACTTGACCAATTTTAGGTAAATTCTATAATTAAAGAGGGATAACTCTCGATTGAATAAAGCGATATGGCTAGTTATCAAAATTATCCGAGATATTATGCCAATAATACACATTCTGACCAAATTTAGTAATGATTGGATAAAGGCTTCTAAAGTTATTGAGCTGACAAGACCAATTTTAGGTAATTTCTATAATTAAAGGGCGATAACTCTCAATTGACTTAAGCGATATGGTTAGTTATCGAACTTGTCCGAGTTATTATGCCAATACACATTCTTACCAAATTTGGTGATGATTGGACAAAGGCTCCTAATTTTATTGAGCTGACAAGACCAATTTTAGGTAATTTCTATAATTAAAGGGCAGTAACTCTCGATTGACTAAAGCGATATGGCTAGTTATCAAACTTGTCCGAGATATTATGCCAATACACATTCTGACTAAATTTAGTGATGATTGGGCAAAGGCTTCTAAAGTTATTGAGCTGACAAGATCATTTTTTGGTAATTTCTATAATTAAAGGGTGATAACTCTTGATTGACTTAAGCGATATGGCTAGTTATCGAACTTGTCCGAGATATTATCCCAATACATATTCTGACTAAATTTAGTGATGATTGGACAAAGGCTTCTTAAGTTATTGAGCTGACAAGACCAATTTTGGGTAATTTCTATAATAAAAGGGCAATAACTCTTGATTGACTAAAGCGATATGGCTAGTTATCGAACTTGTCCGAGATATTAGCCCAATACACATTCTGACAAAATTTAATGATCATTTGACCAAGGCTTCTTAAGTTATTGAGCTGACAAGACCAATTTTGGGTAATTTCTATAATTAAAGGGCGATAACTCTTGATTGACTAAAGCGATATGGCTAGTTATCGAACTTGTCCGAGATATTATCCCAATACACATTCTGACTAAATTTGGTGATGATTGGACAAAGGCTTCTAAAGTTATTGAGCTGACAACATACTGGACGCCGCCCGCCCGTACGCCGCAGGTAAAACTATAATACATAAAATGCATGATATAGTTATCTAACTTGATAATGTACATAGGTGTGATAGTTGGGTAGGGTTGTATAAAGTTTCAATGCAATGCATCAAGTAAATACTGAGATATGGACTCTTAATTAAGTTGCACGCAAAACTTTAACCAGAATTTCTAAGTAAATAAGGGCCATAACTTGCATAAAATGCAGGATAGAGTTATCTAACTTGATAAGCTACATAGGTGTGATAATTTGGTAGGGTTGTAGAAAGTTTCAATGCAATACATGTAGTATTTAAGTACTTGCATGCAAAACCTTAACCAAAGTGATGTGGACGCCGACGCCAGGGTGAGTAGTATAGCTCTCATATTCTTCGAATAGTCGAGCTAAAAACTCAATATTTACAAGATTTTAAGAATTATTTTGATACAGACTTGAAAATATTCTTAGAAAAGAAAAAAAAACTTGCATGGAGCAGTTTCTCCTTCATCCTAAATGTTTTCAAAAAGTTTTTGCAGCAGATGCATCAAAAGTTGCCCCCCATGCAGTCATAAATTAACCTGTCTGCATAAAACAACTTAATAAACAAGCAATTTCTGTGTTTCCCACAATGTTTCCAACTCCATTCATTATACTTTGAATTATTGAGAAAGCGTCCATTTGGTCAAGATATTTTGAAAGTTGTCCGTCTGCAGAACTGGTTTATGTGAGACTACTCTCCCTACTAATCTGGTCCTTTTGAAAACAATTACTCAGACCCCTCCTGATCATCCATTGGATGTTTCAACTGTAGCCATCTGGGAATATCATTGGTGAATAACAAACTAGCCACAGCATTATGCATAATATGTTTACAATGCCTCCAAACAATTTGTTAACTTCTAAATAAAAGGTGCTGAGCAATGTTTCTCTTTTAACTCTTTTCAATAAACAACAAATATGCAGCACACAAATTTGAAAACATCCAGGCAAAAATATTCTAACTCTCTATAATTGGAAGTTTAATTATTGTATACTTTGATATTGTTCCTTCTTGTTTCCATATGAATAAAGGATGCAATATCATTTGATATTGCACGGGTTGATATTGCACTGGAATCTTTTTCATGTGACGCTAAGGACTGAACTATTTCCATACACTAACGTTACAAAGCGCTCTCATCCAACCTTTCATGATTTAGAGACCAGCTAACTTCTACTTCTACTTTGTTACTGTCAGGGCTCAGTGCATCACAGGCAAGTGAAGTGAAGCCATTACAATGGTTAAAACAACTAATTAGGCATATTTACAAATATAAATGAAATAAAAAAACATCTGTGTTGTTTAGGCTGTGTATCAATGTAGACGGGACTTGAATCAGTTTACAGATGTGATCTGTGCAAGTGTTCGACTCTCTGATAGTCCTAGGAAAAAGCTGTGCTTATACGGTTCGTAGTACATTGTTTGGTACATCTTTTATAGATGACACGTAGTGAAAAAAAATCGATAGACATACACAAAACCCAATCTGGTCTATTTATAGCGTTAGCTATGCTAGTAAATACGTACATAGTTTCTGACGTAATAATGTGACGTGTACATCAATAATATTGCTTGATTGTTGTTTTGTTTGTCGTTGACGATCTATTATAAGTGTATCAACAAATAAAGAGGGATTCATAACTGCTAGGATGAATAAGCAAATGATTTGTTTTAAAGGTAGGTCTTCAGATTTGTTTTGTTATCCTCCGATGTGAAGTTTATCAACGCAGTAGCCTTTATATTTATATGTCTAAGATGTGTGTTCGCTTTACTGAACATACTGCGAGGTCACAAGGCCCTTTTAAAGGGGCATCTAAATCATAATAAAAATGCAAATATCCAGGCGTAAATACAAGAATAAGATAATACACAAGTTCTTAATGAAAAACACTGTTAGAAAAGGCGATACACATCATTTTGTCGACGATTCTAATTTCGAGTCGACAACAATGGCGGTTCGTAAATTATATTTTCAGCGACTTTAGCAACCAGCGTAAAGGAGAGTATAATTGCGCGATATATCTTTAATGTTTATTTATCTAAACAATCCAAAACGACTGTTAATTTTCTAATAGTGTGACGTGTTTAACACAAACAAAACAACACATTTTAAATAGCCAATATCAAATTATACAATAAAAAGGTTATTGCATGATTATGGGAATCTATTGTGTTGGGACTCGTTCCTTCGGCGGAGTTCTGCCCTCGCAAGCTCGGGCCGAAGGAACTCGTCCAAGACAATATTTTCCCATATTGATGCAATAACCTATATTATTGGAGAGAATTGAAAATATTGTGTGGCAAATGGAGGATCATCCTGAGCAATTTCTCTGTTTGCCACAATATTTTCAAAAGTCTTCCGCTGCAAAAAACATAGAAATGCTTCAAGCAAGTGGGAAACAGTTTTACAGTATAAATCTGCTTTCGGCAGACAATATGGTGATAGTTAGAACAGTTTGAAACTATATACCTGTCGTCCATCCGATGTTTGTAATCTGACTTTCTGTGTAACTGAGGAAGGACTTATTGTAAGTCCTGTAGAAGTACCCGGTGTGGGTTCATTGGTAGATACTGTGGTATGACTAGATTTAGACAACAAACCCTGAAATAATTATTGGTATGACTAGATTTAGAAAACAGACCCTGAACAAATAAGTGGTATAACTAGATTTATACAATAAACCCTAAACAAATAAGTGGTATATCTAGATTTAGACAATAAACCCTGAAAAAAGAATTGATATGACTAGATTTAGACAATAAACCCTGAACATATAAGAGATGCCACTAGATTTAGACAATAAACCCTGAAAATAAAAGTGGTATGACTAGATTTAGACAACAAACCCTGAAAATAGAATTGGATCTGTAAATTTGTTTTGCTTAAGAGTATTTTATCTAGGTATTTTTTAATCTTAAAACTTAAAAGGAATAGCATTTAAAACTTCTAACCTTTTCAGTGTTTTGTCCAACATATGAAGAGACGAATATAAGTGTGATGAACTATATTATATATCACACTTAGTCATGTGATCTATGAATGATGTCATTTATATAAATATAACCCAAAGAAGGTTTTATTAATGAAAAGAGTTGAAACCCTTGCAGCAACACAAGAAATTGCTTGCGGCAACACGAGAAATTACTCATAATAAGGAAATTGTCCATTAGCCACATTGTTCTAAAAATTTGTCTTATACTGCAGATTTGTCAAAATGTGTCTGCATGACTTAACCCTCCTATAGATGCTTTCTGATGCCTCTGCAGCAGACGGGTTTTTGAAAACATAGTGACAAAAGAAGAAATTGCTCAAAACAAGCAATTTCTCCCTTTGCCACAATGTTTTCCACTTTTTGTCATAGGTTATCCATTCAATTATAGAGATTTTCTATTTTTCGACAAAATATGTTCAAAGTCGTCTGCTGCAGAATTGTCGTATGAGGGAAAGGGTTAAAGTGTTAAAAATATATTTACCATATAAAAAGCATTAATTATTGTTTATTCATAACAAGAGCTGTCCGTAAACAGCATGCTGGACTATATAGCCATTTGATACTATAGACAACAGTTGTTATTTAGATAGTAGCTTGATAGTTTAGCACTATAAATCAAGTTGGATAAGTCTTGTTTGAATAGCATCTGCTGTTTGTGAGAAAAAAAGTGGTCATGCATGCAAAACTTTAACCCAAATTTTTGACTTCAAAAAGGGCCATAATTTATAATAAATTTAGTCAGGAGTTAACTAACCTGATTGTTTGATAACTTTAAAGACTATATTGAAGTTTTAAATCAATCCATGAGTGGTTACTGAGATATGTGCGTGATAGTACCATTCATGCAAAACTTTCACCAAATTTTCAAAGTCAAACAAGGGCCATTATTTTTACTAAATTCTTACAAGAGTTACCTAACTTGACTGTCTGACACCCCTAAACACATGAAAGAAGTTTCAAGTCAATATCATTAGTGGTTACTGAGATATATCCATGAAAGTACCTTGCATGCAAAACTTTAACCAGAATGTCTAAGTATAACAAGAGTTGTCGGAGGACAATATAGCTCGCCTATCAGGGCCATCGTCTATCAGGGCCTACTTCAGAACAGTTATAGCATTAGGTAAAGTCACACAGTATCACCTATTGCAAGATAATACACCTTTTCAATACTTCCATGCAAATGTTAACCAAGTCCATACAGGCCTTTTAAATCTGTAAATTGGTTTATATACGATGTATGCCAATAGTGAACATAATACCGAAGACTTACAGTATCAGTATCAGATAAAACCACACACTATTATTTATTGCAAGATATCACAAATTTTCAATACTTGCATGCAAATCTTAACCTGGCAACGCTGATACCAACGCCATACAAGGTCCCCTAATGATCCTGAATAAGTGTGTGAAGTTTCAAAGCAACAGCATACACAGTGTCTGAGAAAAGGCCTTGGCCGCAAAGGTTTGACCAAGCTGGCAACGCGGACGCCAACGCCAAAGCCAACGCGGACGTGATAACATAAGCTCCCCTATTTCTTCGAATAGGTGAGCTAAAAAGGGACATAATTTGCAATACATGCTGGAAAGAGTTATCAAACTTGATTGTTTATATAGGTGTGATGGTTGGAAAGGATTATATAAAGTGTCAATGCAATGCATCAAGTAGTTACTAGGATATGGACTCTTTAATGTTGTTGCACGCAAAATTTAACCAGAATTTCTAAGTAAAAAAAGGACTATAACTTGCAGTAAATGCAGAATAGAGTTATCTTACTTGATAATATTCATAGGTGTGATGGTTGGGAAGGGTTGTATAACGTTTCTATGCAATGCATCAAGTAAATACAGTGATATGGACTCTTAATGTAGTTGCACGCAAAACTTTAACCAGAATTTCTAAGTTAAGGTCATTTGATGATGTCCAATAAGTGTGTGAAGTTTAAAGCAAATAGCATCTGTGGTTTGTGAGAAAAAGCCTTGCATGCAAAACTTTAACCAAAATATCTAAGTAAAAAAAGGGGCATAATTGTGTCAAAATCTGATATAGAGTTATGGGACTTGTCCTATAAGGTCAGTTGATGATGTCCAATAAGTGTTTGAAGTTTCAAAGCAATAGCATCTGTGGTTTGTGAGAAAAAGCCTTGCATGTGAAACTTTAACCAAAATATCTAAGTAAACAAGAGGGCCATGATGGCCCTGGAATCGCTCACCTGATTTCTTTTTTTTCACTTTAGCTATATAAGCCCCGCCCCCTGGTGGCCATAGTTTCTGACCAAAATTATTTGAAAATCGGCCAGACACTTTGGGTGAAGATTTTTTAAGTTTTCACTATAGCCATATATTGCAAAATAGCCCTGCCCACTGGCGGCCATGTTTTTTGACCAATCAACATGGCTTGAAGGAATCTGAAAGTGGGTCACTTAAGGAACATTTCTACAAAATTATTTGAAAATCGGCCTGACACTTTCGGAGAAGAAGATTTTTTAAGTTTTCACTATAGCCATATGAGGCAAAATAGCCCCACCCCCCTGGCAGCCATGTTTTTCGACCAATCAACTTGGCTTGAAGGAATCTGATAGAGGGTCATCCAAGGAACATTTCTACAATTTTTTTTGAAAATCGGCCTGACACTTTCGGAGGAGAAGATTTTTTAAGTTTTCACAATAGCCATATAAGGCAAAATAGCCCCGCCCCCCTGGCGGTCATGTTTTTCGACCAATCAACATGGCTTGAAGGAATCTGATAGAGGGTCATCCAAGGAACATTTCTACAAAATTATTTGAAAATCTG
This sequence comes from Serripes groenlandicus, assembly GCA_031761405.1. Taxonomy (NCBI): domain Eukaryota; kingdom Metazoa; phylum Mollusca; class Bivalvia; order Cardiida; family Cardiidae; genus Serripes; species Serripes groenlandicus. The sequence continues at coordinate 194,550,067 of JASEVX010000001.1, forward strand.
CCAACCAGTTTGGGGGAAGAAGAATTTTGAAGTTTTTTCGGTTTCGTTGCCATGGAAACCAGAATTTTGCATGGATCCCAAAAATTTGAAGGAATTCTGGTCAGGTCATTGAGAGGATGCTTTCTGTGAAGTTTCATCCAAATTGACCCACTGGTTACTGAGGAGAAGAAGTTGAAGCACGACGCATGACGGACGCCGGACAAAAGGCGATCACAATAACTCACCTTGAGCAAAGCTCAGGTGAGCTAAAAAAGCTGAGCTGAACAAAAATCCTTAACCGGACGACCACGCCGCCGCCAGGGTCATGACAATAGCTCTCGTTTTTTCAAAAGTCTAGCTACCGGTAATAATCGAACAGGAACATGGTGATAATATGCACATCTACTCTTGTTAGTTAAGCTTCCCATAAAGTTTCATCAAATTCAAGTCAGTATTTGCTGTCAGAGAAATAACCCGGACTAAATTGACCTACATGCATGTCATATTATATAGAAATTAAAAGGGCAATAACTCTATGAAAGATCACCGAACCGGATAATGGCGATGATATGCACATCTCCTCTTGTTACTTTAGTTTCCCAATAAGTTTCATCAAAATCAAGTCAGTAGTTGCTGACAAAATTTTCATTTGTCATATTATATAGAATTTAAAAGGGCAATAATTGAATTCAAGTCAGTAGTTGCTTAGAAATAGCCAGGACAAAAGCGGGACAGACAGCCCTACAGACGAAGCGTCGACTATATGCTCATTCCGATTTTTTTTCGGGGAGCATAATAGAAGAATTCATGTATGTGCTTACCTTATTTTCATGTAGCTTTTGTCCCATGGATCTCTGTGGAGATTTCTTAGCCGCTAATTCCTGTGTTTTTTTCTGTTGCATTTTAGGTGCATTACTCACTATCTGTTTTCTAAGGTTCTTTTCTTTCTCACTCATCATCAGCTCCTCCTTATGAATTGTCTTTTTCTGAATATATCAAGGAAAGTCATTTAATTAAATGTATGAGGTACGCTGTGCAAAATTTCAATCATAAGGCATTTGCAACCAATTTAGACCCACATTAGCATTGCACAAGCATAAATTCGATCTGGTTCTACACTGTTTGCCAATTAGTCACAGAAGGTTTAAAAGTAATTATTGTTCATTTGAATGAGATACCAAGTAGATGTGCAGGCTGACTCTCTATCTAAGCATGTAATTATTGTCCATTTGAATGAGACACCAAGTAGATGTGCAGGCTGACTCTATCTTAGCATGTAATTATTGTCCATTTGAATGAGATACCAAGTAGATGCGCGAGCTGACTCTCTATCTTAGCATGTAATTATTGTCCATTTGAATGAGATACCAAGTAGATGCACGGGCTGACTCTATCTAGGCTTGTAATTATTGTCCATTTGAATGAGATACCAAGTAGATGCGCGAGCTGACTCTCTATCTTAGCATGTACTTATTGTCCATTTGAATGAGATACCAAGTAGATGCGCGAGCTGACTCTCTATCTTAGCATGTAATTATTGTCCATTTGAATGAGATACCAAGTAGATGTGCAGGCTGACTCTCTATCTAAATATGTAATTATTGTCCCTTTGAATGAGATACCAAGTAGATGCGCGAGCTGACTCTCTATCTTAGCATGTATTTATTGTCCATTTGAATGAGATACCAAGTAGATGTGCAGGCTGACTCTCTATCTAAGTATGTTATTATTGTCCATTTGAATGAGATACTAAGTAGATGTGCAGGCCGACTCTATCTAAGTATGTAATTATTGTCCATTTGAATGAGATACCAAGTAGATGTGCAGGCCGACTCTATCTTAGCATGTAATTATTGTCCATTTGAATGAGATACCAAGTAGATGTGCCGGCTGACTCTATCTAAGCATGTAATTATTGTCCATTTGAATGAGATACCAAGTAGATGTGCCGGCTGACTCTATCTAAGCATGTAATTATTGTCCATTTGAATGAGATACCAAGTAGATGTGCAGGCTGACTATATCTAAGCATGTTATAATTACGCTTAGGTTGATTTTCCTGGATCACTGCTCATTTATTCTTCACCTGATTTTGACAACTTTATATGCCGGCTTCAGATGTCTGTGCAGCAGAAGACTTTTTTAAACATCATTGGAAAACAAGCAATATCTTCTTTCGACAAGGTCTTCAACATCGAACTTTCAATTGGTTTTTTTTCTCTTTAAAATCTTCTCTTAGCAGACAACTTATAAGTGATCATATCAGATGAGTTTAAACACTTTCCCTCTTAAAAGAAATCTTAAGCAGACGTCTTCGAAAAAATACAGGCTAACAAAACAATTATTACTGAAAATCTTGAAAATCTGTAAAAAATTACATCTTTTACCTCAATATTTTCTACAACTTTTTACAATCATACCAATATTTATTTTTCTAGTTTTCCATCAATTTCTACAATTTGTAGTATTTGGCTAAACAAACCTTTGGTCCAGTAAGTATAATCTTGGAAGCTGTTTCAGCAGACCAGGCGTCTATATCGTCGCCAAAAACAGGATCTTTGTTACCTTCGCCAAAAACAGGATCTTTGTTACTGTCTACGTTGGATTCTTTCAGAGCTCTGGCCGACTGATCAAGGATTGAATCAACAACACGCTGTACAAGTCTCTCACTCCCAAATTCACCTGTTGTAAAGTTAATAGTGTAATAGTGTAATCTATACATTTACTTGATGCAGATAGTAAATAGTGTAATCTATACCTTTCCATGATGCAGATGTAAATAGTGTTAATCTATACCTTTCCATGATGCAGATAGTAAATAGTGTAATCTATACCTTTCCGTGATGAAGATAGTAAATAGTGTAATAGTGTAATCTATACCTTTCCATGATGCAGATAGTAAATAGTGTAATCTATACCTTTCCGTGATGCAGATAGTAAATAGTGTAATCTATACCTTTCCATGATGCAGATAGTAAATAGTGTAATCTATACCTTTCCGTGATGCAGATAGTAAATAGTGTAATGGTGTTAATCTATACCTTTCCGTGATGCAGATAGTAAATAGTGTAATCTATACCTTTCCGTGATGCAGATAGTAAATAGTGTAATAGTGTTAATCTATACCTTTCCATGATGCAGATAGTAAATAGTGTAATCTATACCTTTCCATGATGCAGATAGTAAATAGTGTAATCTATACCTTTCCATGATGCAGATAGTAAATAGTGTAATGGTGTTAATCTATACCTTTCCGTGATGCAGAAAGTAAATAGTGTAATAGTGTTAATCTATACCTTTCCATGATGCAGATAGTAAATAGTGTAATAGTGTTAATCTATACCTTTCCATGATGCAGATAGTAAATAGTGTAATGGTGTTAATCTATACCTTTCCATGATGCAGATAGTAAATAGTGTAATAGTGTTAATCTATACCTTTCCATGATGCAGATAGTAAATAGTGTAATCTATACCTTTCCATGATGCAGATGTAAATAGTGTAATCTATACCTTTCCGTGATGAAGATAGTAAATAGTGTAATGGTGTTAATCTATACCTTTCCATGATGCAGATAGTAAATAGTGTAAAAGTGTTAATCTATACCTTTCCATGATGAAGATAGTAAATAGTGTAATAGTGTTAATCTATACCTTTCCATGATGCAGATAGTAAATAGTGTAATAGTGTTAATCTATACCTTTCCGTGATGCAGATAGTAAATAGTGTAATCTATACCTTTCCGTGATGCAGATAGTAAATAGTGTAATAGTGTTAATCTATACCTTTCCGTGATGCAGATAGTAAATAGTGTAATAGTGTTAATCTATACCTTTCCATGATGCAGATAGTAAATAGTGTTAATCTATACCTTTCCATGATGCAGATAGTAAATAGTGTAATAGTGTTAATCTATACCTTTCCGTGATGCAGATAGTAAATAGTGTAATGGTGTTAATCTATACCTTTCCATGATGCAGATAGTAAATAGTGTAATAGTGTTAATCTATACCTTTCCGTGATGCAGATAGTAAATATTGTAATCTATACCTTTCCATGATGCAGATAGTAAATAGTGTAATCTATACCTTTCCATGATGCAGATAGTAAATAGTGTAATCTATACCTTTCCATGATGCAGATAGTAAATAGTGTAATCTATACCTTTCCATGATGCAGATAGTAAATAGTGTAATGGTGTTAATCTATACCTTTCCATCATGAAGAGAACTTTTGACACCTCTGTATTTTACAACTATTATAAATACAAGATAACCTTGTTGGTCATATGTCCCTCACCTTATTTAATAATACTTCAATAGAAAGCACACACTTTTGTGTAAAATTATAATAAAGTGACTATACATTGCAAGTCTCATATTGACCTGATGCAGTCAAGGTTATGAGTTACCAAGGTTTGTACTTATGGCCTTTAGCTAAATGTACAATGTTTTTTTTTTTTAAATGTAATACATGTATGTGCCACCAGAACAAGGTAAAGAATTGAACCAGTTTATGGATGTACCTGGGAAATGTTTTTGTACCAATGCCTGGGCGACTTCAAACACATTACTGTTTAACGTTGAGTCACTTTCGTACTGGAACCAGGGTATCTTCTCTGTTACTGTCTTACCTCCCCATTGAAGAGTGATTGGAAATCTGTAGTGTAATAAAGTCTCTGAGCTCAATATAAGGTGATTAATTCATGTCCTTAAACTTTATACAACAAATCGGGAGCAAAAGACTTTGAAAAGATGTGGGAGAAATATTGAAAAATCTTTATAAGTAAAAGTATAATTATTGAATTGAGTTGAAAACATTGTGGAAAAAAAGAGAAATATTTCCAACTGTGTGTTTATAACAATTGTTATATACTTTACAGTGGGTTATGAAACAGTGAAAATATTAAATGATATTGTCACTGTTTACTCTGTCTTTAATTCCCATCTACATGGCCTTAAATAGTAAGTAACTGCATGCAATTAACAGAATAAATGTTTGTTTAGATGTAAGAATGTAACAAGCGGGCGATGATGGCCCTGGATCGCTCACCTGAGTTATGCATTACAATTTGAATTGCGGTCTCAAGTAAGCTAATGTTAGAGGCCCAATGTCAAGTATAGCTCCACTTGCCACAACGAAAAATAACCCAACCAATGTTGTCTGTCTTTTGTCAAATTAATATGACATGAGGAAACTGATAGGTCTGCTTCAGATAAAAAGATTTTCAAAGTTAATATATCTCCTCTCTATGTAAAACAGGTGATCCCTTGGGCAGGGCCAATTTGGACTCTAGGGGTAAGGCCAATTTGGACATTTCAGGTACATTGTCATCTATTTAACAATAACTTACATTTCAGGTATATTGTCATCTATTTTACAACTAGAAATATCACTGAAGGTGATGAATACCCCCAGCTGGTGCCTGACAATATACATATGCATGATAAATTCAAGGGGCCATAACTCATTTAAAAATAAATCCAGTGCAACACGCCGACAATATGCACAACTAGGCTTGGTATCAATCATTCTTGTGAAGTTATATTGAATTCTGACCAAGTTTTGCTGAGAAATAGTGTTCACAAGAAATCTCTACAGACCAACGGACAGACCAACGGACAGACCGACCGACCGACAAGCGTGACTCCTATATAGCCCACATATACTATGTATCTGGGGGTATAATAACTTACATTTCAGGTATATTGTCATCTATTTAACAATAACTTACATTTCAGGTATATTGTCATACTCCTTTCCGTTCCAGAAATGTTTAAACCCACAAGGACATTTTCCTCCGATACACGGAGTTGTTGTTCTGTCACCATCAATGTATAGCACCGTCCCGTCTGCTCTCACCTGACGTAAGGTGTCTCTAAAATAGATAGCAAGTAGTTTGCTGTAAGGTGTCTCTAAAATAGATAGCAAGTAGTTTGCTGTAAGGTGTCTCTAAAATAGATAGCAAGTAGTTTGTTGTAAGGTGTCTCTAAACTAGATAACAAGTAGTTTGCTGTAAGGTGTCTCTAAAATAGATAACAAGTAGTTTGCTGTAAAGTCTCTCTAAAATAGATAGCAAGTAGGTTGCTGTAAGGTGTCTCTAAAATAGATAACAAGTAGTTTGCTGTAAGGTGTCTCTAAAATAGATAGCAAGTAGTTTGCTGTAAGGTGTCTCTAAAATAGATAGCAAGTAGTTTGCTGTAAGGTGTCTCTAAAATAGATAGCAAGTAGTTTGCCATAAGGTGTCTCTTAAATAGATAGCAAGTAGTTTGCCATAAGGTGTCTCCGAAATAGATAACAAGTAGTTAGCCATAAGGTGTCTCTAAAATAGATAGCAAGTAGTTTGCCATAAGGTGTCTCTAAAATAGATAGTAAGTAGTTTGCCATAAGGTGTCTCTTAAATAGATAGTAAGAAGTGTGCCATAAAGTGTCTCTAAAATAGATAGCAAGTAGTTTGCCATAAAGTGTCTCTAAAATAGATAGCAAGTAGTTTGCCATAAAGTGTCTCTAAAATAGATAGCAAGTAGTTTGCCATAAAGTGTCTCTAAAATAGATAGCAAGTAGTTTGCCATAAGGAGTCTCTAAAATAGATAGCAAGTAGTTTGCCATAAGGTGTCTCTAAAATAGTTAGCAAGTTTGACATAAGGTGTCATTAAAATTGGTAGGAAGAAGTTTGACATAAAGTTTGACTAAATTGATAGACAATATGTATGTGTCACTAAAATGTAAGACAAGAAGTTTGACATAAGGTGTCACTTAAATTGTAGACAAGGAGTAAGGCATAATGTGTCACTTAAAGAATAGCATGTTTGACATAAGGCGTGACTAAAATGGAAGGTACAGATTTAGACATAAGGTATCACTAAAGGAATAGCAAGGAGTTTTACCTAAGGAACCAATAAAACAAATAGCAAGAGTTTACATCCCTAATACCAACAATATTTGGTGCATTAACCCATTACTTCACATGACTTTTCAAAGGACGTCTGCTTTACAATCATCAGACAAACAATTTCACCATTCTAGAAAACTGAAAGAATTATATTGATAAAGATTTGAAAATATTGCCATTAACGGTGAAATTGCTCGTTTTGAGCAATTTCACCTTTTATTGCAATGTTTTCAAAAGTCGTCTGCAACAGTCGTCTGTGAGAAGTAATGGGTTAAAAGCAGATGACTTTGAACACTGGGAAAATTGTTGATAACCATCACTAGCAATTTCTCCTTTCACAACAATGTTTTTGAACCTGTACTAAAATAACAGTACTTTCACTTTTCAAGCTACATGCTTAAATTTTTAATTGAGATGTAAACACAGCAGTTGACAATTAAAATAACATGAACCCTATGAGCACAAACTATGTAAAAAGGTACAAGTTGGTTACGTTAAACAGTGCAGATTCAGATCAGCCTTCGCATTCACACACTCTGATTAGGATAAACTATGTTCAAATGTTACTTACAAAGGTTTGTTAGAAGCTTCTGTCAACTCAGAAATACCAAGTTGTACCTTTTTTTCATGAACAGGCCGTTACAAATTCTTACCCTTGACAAAAGGCGCATGTTTTTGGCCTACTTCTGTCCACATCAAGAACCAAACAATCACTGTTATTGTCATACGAACATACAGCGCCTGTAACATTTATAGGAAACATATTACGTTTATTTACCATTGTCATACGAACATACAGCGCCTGTAACATTTATAGGTAACATATTACGTTTATTTACCATTGTCATACGAACATACAGCGCCTGTAACATTTATAGGTAACATATTACGTTTATTTACCATTGTCATACGAACATACAGCGCCTGTAACATTTATAGGAAACATATTACGTTTATTTACCATTGTCATAAGAACATACAGCGCCTGTAACATTTATAGGAAACATATTACGTTTATTTACCATTGTCATACGAACATACAGCGCCTGTAACATTGATAGGAAACATATTACGTTTATTTACCATTGTCATACGAACATACAGCCCCTGTAACATTTATAGGAAACATATTACGTTTATTTACCATTGTCATACGAACATACAGCGCCTGTAACATTTATAGGAAACATATTACGTTTATTTACCATTGTCATAAGAACATACAGCGCTTGTCAGGGTTATGTGACTTGCTGCAGTTGTCTATATTGTCATTAGAAACAAGTATGCCAAGTTTGAAGTAAATATGTTTGATGGTATAGAAGATATTAGTATTTGTAAAAAAACTTTAACCAACGCAGAAGCCAACGCAAGTGCAATAGCCTCCTTATTCTGCGAATAGTCTAGTCAAGCTAAAAAGGGACATAACTGTACAAATATGGTGGACAGAGTTGACTTGCTGCAGTTGTCTATATGGTCATTAGAAAGAAGTAAGCTAAGATTGAAGTAAATATGACTGATGGTATAGCAGATATTAGTTTTTGTAAAAAACTCTTAACCAACGCAGACACCGGGGCGAGTGCAATAGCCTCCTTATTCTTCAAATAGTCTAGCTAAAAATAACCTGAAGGTTTTTCAGAAAAGTAGATCTGTCTGTGCTTCTATACTATCTAGTCAATACATATATCACATTAATCTATACTATCTAGTCAATATGTATATCACATTAATCTATACTATTCAGTCAATATGTATATCACATTAATCTTTACTATCTAGTCAATATGTATATCACATTAATCTATACTATCTAGTCAATATGTATATCACATTAATCTATACCATCTAGTCAATATGTATATCACATTAATCTATACTATCTATTCAATATGTTTATCACATTAATCTATACTATCTAGTCAATATGTATATCACATTAATCTATACTATCTAGTCAATATGTATATCACATTAATCTATACTATTTAGTCAATATGTATATCACATTAATCTATACTATCTAGTCAATACGTATATCACATTAATCTATACTATCTAGTCAATATGTATATCACATTAATCCTTTACAACAAATCTCATGCAGATGACTTATCTAACATCTCTATAAATCAGGGCGTGATTATTGAATAGAGTTAGAAACATTATGAGCAATTTCTCCTTTGTTCACAATGTTTTTAAAAATCTTCTGCTATGAGGTGTCAGAGTGTCTGTATGTGGGAGTGGGTTATTCAGAAACTTCTCGGAGCTGTCTGTGACACACTGCAGTTCCAGATCAGATTGCACAGATATATAGAGGTTGCTCTTAGAACCCCAGTAACTCGGTCAATAGCGGCACAGGCTATCAATCAAGGTGTTGTGAGTTTGAACCCCAGCTCAGCTAACATTCTTTCTGCTGTTTGACAAAGGTCAATGCAACAAGAGTCATTCCCCTCCCACCAAACAACTAACAGTTTATGTTGAAAAGTAGCCTGTTGCTTAGAAAGGCTGTTGTGTGGAAAACTAATGTTATAAATTCAGGAAAATCATGGGTTGACGAACTGGTCATCATGATTTGACAGAAACATTGTTGGAAACAGTGTAAAACCCTAAACAACAACAACAATCTAAGGTTGGTTTTCCTGTAGCAGGGTTCAACCTCATGCATTAGACAAGGTACAACTTGTTTACCTTCCTCAACAATGTAGGTTCAGATCATCTTGTCCACCTGCTTAGTCTTTTCAGATTCGTCTAACAAGCTTGTGGTAGTAATATGTGTACAGTATATATCTTGATCAGACTGTTTGGATGCACAAACTGATCTGAATCTTTACAAAAGACAACTTGTACCCTTTCCAATGCACAGGCTGAGATAAACTTACCTTCGGCAGGGAAAGAATACAGCTTTGTTGGGTCTAATTTCTTGTGTACGCTGACAGCTAACTTGTACAGACTTCCCCCTTTATCAAACTGCTCCTTTGTCAAAGCATACTCAGATAGAGCCTCGCACATCAAACACCGGAATAACTTTTTATCAGCAACAGATGTTTGGGTCCTCTCAATCACTTCATTCGGCAACATGCCAACAATTCCTGCAGCCAGAAATTAGTTTAAATCTATTGCTTTGAGCAAAACCATAAAAGCTACATGAAAGAATGAGAATGATAACAAGTATTAAAAGTTACAGATGTGTCACCTGAAAATATATCTGTATGTGAACAAGTGCCGGACGGACAACCCATGAGTGATTCCTGTGTCGCCCTGTTAAGGCTGTTTAAATAAGTCAAGTGATTTTTTCTTGGTAAAATGTGCTCATATCTACACTAAAGTAAATGTCCCAACATGGCAAACAAATGTACCTAAGGTATACAAGTAATAACTTGTATGCAACTTACAAATCTGCAATTTGCTTTCATTACCAAATGCTATATGCACAGATTTCCAAAACCTTTGTTGTGGGTTCTCAAAAGAATCGTTTTCGACATGATGAGCAATTTCTTCTTTGGCTGTTATGTTTTCAGCTTTATTTAAGTATTGAGTTTTCATTGATAGAGATTTTCCATGCAAACATGTTTTTTTTATCAAATTCATCTGCTGCCAATTTGTTGTATGAGGGAATAGGTTAATAAATAATAACTGCAGATTTGCAGACATACAGACGGACATACAGATGAACATACCTGCAGATTTGTAGATAAACTGATGGACATCTGCGACGAGTGAAGGACTGACATCATATCTCTCGATAAATATTTCCTCCATAGTGCTCACTAACTGTCTTAAATAGCGATCCTGTAAAACAAATTATTTTACATTAATGAAAATTGGTGACATTTTCTCTAATTACCAAACCTTGAGTATTGCTTCTTTTGGGTCAAACAAGAATTTAATAACAGATAATTATTAACCTTTTCCAACATGTATACAGATGAGAAGATGCTCATAATAAGCAATTTGAATAGAGTTGAAAACATTATCAAAAGGAGAAATTGCACACTTTAGCAATTTCTTATTTTGCCACAAAGTTAACAAAAGCCTTCTGCCCAGATGACGAAATGTTTCTACATGTGGTCAATGGTTCAAGTCCTGCTTGTGGGACAATTCTAATCAGAAATCACAACATAGGGTTTGAGTTTCAAATAAGGAATTAAGTCACACTGAAACCCTCTCCCACCTACTGAAGCATTTAGACGCATCACCAACTGGCAACTTTTGCCTCATATAGACGCTTTATGACGCCTCTGTAGCAGACGGCTTTATGAAAACATAGTGACCAAAGAAGAAATTGCTCAAAAGGAGCAATTTCTCTTTTTGCCACAATGTATTCCACTTTTAGTCATAGGTTATCCATTCAATTATAGAGATTTTCTATTTTTTGACAAAATATGTTCAAAGTCGTCTGCTGCAGAACAATCGTATGAGGGGAAGGGTTAAAAAGATCTCCATAGACACAAGGAATATGACAAAGAGGACCTAAATCGCTCACCTCATTTAAGTGAAATCAAGTTTTCAATTTTTTATGATACATACAAGGAAAACTAGCAACGTCTCCTTATAGTCGTAGTTATCAATTGAACGTTATGATTTCACCTATCTTGGTAGAGGATCACCCAAGAAACATTTCTGCCAAATTATTTTAAAATCAGGCCTTTATGTTTTACAAGGAGATGTTTTAAAGTTTCACTATACATTATAAGGAAAATATGAGAATAATTTAAACAATATTGGTAGAGAGTCACCCAAGGAATATTTGTGCCAAATTAATTTCTAATCCGCAAAGCGTTTTTTCACGAGAAGATATTTTAAGTTAAAAACCACAATATATATATACATATATAAGGGAAAAAAGCCCAGTACCCTGGCGGCCAGGTTTTTCATTAAAACGTAATAATTTGAAAAATCTAGGTACATGTAGATGGTCACCCTATGAACATTTGTGCCATATTATTTTCATGTGAGGCCAGTTCTTTTGGACAAGAAGATTTTTTAAACAAAAGGGTTAAAAGGGCCAAAATCAGTCCACAGCAAAACAGCCCAGGCCCCCTGGTTATCAAATTGGTCACCCAAGCAACATTTTTACATAACTATCTTTGATACTTCCGGAAATAATTTTTTTAAAGTTCTCACTATAGCCATATACGGCAAAACAGCCTACCCCCTTGCAACCATGTTGAACCTGTTAGAGGGTCACCCAATGTACATTCTACAGAATAACTTGCAAAATCGAACAGATACTTTTGGAAAAGAAGGTTTTTAAAGTTTTCACTATAGCCATATAAGGCAAAACAGCTTCGCCCCCTAGCAGCCATTTTTTTTAGACAATTCAGGATTGCTTGGGGGAACCCGATAGAGGGTCACCAAAGGAACATTTCTTTACAGAATAATTTGGAAATCGGACAAATACTTTTGGAGAAGAGGATTTTAAAGTTTTTTTATTATAGCTATATAAGGCAAAACAGCCCCGCCCCCTGGCAGCCATGTTTTTCGATAAATAAACATTGTTTGAAGGAACCTGATAGAGGGTCACCCAAGGAACAAGGAACATTTCTACAAAATTATTTGGAACTCCCCCAGATACTTAGATAGAAGAAGATTTTTATGCTATTTTTACGGATCAGAATAATTTGAACAGTCTTGGTAGAGGGTCACCCAAGGAACATTTATGCCAAATTATTTTCAAATCAGGCTATTTCTTTTTAACAAGAAGATTCTTTAAGTTTTCACTATACAAATATATATATGGAAAACAAGCTCTGCTCCCTGGTGGCCATGTTTTTAAACATATCAAATTATTTGAACATATTTGGTAAAGGGTCACCCAAGGAAAGTTTGTGCAAAATAATTTTGATATTGGGCCGTTACTTTTGGACAGAAGATCTCTTAATTTGGCATTTATCCATTTTTCTGATGCCGCTGTAACAAAAGTTTTACATGGAATTGAATTCTTTGAACCATTCTGAAAAGAGCATTCCTGTGAAGTTTAATCAAAATTGGCCAAACTGTTTAGGAGAAGAAGTCATTTGTAGGAAAATGTGGACAGACAGACGATGATGACGATTGCCAGACGGAGAGTGATCACAAAAGCTTACCCCGCACTTCTTGCTTAGGTGAGCTAAAAAAAGGTCATAGTTTGCAGGTTTTAGGTGTATCTGTACTTACTGTTAAACATTTACCTCCGCCTACAATACAGCAAAATTTACTGTCAAATTCTAAATAGTCACTGATAGTTTCTCTAGGCATTCCCCATGCCTTCTGAACCATAAATTTAGGAAGTTTGGCTGGTCCTAAGCCTGTAATATAAATATGTATATTAATAAACCACATATTATTTTGAAAATATTAACCCTTTCCCACATTATAACAGTCATCTTCTGCAGATTTGTTTTATGTGGGAAAGGTTTAAATAATCTGCTGCAGGGACGTCAAATATCATCTCTATTGATCAGGGCAAGTATCGCTCCACTGCCATTAAGCAAAAATGTATCACTCTATATAAGGCAATATAGCCCCAGCCCCCCTGGTGGCCATGTTTGTTCGACCAATCAACAAGGTTTGAAGATATCTTGTAGTGGGTCATGCAAGGAACATTATTTGAAACATACCGCCCCATCCCTGACAAGTGGAGATAATTGTAAACATAGACAGGTTTTTTTTCATAACAGTAGGATAGGAAATAAAACAAGAGCGCCAAATGTCACAAAATACGCCCGTCCTATTTTTTTTGAGACCAATTAAGTATAGTGATAATTGGTTGTACATCAGGCAAATTTAGAGAGCAGACACTGTTACTACAGTTTTGGCCATTTCGAGGGACATAATTGTGTAGTGACTAAGATAACGTGGTAAGTTATCGAACTTGTCCAAGATATTATGCCATTACACATTCTGACCAAATTTGGTGATGATTGGACAAAGGCTTCTAAAGTTATTGAGCTGACAAGACCAATTTTAGGTAATTTCTATAATTAAAGAGCGATAACTCTCAATTGACTAAAGCGATATGGCTAGTTATCGAACTTGTCCGAGATATTATGCCAATACAAATTCTGACTAAATTTGGTGATGATTGGACAAAGGCTTCTAAAGTTATTGAGCTGACAAGACCAATTTTAGGTAATTTCTTTAATAAAAGGGTGATAACTCTCGATTGACTAAAGCGATATGGCTAGTTATCGAACTTGTCCGAGATATTATCCCAATACACATTCTGATCAAATTTGGTGATGATTGGACATAGGCTTCTAAAGTTATTGAGCTGACAAGACCAATTTTAGGTAATTTCTATAATTAAAGAGCGATAACTCTAAATTGACTAAAGCAATATGGCTATTTTTCAAACTTGTTCGAGATATTATGCCAATACACATTCTGACTAAATTTGGTGATGATTGGACAAAGGCTTCTAAAGTTATTGAGCTGACAAGACTAATTTTAGGTAATTTCTATAATTAAAGGGCAATAACTCTTGATTGACTAAAGCTATATGGCTAGTTATCGAACTTGTCTGAGAAATTATGCCAATACAAATTCTGACTAAATTTGGCGATGATTGGACAAAGGCTTCTTAAGTTATTGAGCTGACAAGACCAATTTAAGGTAATTTCTTTAATAAAAGGGCGATAACTCTGGAATGACTAAAGTGATATGGCTAGTTATCGAACTTGTCCAAGATATTATCCCAATAAACATACTGACCAAATTTGGTGATGATTGGACAAAGGCTTCTAAAGTTATTGAGCTGACAACATACTGGACGCCGGCACGCCGCCCGCCCGCCCGCCTGTAGGCCGCAGGTAAAACTATAATACAATCCGTTTTTTCAAAACGGGCGTATAATAAAAATGAGAGGCGACATCATTTTGTACAACTTATAAAAGATGCTGTGACATTTTGACCTAGGTCGGTGAAATGCTTGGGAGCATATGTGATGTTTCATGAAAATCAAATAAGAAATGAAGTCACTAGTGATGACATCGTTAGGACATGCATGGATCCCTATATATACTCGACGACATGACTAATATTTGAACTTGGCCTGCATATCATTAAGACAAACATTCTGATAAAATTTCAACATGCTCAAGTTAAAAATGCAGCATCCAGAGTGTTAACAAGATTTCCCTTCAATTTGGCGTAGTGACCTAGTTTCTAACCCAATATGACCCATAATGCCATATACAAACTTGACCTAGATATCATGAACACACATATTCTGACAAGATTTCAAGTTGCTGGAGCAAAAAAAAATGTTTCTGATCCGACATGAACCATATTTGAACTTGGCATACATATCATCAAGAGAAACATTCAGATAAAGTTTCAAAATGCTCAAGGTAAAAATGCGGCCTTCAGTGTTTACAAGATTTTCAATTTCACCTAGTGACCTAGTTTTTTACCCTACATGACCCATATTCAACATTGGCCTAAACTTAAATGACAAGAATTTTTTTTTAAAGTTTTCACTTTTGCAGTTGCAGCTGCAGTTGCAGTTTTGCAGCTTGCAATTAATTGTTTCCTTTGTTTGCCTTTATTAATACAACTTTTTATTCAAAATTCAAATTTATAGATTTATGTTTCGATGTCTGTTAAGTCAAGATATAGTTTAAGTTTGACTTAAAAAGTCAATATGACAGAATAATGTTATTAAATTGGTAAACATTTTCAAAGGAGAAAAAATTACATACATTTTCCAGTGAAGAGAAAATTGAAGTTAAATTAAAATTTATAACAGGTCATAAATACCCGTATATTCCAGTCTAAGACTGTTCTAGATTAAGTTTTATAAAGACAAGCTTTTACAAATATGAATGAGGAAAAGGTAGATGAAGTCAGACATAAATTATCCAGTTGCATTACCAACCTACAGCAATAATCGAGTTAACCCTTTCCCTCATACGGCAATTCTGCAGCAGACGACTTTGAACGTATTTTGTCAAAAAATAGAAAATCTCCATAATTGAATTGATAACCTATGACAAAAAGTGGAAAACATTGTGGCAACACACAAAAAAAAAAAAAATTTTTTAAAAGGGGCAATAGGTCGTAACATATTGAAAACAAAAAAACTGAAGCAATTAAACATTTTATATAGTTTAAACCAATTAATTTGAAATTATCCTTGATTTAAATATGAACTTTTTTTTTTTAATTACTCAACTTTGAATCTTCGTTAAGCTTATTTTCCTTTCTCATTTTTTATCCCACTGTGTCAACCTAAAGGGTTTGCATGGATATTTGGTACCCTGTAAGCATCCTATATTTATATCATCACAAAGATCAATACAGATTTCAAAATTGCCATATTTCTAATGGGATATTATTTAAAATATTTTAGTTATTTTACATCTCTATGCGTAAACACCTTTAGGAATGTGAAATCCAATGAAAAATTGCATTGACCTAACTAGGTCAAACAAATCACATGACCCTAGCCGCCATTTTGTAAACAACAAAAGACCCTTTTTACGGTAAATTTTCATGTCCGATTTTTCCACTTTTTGGGGGTTTAAACTTTTCTTTAAATTTGGTATATAAAAAATAAGGGTATTTTGGCTATTTCTCCCATGACAACAAGTAACAAAACTGTTTAAGATGCATTTTATTGTTGAAATATGTCAGCAAATACTTTGGCCATTGGGAAATAATTTTACAGTTCCAAATCGGCTGCAAGGACAAAGTCACGTGATATATAAGCCCGAAAATAGTGACGTCACGAAAATGGAATGTCCAACGATATTGTATTTAACAAGCATCAATGTTCGCAATGTTTCTTATCATTTATGTTTGATAAAAAAAATATACCGGCTTAATGTCTTGTCTTTACTAGGTTGTATCATTTTATTGCCAAAAAAACACTTTTTTTCGATCTCAAGTTGTTGTATTTACATGCTAGCCCACCAAACATGAGTTTTCATGAGTAATCTACCTTGTGGAAGCGAGAGTAATCTACCTTGTGGAAGCGAATATTAATGAAGCATAAATTAAGCTAAAAAAAAGGTGAACCGATTGATAATCGATTGTGGTAAAATGCAAACGATTATCGCCAATGTGATGCATCGGCCCAACACTAGACGACATAGAACCTGCTTTGTCAAAAAATAGAAAATCTCTATAATTGAAATAATTGAATGGATAACCTATGACTAAAAGTGGAAAACATTGTGTCAAAAGAGAAATTGCTGGTTTTGTCACTATGTTTTCAAAAAGTCGTCTGCTGCAGAGGCGTCAGAAAGCGTCTATATGAGGGAAGAGTCAATGATTATTGATAGTTAGGATATTTTAACAGTAACATACAATACTTGTGCATCAGAGTAAGTGTTATGGGGTTCCTGAGTTATAGCATTCCCATATCGGTGTTCAGAACGAGGCTGACACTCATTCTTTTTTTTATTCCCTAATTAAAAGAGGAACCAGCTAGTAACATTGTGAAACATTGTTTTCCCCTTAACATCAAACCCCGATACCATGAAACGTAATCACCCTTCATTTTCGCAAATTGCAAAAATATTTTTATTTAAATTTTCGCATTTGACATATATCATAATTATGTAGTAAATAAATATGATGAGCTACCTTTTACAGGTACGAGAGGAATGTAATGATTTCTGCCATAGCTACTCCACGCAATAACAAGAGGTTTGTTCATGCTCCCATCTTTTCCTTTACACTTCTCTGGGCTCACCAAGCCAGGCAGAAATACACCTGTATAAATGGAAAAGTGTTTAAATTAAATATCTGTTATGAATTAGTTGTCTTAATTCTATATCATTAATCCTTTCCCACTTGCAGACGAATATTGACTCATGTGCAGCTTACAATGTTTGGAAACATTATGGAAAAAGGAGAAATTGATAAATCTCAATTCGATAAACATAACATACTTTTTCCTTTACAGAGTCTTCCCATAGTTTTGCTTTGATGTTTATAAAATTGTCTGTCAAAGATTTATTGTACGCATGTATGGATGAAGCAGTATTTATTTCATAGACTTAGAGAACCGTCTAAAAGTCTTGATTGCTTTCGCAAAGTCTGAAGAGATAAACTAAAAGCATCCAAAATAACAGCAGGGTTTAATTCTTTGAAAAGCATGGTAGATCTCTTCTAAAGGTTAAAACACTGACTATAAATGTATCAAGCCTACAGTTTACTAAGGTTAAAACACTGACTATAAATGTATCAAGCCTACAGTTTACTTACCAGAGTAATCTCCTGAGCTGTTCATCCCACTTTTAGAGTCGAGTAAAATTATGGGTCGATGTAACACATTTGCAAGTCCAAATATGTGTATGTTACGCATACCCAATGCCTCGCCCTCTGGTGGCAGATAATAGGGATCACATTCATCAACTATATCGTCCCATTCATCCTGGTCCACAAAGTCTTTAAACAGAAGTTTATATTTCCCAAGATTGTCGATTAAATGTGACTTGAGGTTTATACGAAGTGCATGCCAGAACAGTTCACGACCTACAAGACTTCGAGATATTGCATGAACCAGACAATGTCCGTCGCCGTCAGCATGTATTGGCACTAAATTCTCCTTGTTGTCATTTGCAATTTTTATGTCATTTAGAGTGTCTGCTAAGTATGATATGCTCCCTGACCTGTCTCTGCCATAGCCATTCACACCTAGGTTCTCTTCCTCTATCACAAATGTTCGATCTCCAAGAATATTAACATCAAATATTTCCCCTTTTCCCATCTTTACAAGTCTCTCTGCTTTACCACTTTCGCGGTCCATCCCATAGTATGTCAAAATTGGAGAAATCAGTTTACACACATAATTAGAAAGACCAAGTACTTTCACATTATCGGCCCCTTTCTTGGGTTTTACATTTCCTAACAAAATATTCTTTAACAGGTTATGTACTGCAACACCTGAGTTTGTGACTTCAGCGACGCTTTTAAGGGCTGATCGTTCATGACGTTGTCCACAATTTGTGCATTCTATACTCTTGTCATACGAAGGAAAATATAGCTTTGCCTGACACCCGTCATCCGGGCAGCTCCCGTACATCATTCTATAAGTCTCGGAACTTTTCTGTCTCTTTGATTTCGAAGCCATATTTCAGTCTGTGTATGTTTTCTTAACCAGCTGAAAAAGACAAAATAACAAATATGAGCCATAATATGGTGACCGGGATTTTGTGTTACATCACAACCACTGTGGTGTCCTCTTTTGGTGTGATGTAACATGACACCAAAGACTACACAAAGTTTGTTACAGAGGGCGCCAAACACTGAACATAAAGGCAAAAACCTGTTCAGTAAAAACTATTCTCCATTGAAATGAATATAAAATAACAGTATGCAAACATGAATTTATTACGCAGAGTGGCAACGAAAGTAGAATATTCTGTCCATTTCACTTGACGTAACAAAAGAAACGAATTGTACTTTTCTTCAATCAAAATTTAAATTAAGAAATAACAAGAGCACTGCGTACGGCACAGACGCTCGACTGATAGGGAGAAAAAAATAAAATAAAAATGAGCTAAACAAAAACCTTAACTGGACGACCACGCCGCCGCCGACGCCAGGGTCATGACAATAGCTCTCTTTTTTTTCAAAAGTCAAGCTAAAAAGCAAACATTCATTGCAGCAGAAAACTTTGGAAAATGTTGTGACAAAAAGAGAAACTGTTATTATTGAACAATTTCTCCCTTTGCCACAACATTTTCAACTCTTTTCAATAATTTTACATTCATTTATAAATTTTCAACATTTTTGTCTAGATGTTTTTAAAGTTGTCTTCTGCATAATTGTTGTATTAGAGAAAAGCTTATTGTGCAGAAGCACCAAGTTGAGAACTCCCAGGTATCAAACTACAGTCAAACCTATACTACCGACCACCTGGTGTAAGCGACCACATTGAAATCCCCGATGTTTTTTATTTATTAATTAACCTGCAATAAGCAAGATCCTGCTGTCTGCGACCAATGGACACTAAAATCTTTCCTATTTTTTAATAAACAAGAGCTGTTGGAGGACAGCGTGCTCGACTATTTCACCGCTTATTTAAGTTACTGAGATAATGGACTCTAATGTAGTTGCATGCAAAACATTAACCACAATTTCTTAAACTGTGATAATTTGCATTATATGCAGGATCGCGTTATTTAACTTGATTATTTTCATAGGTGTTATGGTTGGGAAGTGTTATATAACATTTCAATGGAATGCATCAAGGAAGTTCTAAGATATGGACTCTTAATGTAGTTGCTTGCAAACCTTTAACCATAATTTCTAAGTAAAAAAGGGGCAACAATTTGCACCATATATGCAGGTAGACTTATCTTAATTGGTTGTGTATATAGTTGTGAAATTGGGAAAGGTTGTATAAAGTTTCAATACAATGCTTCAAGTTGTTACTGAGATTACACTCTAAATGTAGTTGCAAAACTTTAACCAGAATTTTTATATGCAAAAAGGGCCATAACTTGCATAAAATGATTGATAAAGTTATCGTACTTGATTGTTTACATAGGTGTAATGTTTGGAAAGGGCTGTATAAAATTTCAGTGCAATGCATCAAGTAATTACTGTGGATGGATATCACATGGAGATTTTTGTGCACTGCATTAGGTTGGATGCTCCCATAAACATAGGAACCATCAAACTAAATCAAAAACATCCGCTTTCTGCACAACAGTTCCAAGTTGTCTGTATGGTATCAGGAAGTTATGGCCCAGTACATTTATGGCCCATATTTGGAAGTTATGGCCCATATATCAATTATATAGTGGTAGCTATAATACCCTGGAGGTGGTATTAACACCTTAACAGGTGATAATTATAAGTGGAGGTGTGATAACATAAGACATTCTGTTTAAATTATGTATTTTATTAATGATAAATGATTAAGAATGTGAAAATAATCATGTATTTTATTGATGATGATATTTAAAATGTGAACAAATATATAATATATTTTATGATAACTTATTTTTTTATATTTTGCAAGAAAATAGAAGATCAAACTACATTAATTAATAGATTGCTACAGTTTGTTAGTGATCAAAGTAGAGGATTAATTGTTGCAGTTTTTGGTTTAATTAACAGAGTTTTACAGTAGTTGTGATCAAACTACATAATAGTCATTAATTAATAGATTGTTACATTTTTTTGGTGATCAGTACTTTAACTAAAGGATTGTTTCAGTTTTTGTTTATCATTTATATACACACTTTACTCCATAATAAATCATTAAATGCAATTAAATGTTAACCAGCAAATTTTTGATTTTCACTAATTACATAAATAAAAACAAGAGTTGTCGGAGGACAATATAGCTCGCCTATCAGGGCCATCATCAATCAGGGCCTACTTTAGAACAGTTATAGCATTGGTAAAAGTCTATAACTATAACCCATCATTCCCAGTCTTGCACACAAAGGTTTGACCAAAAAGGGGCACAATTCAGAGTTATGGGACTTGACATACAAGGTCATATAATGACCCTGAATAAGTGTGTGAAGTTTCAAAGCAACAGCTTACACAGTGTCTGAGAAAAGGCCTTGCACACAAAGGTTTGACCAAAATTATAAGTCCAAAAAGGGGCACAATTCAGTCAAAATCCATTCCAGAGTTATGGGACTTGACATACAAGGTCCCCTAATGATCCTGAATAAGTGTGTGAAGTTTCAAAGCAACAGCATACACAGTATCTGAGAAAAGGCCTTGCACGCAAAGGTTTGACCAAGATGGCAACGCGGACGCCAACACCAACGCCGGGGTGATAACATAAGCTCCCCTATTTCTTCGAATAGGCGAGCTAATAAGGTAAATAAAATAAATGATATTTATAAATGAAAATGTATACATAATATTCAATTTTATAAGAAGTGTCAATTAATACAACTGAATTGAATGTATTAATTATTTTAATCTTATAAAAGTGCAATTTCAGGGCTGGTTCTGGCTTAGACAAAATAATAGCCATTATTTTTTCATAAAAAAAATTAATAGCCAAAGCCAAAGCTAACGTGTGAAGCGCGTGAATGTGGTACAATAAAATAAACACATGATAATGCTTTGTCAGCATTGTTATTTCATATATATTTATTACCCCTGTATACAAACTTTTCATATGACATTTATTTATCAGTTAGTCAAAATAGCAATAAGGTACATACACTTGTTTAATTGCTTAGTTAAATCTGACACACCTTCCAAAATGTTTAGTCATTAGTGAATCCTGTTCAGATTTGCAAAAGTTCAATGAAAAAGTGTCAGACTATTGGTTCTGACAAAACATAAAGATCTGTCAGACCGAAACATATGTAACAAGAAAAAAGTAAAACAATTTTTTTTTTATAAATATGATTCAGAGGGATACTTCTAATCTCAACTATACATTATAAGGCTATTGAAATTCATAAGTTCATCTTGGAAATCTAAACACTCAGTCTCTATCATGATCACTGTCTTTGTCCAAGTCAATTTATTTCTGTTACGAAACGTAAAGGGTACGAAACAGTCTGCATATAATTAGCAAAGTGAAAGTTAATTTCCGGAAAACCCTTCCAGTTAAAAAAAACAAAGTCTGTGTTTAAATAGTCCAAATCAATTAGACAAGTATTTGCTCATATTTGTTTTGCAACCGACGTCTAAAAACCACTTCAATAATACATGAAAATCGAAACCACATTGATCAGCGATAAATTTTAATCGTCAGCCATTTTGTTTGCAAGGTAAACAAATCTGTTAAGATTTAATAAACATGTCCGTCTTTTTAAAAATTGGACGCATCGAAAATAATATCGGCATTGAATTAATTTAAGCTGTTATCATTCTAAATTGGGGCGATTAAAATGTACAATGAAAGGTGATAAGTTGCACAGTCTTCGAAGTGTATTACACACACTCAAGGATTAACTGATAAGGCGATGACCCGCGGCCAATCAATCTTGTAATTAACACCGGGGATGACACTTTAGATAAACAAGGTCGTTCACGCTTCATTGACACGTGTTTTCAAGCTCTCACACGCGATTAGCAGACAATTTTTTTTATCCAGTTGCAAAATAAAATAATCGCCATTTTCCGTCGCCAAATTAACAGTTATCGCCGTCTTCATTAAATTATCGCCATTTGGCGACAATGGCGACCTACAGCGCGAGCCCTGAATTTCATATACAATCTAATCGAAGGTTATTGACAGTCATCTGTTAGGTGTTAATACCACCTCCAGGGTATTATAGCTACCACTATATAATTCATATATGGGCCATAACTTCCAGAAACCTTTCTATGATGCAGCAATTATCCAAGTTCCTGCCCAATCTTTTCCGTTTCTATTCCAATAATTTAGATGCTTGCTTTACATTCAATTATTCAATATATACAAGCGCATTTGCCAAAAATGAACAAAACAATATTTTTTTGTTTTAAATTAGGAAAAAGAAGGACCAACACATTTCATAAAAATGTCCTTTTCCAGTAGCACACAATTTAGTGGATAGTCTTGACATTCGGCAATTTTCCAATCAAAGTCACTGAATGGACATTAAAACCCTTATGATGTTTTCATTTTCAAAGTATACTAAATTAGAAAGATACACCTCTACACTATGTAAAAAGTCATGAAAGTGAAACTAAAGCGACCAGAATATACTGGTGAAACAGAAAGCCAAATTGATGAGAATACTCAATTGATGAGATTTAAAAGAACGTGCTGCTCGAAACAAACCTAAATAATCACATGAAGCATTGTCTTATTATAAGTGCCAAATCCGTAAAAACAGTTTAATTTGATAACAACATAAATTACGTTTCTGTTTTTCTGTGAAGTTTACATTTCTTGTGCAATCGACCGAAACTACAAGGAACATAACCTTTGATTCGTCAATTTATTTAGTTAAAACGTATTTGATTGGTTCATAATGCAAAACGGTGTGTGTAAGAAATGCAATGTCGTAATATTTTTTACAACTTCAGCAGCGCTCTCCTTCGCAGAGTTGTCGTTCCTTACACTCGAATGCTTCAGCAGCTGATGCCATGGATTGTTAAAAACGGTTGGGGGGTAAAGACTGCGCTAACCAAAGACTGCATGACCAATTTTGCCAAGAATGTTAAAGCACTGTTAATGTTTCTCCAACATGACTTGTATATCGTATACATGTATAACAAAGATTATTGTATTGAGGAGCATTTAGATCTACGTTCCTTATATTGTCTATTTATTTAGAAAGTCTTTTTGTAAATTTAGGACTGAACCATTTGGCATTACATGCCAATAGAAAAAATGTCATCTTGGAATTGAACGTAACCAAAGATTTATACACTCTCTGTAATAAGAATAGTATTGGTGATGAATTTCATCATTTGTTTGAGTGTTTCTCATAATGCGAACGTGTAATTTTACGTAATTTTTGCCCAGACGGCATGTACAATTTCTCCTTTTTTCACATACTGCTATAATTAGTGTTGGGCCATCAGTTCCATTTTTAGCTCGACTATTCGAAGAATATGAGAGCTATACTACTCACCCTGGCGTCGGCGTCCACGTCACACTTTGGTTAAGGTTTTGCATGCAAGTACTTAAATACTACATGTATTGCATTGAAACTTTCTACAACCCTACTAAACTATCACACCTATGTAGATTATCAAGTTAGATAACTCTATCTTGCATTTTATGCAAGTTATGGCCCTTTTTTACTTAGAAATTCTGGTTAAAGTTTTGCGTGCAACTAAATTAAGAGTCCATATCTCAGTATTTGCTTGATGCATTGCATTGAAACTTGATACAACCCTACCCAAGCATCACACCTATGTAGATTATCAAGTTAGATAACTCTATCCTGCATTTTATGCAAGTTATGGCCCTTTTTTTACCTAGAAATTCTGGTTAAAGTTTTGCGTGCAACTAAATTAAGAGTCCATATCTCTGTATTTACCTGATGCATTCCATTGCAACTTTCTACAACCCTACCCAACTATCACACCTGTGTAGATTATCAAGTCAGATAACTCTATCCTGCATTTTATGCAAATTATGGCCCTTTTTTTACTTAGAAATTCTGGTTAAAGTTTTGCGTGCAACTAAATTAAGAGTCCATATCTCTGTATTTACCCGATGCATTCCATTGAAACTTTCTATAACCCTACCCAACTATCACACCTGTGTAGATTATCTAGTCAGATAACTCTATCCTGCATTTTATGCAAGTTATGGCCCTTTTTTTACTTAGAAATTCTGGTTAAAAATTTGCGTGCAACTAAATTAAGAGTCCATATCTCAGTATTTACTTGATGCATTGCATTGAAACTTTATACAACCCTACCCAAGTATCACACCTGTGTAGATTATCAAGTTAGATAACTATCTTGCATTTTATGCAAGTTATGGCCCTTTTTTTACTTAGAAATTCTGGTTAAAGTTTTGTGTGCAACTAAATTAAGAGTCCATATCTCTGTATTTACCTGATGCATTGCATTGAAACTTTCTACAACCCTTAGACCCAACTATCACACCTGTGTAGATTATCAAGTTAGATAACTCTATCCTGCATTTTATGCAAGTTATGGCCCTTTTTTTACTTAGAAATTCTGGTTAAAGTATTGCATGCAACTAAATTAAGAGTCCATATCTCAGTATTTACTAGATGCATTGCGTTGAAACTTTATACAACGCTACCCAATTATCACACTTATGTAGATTATCAAGTATGATAACTCTATCCTGCATTTTATGCAAGTTATGGCCCTTTTTTTACTTAGAAATTCTGGTTAAAGTTTTGCATTCAACTACATTAAGAGACCATCTCTTAGTAACTACTTGATGCATTGCATTGAAACTTTATACAACCCTTCCCAACCATCACACCTATGTAAACAATCAAGTATATATCTCTATCCAGTATATTTTGCAATTAATGACCATTTTTTTAACTAGAAATTTGGTTAATGTTTTGCATGCAACTACATTAAGAGTCGATATCTCTGTATTTACCTGATGCATTCCATTGCAACTTTCTACAACCCTACCCAACTATCACACCTGTGTAGATTATCAAGTTAGATAACTCTATCCTGCATTTTATGCAAATTATGGCCCTTTTTTTACTTAGAAATTCTGGTTAAAGTTTTGCGTGCAACTAAATTAAGAGTCCATATCTCTGTATTTACCTGATGCATTCCATTGAAACTTTCTATAACCCTACCCAACTATCACACCTGTGTAGATTATCAAGTCAGATAACTCTATCCTGCATTTTATGCAAGTTATGGCCCTTTTTTTACTTAGAAATTCTGGTTAAAGTTTTGCGTGCAACTAAATTAAGAGTCCATATCTCAGTATTTACTTGATGGATTGCATTGAAACTTTATACAACCCTACCCAAGCATCACACCTGTGTAGATTATCAAGTTAGATAACTATCCTGCATTTTATGCAAGTTATGGCCTTTTTTTTACTTAGAAATTCTGGTTAAAGTTTTGTGTGCAACTAAATTAAGAGTCCATATCTCTGTATTTACCTGATGCATTGCATTGAAACTTTCTACAACCCTTAGACCCAACTATCACACCTGTGTAGATTATCAAGTTAGATAACTCTATCCTGCATTTTATGCAAGTTATGGCCCTTTTTTTACTTAGAAATTCTGGTTAAAGTATTGCATGCAACTAAATTAAGAGTCCATATCTCAGTATTTACTAGATGCATTGCGTTGAAACTTTAAACAACGCTACCCAATTATCACACTTATGTAGATTTTCAAGTATGATAACTCTATCCTGCATTTTATGCAAGTTATGGCCCTTTTTTTACTTAGAAATTCTGGTTAAAGTTTTGCATACAACTACATTAAGAGACCATCTCTTAGTAACTACTTGATGCATTGCATTGAAACTTTATACAACCCTTCCCAACCATCACACCTATGTAAACAATCAAGTATATATCTCTATCCAGTATATTTTGCAATTAATGACCATTTTTTTAACTAGAAATTTGGTTAAAGTTTTGCATGCAACTACATTAAGAGTCGATATCCTAGTATTTACTTCATGCATTGCTTTGAAACTTTATTCAACCCTATCCAACTATCACACCTATGTTGATTTTCAAGTTAAATAATTCTATCCTGCATTTTATTCAAGTTATGGCCCTTTTTGGACTTATAAATTCTGGTTAAAGTTTTGCATGCAACTACATTAAGAGACCATATCTTAGTAACTACTTCATGCATTGCATTGAACTTTATACAGCCCTTCCCAATCATCACACCTATGTAAACAATCAAGTACAATAACTATCCAGCATTTTATGCAAGTTATGGCCCTTTTTTACTTAGAAATTCTGGATTAAGTTTTGCATTTAGAGTGTAATCTCATTAACAACTTGAAGCATTGTATTGAAACTTTATACAACCTTTCCCAATTTCACAACTATAAACACAACCAATTAAGATAACTCTATCCTGCATATGGTGCAAATTGTTGCCGTTTTTTTACTTAGAAATTATGGTTAAAGGTTTGCGTGCAACTACATTAAGAGTCCATATCTTATTAACTACTTGATGCATTCCATTGCCTTCCTAACCATCACACCTATTAAAATAATCAAGTTAAATAACTCTATCCTGCATATAATGCAAATTATCACCCTTTAAGATATTGTGGTTAATGTTTTGCATGCAACTACATTAGTGTCCATTATCTCAGTAACTTAAATAAGCGGTGGAATAGTCGAGCACGCTGTCCTCCGACAGCTCTTGTTACAATCAATTATCGGTTAGAATCGCTTTGCCTCATTCGATTAGACATCGATTATATAATCGGGTCATACTGGAAGTATTGTATTTAACAAGCCTTAATGTTTGCAATGCTTCTTATTATTTATGTTTGATAAAAAATATACAGGCTTAATGTCTTTACTAGATTGTATAATTTTATTGCCAAAAAAACACTTTGTTTCGATCTCAAGTTGTTGTATTTACAAGCTAGCCCACCAAATATGAGTTTTCAAACATGACTGCTAGAGTACTCTTTGTGGAAGCGAATATTAATCAAGCATGAATGAAGCAAAAAAAGTGAACCGATTGATAATCGATTGTGGTAAAATTCAATTGATTATCGCCAACGTGATGCATATCCGATCAACTTTCGATTATAATCGATCATCGACCCAACACTAGCTATAATGTAACCTTTCCCCTGGTCCGCTATTTGGAAATTTAAGTCATCTACGTAAAATATAACATCCAGATTTACAATGTTATACTTTTCAGAACATAACAAAACAACACTTTGAGAAAATGAGAACTTGTTCATTATGAAAATATTATCCCTTTCTCACAATGATATAAAATTATGAAGCAGGACCAAATCTATAACTTCATTATGAGCAAATTGAAAGAGCTTGGCATAAGTGTAAACTGTAACTAGTATCATTTGTTAGTTTAGCAATGATTATGATAATGGACTGTACAACTAGGAGATATGTTTAATTTAACCCTTTCCAAAATACAACAAACCTGCAGCAGATGACTGTTGACAAATCTTCTCAAAACATGAAGTCTCTAAAATTGAAAATATAATTATGGAATAGAGTTGAAAACGTTGAGGCTAAAGGAGGAATTGCTCATCATGAGCAATTGCTTCTTTTGCCATAATATTTTTTTCAAAATTTATCGCTGTTGAGGCATCAAAAGCCATCTGTATGTGGGAAAGGGTTAAACTAGATACCAGTTTTGATAATATGATCATCATCCGATTTTCTCACAATGTTTTCAAAAGCTAGTGCTCACCAGAACCAATTTGTTACACATGAAGTTCTTAGTGAAGCATTTAGAATATCTATGTACACATTTATTAACCAGGTCATCTTGAAACATCCTAAAGATTCTCTAATCTATTCACAGTAGTGAGTTTGGATTAAATCAGGGCTGCATTCAATACACATTCAATACACATTTAACATGAAAACTCATCATTTGAAGTCAGTTTTCACAGAAAATTAACCAATACAATTTGGATTTTTTCAAAACTTGTTTCAGTTTCAGTGTCTATTAAATACAGGGTAGGTGCCCGTTTGATTTTTTTGCATTTAACTTTTTTAACTTTCTTTTTGATGAAAACAATATTGTGCAGATGAATTCCGTTGGGTTAAACTGTTATTTGTATTTGATAATGCTCATGCTTCTATAGTCCTATATAAGAAGGTTTTTTGAACAGATAACTTTATACTTTACCCTTTCTCACATACAGCAAATCTGCAGCAGAGGACTTTGAAAACAGCGAGGTAAAAATTTGGAAAATTGTCTATAAGTAAAAGATCATCTGCACCTGCGAGACACGTTTTGAAAAAATTGTTGCAAAAGTAGAAATTGCTCATAATGTATCAATAACTATTTCATAATGAGCAATTTATCTTTTTGCCACAACATTTGCAACTCTATATTCTATCATTTTACTCTAATTTATAGAGATTTTCCATTTTTCTGCCTAGATGCTTTCAAGGTTAACTATTGCAACCTTTTTGCTAGGAAAAGTATTAATCTTTAACTTAACCCTTTCCCACTGTAAAACAAATCTGCAGCAGACAACTTTGAAATTAACTGAGCATTAATTTTAAGAATCTCTATTTATACCCCCGATAAACGAAGTTTAGAGGGGGTATATTGGAGTCACCCTGTGGTTGGTCGGTCGGTCGGTCGGTCGGTCGGTCGGTCGGTTGGTCCGTTGCGATTTTCCTTGTCCGGAGCATAACTTTAAAACTAATTGTTGGAATTTAATAAAACTTCATAGGATGATAAAACACATTGAGAGGAAGTGCGGTGTACAGGAACCATAACTCTATTTTACCTAAATACAGAGTTATTGCCCTTTGTTACTTTTTCTTGTCCGGAGAATTACTTAATAACTAACAGATGGAATCTAATAAAACTACATACAATGGTAGAGCATAATCAGAGGAAGTGCAGTATACAAGAACCATAACTCTAATTTACATAATTACAGAGTTATTGCCCTTTGTTACTTTTTCTTACTTGTAGAGTCTTGTCCGGAGCATAACTTTAAAACAAATTGTTGGAATTAAATAAAACTTCATAGGATGATACAACACATTGAGAGGAAGTGCGGTGTACAGGAACCATAACTCTATTTTATCTAAATACAGAGTTATTGCCCTTTGTTACTTTTTCTTGTCCGGAGAATTACTTAATAACTAACAGATGAAATCTAATAAAACTACATACAATGGTAGAGCATAATCAAAGAAAGTGCAGTGTACAAGAACCATAACTCTAATTTACATAATTACAGAGTTATTGCCCTTTGTTTCTTTTTCTTGTTCGTAGAGTCTTGTCCGGAGCATAACTTTAAAACTTATTGTTGGAATTTAATAAAACATCTTAGGATGATACAACACATTGAGAGGAAGTGCGGTGTACAAGAACCATAACTCTATTTTACCTAAATACAGAGTTATTGCCCTTTGTTACTTTTTCTTGTCCGGAAAATTACTTAATAACTAACAGATGGAATCTAATAAAACTACATACAATGGTAGAGCATAATCAGAGGAAGTGCAGTGTACAAGAACCATAACTCTACTTTACATAATTACAGAGTTATTGCCCTTTGTTACTTTTTCTTGTTCGTAGAGTCTTGTCCGGAGCATAACTTTAAAACTAATTGTTGGAATTTAATAAAACTTCATAGGATGATACAACACATTGAGAGAAATTGCGGTGTACAGGAACCATAACTCTATTTTATCTAAATACAGAGTAATTGCCCTTTGTTACTTTTTCTTGTCCGGAGAATTTCTTAATAACTAACAGATGGAATCTGATAAAACTACATACAATGTTAGAGCATAATCAGAGGAAGTGCAGTGTACAAGAACCATAACTATAATTTACATAATTACAGAGTTATTGCCCTTTGTTACTTTTTCTTGTTCGTAGAGTCTTGTCCGGAGCATAACTTTAAAACTAATTGTTGGAATTTAATAAAACATCTTAGGATGATACAACACATTGAGAGAAAGTGCGGTGTACAGGAACCATAACTCTATTTTACCTAAATACAGAGTTATTGCCCTTTGTTACTTTTTCTTGTCCGGAGAATTACTTAATAACTAACAGATGGAATCTAATAAAACTACATACAATGTTAGAGCATAATCAGAGGAAGTGCAGTGTACAAAAACCATAACTCTACTTTACATAATTACAGAGTTATTGCCCTTTGTTACTTTTTCTTGTTTGTAGAGTCTTGTCCGGAGCATAACTTTAAAACTAATTCTTGAAATTTATTAAAACTTCATAGGATGATACAACGCATTAAGAGAAAGTGCGGTGTACAGGAACCATAACTCTATTTTACCTATATACAGAGTTATTGACCTTTGTTACTTTTTCTTGCCTTGAGAATTACTTAATAACTAACCGGTGGAATCTAATAAAACTGCATACAATGGTAGCATAATGAGAGGAAGTGCAGTGTACAAGAACCATAACTCTTATTTACATAATTACATAGTTATTGCCCTTTGTTACTTTTTCTTGCCCGGAGAATTATTTAATAACTAACAGATGGAATCTAATAAAACTACATACAACGGTAGAGCATAATCAGAGGAAGCGCAGTGTACAAGAACCATAACTCTAATTTACATAATTACAGAGTTATTGCCCTTTGTTATCCAAAAATGAACAAAACAAGAATAACCCGATCCATAACATTGTCCTTTTAAGGTGGGATTTCTAAATAGTTCACAACCTTTCCTATCAGGGTGGCGTTCGGGGGTATTAATCACATTCAGTGATAGTTCTAGTTTAAAATGGAAGTAATTATTTAATATGGTTGAAAACATTGTGGCAAATGGAGAAATTGCTCATTATGAGCAATTTCTCATTTTTCCACAATGTTTTCAAAAGGCGTCTGCTACTGATGTGTCCGAATGCGTATACAAGTGGTAAAGAGGTAATTATAGACACTATGCTGTCTTTTTACAGACAGTAAGCAAGTAGGAAGATATATTTCATGGTGGTAAAGATCATGTCAGTATCAGAGATAGCCAAGCTACCTGCAGAAATAGCATCAGCTAGAGAGAGAATCAAAGATCATGTATTGAAAACACCACTTATGTATTCACAGTACTTGAGTAAAACTGCAGAGGTTTATCTCAAATTAGGTAAGTTAACCCCTGCTCTCTCATATAAAACAAGTCTGCAGCAGACGACTTTGAAAACATCTAGCTGTAAAAGAGTGAAACTATCTACAAATTACTCATTTTGAAACATCTACAGCATTCAGCATTAGAAAACACTGCGGTAAATGGAGCCAATGGCTCATAATGAGCAATATTTCCTCTTGCCAAAATGCTTTCAAATCTTTTCAATAAATACACCTTGATTTAAATTGTATCTATTCTGGCTTGGAAGCACATTTTGATGCATCTACAGCAAAATTTATTTGAAAATGTTATGGCAAAAGGAGAAATAGCTGTATACATGGAATAATTACACTTAATCGTTCCTCATGTTTTTGCATAGATACTTTACAAGTTATTTTCTGCTTCAATCTTTATTTCTATAGTAGGTTAATTTGCATTCTTTATTATACCCCCTTCAAAGAAGAGGGGGTATATAGGAGTAACTGTCGGGCTGTTTGTCTGTCTGTCGGTCGGTCGGTTGGCCGGAAGCCATATTTTGTCTGGCCTATTTCTTACAAACCACTGCCTGGGTGGAATTCAATAAAAATTTACATGAAGCTTCTATACCAAGAGGAGATCTGCATATCCTAAAGGTCTTACAATTGCATGTTATTTTACAGAGTTATGGCCCTTTTACTAATTAAGTTATGGTGTAGGTCAAGGCGCTATTTTGTGGGTATTTATTATCTTCAGTGATAGTTCTAGTTTCTATATAGTAGGTTAATTCCCATTAATAAATAGGAAGACATTTACTTCACATTCAGATAGATGGCTTGGTTTTAGTAGACTTAATAAAATATGTCAATGCATGTGTCTCAATATTATTTAAATGAACAAACTGTTTTCAGTCTATCTAACCACCATCAAGTCAAGGTCATGAAAGTATGACAGTGTTTTCCTAAAAATATAAACCTTTGGCCATTGTAGCCCTGTTTGCATTTGCAGATGCATTTTGACACCTCTGCAGCAGACAACTTTTTGTCACAATATTTTCAAATCAATTCAATAATTATACTTTTATTCATGAAGATTTTTCCTAAGTTTTGCCTAGTAGTTTTCAAGGTTTTCTGCTGCAGATCTGTTGTATGTGGGAAAGGTTTGATTTAAGTCCCATGGTGAGGCTCC
This sequence comes from Serripes groenlandicus, assembly GCA_031761405.1. Taxonomy (NCBI): domain Eukaryota; kingdom Metazoa; phylum Mollusca; class Bivalvia; order Cardiida; family Cardiidae; genus Serripes; species Serripes groenlandicus. The sequence continues at coordinate 194,583,231 of JASEVX010000001.1, forward strand.
TCAAAGACATGCGCAATTCCTGAATGGATATCCTGTAGTAAAAATTTATATTAATAAAATAAATTGTGATTCTCAAACATCATAATGAGGTAAGCATTTAAAATGTTTTTCATGAAAGATTGTTTTAAGCCATGCTATATTTTCAGACAGTGAACAAACAACAGGGTCATTCAAGCTGAGAGGGGCTTTTAATAAATTATTGACCCTACAAGAAAGGGTACCAGACAAACTAGCTAAAGGTTGTACAACTGCCTCCACTGGGAACCATGCATTAGCTTGTGTGAGATTTTTATTATTAGCTGGACTTCACAAATAATTTGGATTGGGGTTGGTGCAGGGATATGGGGTCCAGGGTTCTACCATAATGTTAAAGTTTTAGGGCAAGTTCCAATTGCTACTTTAGTCTTTGGAGCATCAGCAACTTGGCTTAATGATGAACCATTATATAGACAGGATAAATATAGGTCAAGGTCAAGTTGGGTAATGAACTTAAGTTATTGAAAGTTGTAAATGCTATTTTTATCTTTGCAAGAAGCAACTACAGCTTCAAATGTAATGAAACTTGATCTAATAATACTCATACATATAGGCAGTCTATATACAGATTACAAATCCAATACCTCCTAGGTCAAGGTCAATTTGGGTTATAAACTTAAGGTTGTTGGTAGGTTAACATTTAAGGAAAGTTTCTTTTTGCTACTTCTGTTCTGTCTTTGCAAATACAGCTCCAATTGTAAAGCAATTTGACATACTGTTACACATATTATACTTCTCTGGCTAGCCTAGTGGTTAAGACCTGTTCTTCTTGGCAAGTGGTTTATTGCCCCAAGTCAAGTGGCAACATAGGGTTCTGTTGGTGAGTCACCAGATAGTTAACTAATGGTACTGAGGGCCTGTCAAATAATTTGTACTGACATGTCGTCCCTTTAGTGCAAGAAGGTTGTAACTCCGTATTTTATTTAAAAAATACATTTCAGGAAGCTTTATAACTCTTGTATTGTAAAATAATTTAATACAAATGAGTTTTTGTGGATTTATCCAGTTACAACCTTCTAGCACTCAAATAACGTCATTTTCTATTATTTGTTTATTGCAAGAAGGTTGTATCTCACATACTTTCTTTTCATATTATGCATTATTATTTTATTTCACATCCATTATGAAACAAGTTTCAATAACTTATACTAATTACTTGTGATGTAGAGAATGGTGTGCTGTCTTGTTATATTTTCCTCATTGTTTTAAACATAATCTGTTGAAGACGATTCAAGAACCATCTGTTGTAAGCTCACCATAGCACGAAGTGCTCGGGTGAGTTTTTGTGATCGCCCATTGTCTGGCGTCAGTCGTGCGTGGTCTGTCATCCGTCAACATCTTCTTCTCTGTTATGAGGAGGGCAATTGGGGTGAAACTTCACAGAATGCATCCACTCACTGCCTTACCAAAACTCCTTCAATTTTTTTTGATACATGTATGCACAATTGGCAACTAAAAGAAAAAAGACTTAAAAAGATGTCTCCTCCCAACGATTTTGTAGAAATGTTCCTTGGTTGACTGTTTTGCCTTATATTGCTATAGTGAAAGCTGTAAAAGTCTTCTTCTTCAAAAGTATCTGTTCTATTTCCAAATAATTTTTCAGAAGTGATCCTTAGGTGACCCTCTATCAGATTTCTTTCAAGCCATGTTGATTAGTGCAAAACCATAGCCGCCAGAGGGCATGGCTGTTTTGTCTTATATTGCTTTATTGAAAATTATAAAAAATCTTCTTCTCCGAAAGAATCTGGCCGCTTTCCAAATCATTTTGTGGAACTGTTCCTTGGTTGACCTTTTAACTTAATTTTTCAAGTCATGTTAATTGGTCGAAAATGTGGTCGCTAGGTGTGGGGCTGTTTTGCCTTAAATGTTTATATTGGAAACTTTAGAAATCTTCTTCTCTATAGGTGTCTGGCCAATTTCCAAATAGTTAATAGTTTTGTAGAAATGATCCTTTAGTGACCCTCTACAAGATTACTTCAAGGCATGTTGGTTGTGGTATGCATTTCAAATCACATTGCATAATTCTGATGAGCAATCTGGTGGGCCATATTGTTGTAGATGTATGAATGAGAAGTTCATTGTTCTCAAAAAATTCTATCAAGGGTGACACAAGGCATGATGAGCATTGTTTGTTTCAACTGGACATTTTATTATTAATTCATGTCTGCTGTAGTATTGTTCGTTTCCACTGGACATTTTATTATTAGCTCACCTAAGCATGAAGTGCTCAAGGTGAGTTATTTTGATCGCCTTTTGTCCTGTATCCGTCTTGCGTCGTCAGTCAATATCTTCTTCTCTGTAACCATTGGGTCAATTGGGATGAAACTTTACAGAAAGCATAATTTTTTGTGAATTGAGCACTATATAGTCATGGTGCGAAGCAGGGCAAGCTATCCCAAAAGAGATTGGGTATGAAATATACCAGTCAGCCAGCCCCTGAACACTCAAGTTCAAATGAAGGCGTATACCCCTATCTGCCAGCCCAAGCTGAGAAGAAAAAACATATGAAAAAGTGGGGCATGTTCCACCTTCTCTCAAATTGGGCGGCCAGGCCTCAGGAGTATTGGGTATGGCCGGAACTTCGTCCTTATACTCCTATAGCAGGGCAGTACACACATCTGGGACAAAATGGCATACACTTTCAGCAGCAAATTTGGACATTTTATAATTATGGCTGCTCTAGCATTGTTCGTTTCGACTAGACATATTATTAATAAATCATGTCTGCTCTAGCCGTTTCCACTGGACATTTTATTAGCTCGACTTTTCGAAGAATATGAGAGCTATTACAGTCACTTGTGCATTGGTGTCGGCATTGGTGTTGCAACTTTGGTTAAAACTTGCATGCAAGGCTTTTTCTCAAAACCTCAGATGCTATTGCTTTGAAACTTTACACTCTTACTGGACATCATCAAATGATCTTGCAGGACAATTCCCAAAACTTTATGTTAGATTTCGACACAATTATGCCCCTTTTTGGACTTGGGAATGTTGGTTAAAGTTTTGTATGCAAGACTTTTTCTAACAAACCACTGATGCTATTGCTTTGAAACTTCACAAACTTATTGGACATCATCAAATGACCTTGCATCATTATGCTCCTTTTTCGAATTTTGGTTAAAGTTTTGCATGCAAGATACTATCTATCATGAACATATCTCATATGATATTGACTTAAAACTTCATGCATGTCTTCAGGGGTGTCAGACAGTCAAGTTTGATAACTCTTGTATGAATTCAGTACACATTATGGCCCTTGTTTGACTTTGACAATTTGGTTTAAGTTTGGCATGCTATCATGCACATATCTCATCAACCACTGTTTACTATAGAATCAAAAGGCAACTTGTCAAGCATGCTGTCTTATGGACAGCTCTTGTTATTAATTTGTGTCTGCTCTAGCATTGTAGAGCTAGGCAAGATAAGTTTCAAATTCCTAAATCCTTTTTTTGACATTTAAACCCTATGTTGTAAGACGATTATTTTGAGTACCAACAACACAGGGTTTGGTTAAGTCATAAGAGAGATGTTGATTGGAAAAGACCATTATACTCATCTAGTTCCCTCTTTCAATATTTCAGCTTACAGCCTCAAAGGCCTGTAAATGCCAGTTACAACTGTTCTGTCCGAAGATGATGACGGACACCAAGAAAGAACCACTAGTTGCTATGGGTGCCAACTTAGTCCTGTATGGCGATGATTGCGTGGAGACAGAGTTGAAAGCCAGGAGTACTGCAGAGGTAGTTGTCAGCTACTTATTTGTTCGAAAAATAGTATTTTTAATTTACGTTAATTTTCAATTCAGTGGTCATATGTCTGAAACTAAGTCAGTCAACCAAGGCAGATTTGTGCCAATGGGTAAAATCAAACCAATGGCAATCCAAACTTGATGAGACATAATTTTTAGGTGAGTTATCTTGATCGCACTTTTATTTCCCTTTCCCTCATATGACAATATGACAATTCTGCAGCAGACGACATTAGTGTTGGGCCATCGGTTCCATTTTTACAATCGATTATCGGTTACAATCGCTTTGCCTCATTCGATAAGACATCGATTATATAATTGGTTCATACAGTATCCTCGAGCATCCGTAATTCATGAGTGTAAGGCCTCAAAGACAAAATATGCAGAAGGCTTAGTGAATGATACGAAATTTCATGTCTTATCTGAAAGATTTATTTATTTCCTCTAAGTTTCGGGCAAAAATTCCTTTGAAAACTAATTCCCCCAAAAAATAATCTTGAATACACATGTGTTCAACAAGTCCGAAGCCGAAATTGTTATCCTATTTTCGTGAGGTCATTATTTTGGCACTTTGCAGTTTCCATAAAGGCAACACACAAAAAAAAAAAAAAATTTTTAAAAGGGGCAATAGGTCGTAACATATTGAAAACCAAAAAACTGAAGCAATTAAACATTTTATATAGTTTAAACCAATTAATTTGAAATTATCCTTGATTTAAATATGAACTTTTTTTTTTTAATTACTCAACTTTGAATCTTCGTTAAGCTTATTTTCCTTTCTCATTTTTTATCCCACTGTGTCAACCTAAAGGGTTTGCATGGATATTTGGTACCCTGTAAGCATCCTATATTTATATCATCACAAAGATCAATACAGATTTCAAAATTGCCATATTTCTAATGGGATATTATTTAAAATATTTTAGTTATTTTACATCTCTATGCGTAAACACCTTTAGGAATGTGAAATCCAATGAAAAATTGCATTGACCTAACTAGGTCAAACAAATCACATGACCCTAGCCGCCATTTTGTAAACAACAAAAGACCCTTTTTACGGTAAATTTTCATGTCCGATTTTTCCACTTTTTGGGGGTTTAAACTTTTCTTTAAATTTGGTATATAAAAAATAAGGGTATTTTGGCTATTTCTCCCATGACAACAAGTAACAAAACTGTTTAAGATGCATTTTATTGTTGAAATATGTCAGCAAATACTTTGGCCATTGGGAAATAATTTTACAGTTCCAAATCGGCTGCAAGGACAAAGTCACGTGATATATAAGCCCGAAAATAGTGACGTCACGAAAATGGAATGTCCAACGATATTGTATTTAACAAGCATCAATGTTCGCAATGTTTCTTATCATTTATGTTTGATAAAAAAAATATACCGGCTTAATGTCTTGTCTTTACTAGGTTGTATCATTTTATTGCCAAAAAAACACTTTTTTTCGATCTCAAGTTGTTGTATTTACATGCTAGCCCACCAAACATGAGTTTTCATGAGTAATCTACCTTGTGGAAGCGAGAGTAATCTACCTTGTGGAAGCGAATATTAATGAAGCATAAATTAAGCTAAAAAAAAGGTGAACCGATTGATAATCGATTGTGGTAAAATGCAAACGATTATCGCCAATGTGATGCATCGGCCCAACACTAGACGACATAGAACCTGCTTTGTCAAAAAATAGAAAATCTCTATAATTGAAATAATTGAATGGATAACCTATGACTAAAAGTGGAAAACATTGTGTCAAAAGAGAAATTGCTGGTTTTGTCACTATGTTTTCAAAAAGCCGTCTGCTGCAGAGGCGTCAGAAAGCGTCTATATGAGGGATAGGGTTAAAAAAAAAAAACACTTTCAATTTTTATAAAATTTTGATTGCAATATATATTAGAATTATTAATTTGTTAAAGATTCAGTTTGTTACTTTGTCATTGATAGTCACTTTGTCATTGATAGTCATTTCTAATTACTACTAGTCAGTAATCAATAGTCATTGCTGAATGATGCATTTTTTTGCAAAAGTTGAACATGTTGAATAAGTGACTCACTTTGACTGTGTGTTTAAGTTTGTCAGTAGTTTGGTTATTTAATAAAAACAAGAAACACAATATTGGTTTAAGTTGCGTTTTGTTGCAAGATATGTTTTATTATAAATCTACATAAAATTCAGTGTTAAATTCACAACTTGTATCACGTTTCTGTCGTGAATCAGTACTAATCACTATGATTAGTAGCTGGAGCCTGGACAAAATCGAAACTGTACCATAAACCAAACAAACAGAATACACATCTGAAACAGACTAAAGACAAACTCTTCATAACAAAATACTTTAAATGAACACAAATAAATACATTTAAATGCAGCCTTAATAGGTTAAAAAACATACATTTTATGTGCAATCAAAATAAGAACATACTGAACATAGATATATTAATTTCAAGTTGTTTGAATGGACTGGTCTGTTGTTTTTATTCTTACATTTTGTATGAATAGAAACATTCGATTAATAATCGATTAATAATCGATTGTCATTGTTAAGTTCGATCCGATAATCGATTATGAAATTTGTCCGATTATCCATCCCTAGTTATATAACTGAAATGATGTTGGAAGCAGCATAAAATCCCAATTAAACAAATCAATTGCATTTGTTGTAGACTCATTTGGTAATATAGTATCATTCTTATTGCCTTTATCACAAAAATTTCTTCCAAACAGTTGCAATTGATGTTATTCAAGAACACAGAGCTGTCATCAAGATCACTCAGGTATTGATCTATCTGATCATCAATTCCTCTTGATCTAGAATAACCACCAGCGAGATCAATAATTGAAACATCACTAATGACCTTCATTTCATTATCTTTTATATACTCTTCATCTAAATATAAAGTGCAAGTATATTCACCATCTGACATTTCCTCAAAACATCTAAATGAGCTATCAGAGTCATTATCACATGTTTCTTAGTTAACAATGTTTTGTTAATGTTGCATTATTTTTGCAACTGTAAATGTGACATGAGCCTGAAGATGATTAAGTGACTTGGCCATTATTAGACTAAATGAACACAGTTCAGATATATCATCATGCTCGGTAATACAGGAAGAAGTAATAATGATCGTCATTTTTAGCTTGACTATTCGAAGAATATGAGAGCTTTACTACTCGCCCCAGCGTCGGCGTCCGGTTAAAGTTTTAAGGCAAATTGGCAGTTTCATTCATAAGTAATTGTGCTAGGGCTTATAGTTACATCTTTTACCTTTCTTCACATTGAATGCTAAAGATGCTGAGTGTGACCTTCCTTTTGGGGAAAAAAACATGATTGTCGGTGGTTAAAGTTTTAGGGCAAGTTGGATTTTTTTTTTTTTTTCTCAATAACTTCTTGTGCTAGGGCTTTCATATTTGGAATATAATTACATCTAATACCTTTCTTCATATTGTTTGCTGAAGATTCTGAGTGTGACCTTCTTTTTGGGGTAAAAGACATGATTTTGGGTGGTTAAAGTTTTAGGGCAAGTTGGCATTTTCATTTAATTTTTTAATTTTTCTCAATAAGTACTTGTGTTAGGTCTTTCATATTTGGAATATAATGACATATAATACCTTTCTTCACATTGTATGTTGAAGATGCTGAGTGTGACTTTTAGGGGGTAAAAAATATGATTTTTGTTTGATTTTGAGAATTTTAGATAAATTCATAATTATTGGTTACATTCCTTTCTAATTGTGATCATTCATTTATCAAATATAATTCTTCCACATATCAAACGGGTTTTGCATGGTGTCAAACATTTGGAAAACCTTTTTTTTTAATTTTTTAAATTTTGTCAGTTTTAACATTGGCGTTTAGCTCAACGTTAAAGTTACATAATTCAAATCACTTCATACTTCACACATTTGTTAAGGACCATCGTACAATTAGGTTAGATAACTCCATTGTATCCTAAATATGGAGTAATGGCCCTTGATTGACTTAGGAAACTTGATTTTTAAATTATATATATTTAAATGTATGTATCTATTCAATTGCTTTTACATATATAGAGTATATAATATGATTTAATAGTACTTAAGTGTAATACATGTATAATGAAACCGTGCTTTATGTGAATAAGCGGCATATAGTCGAGCTCGCTGTCCTCCGACAGCTCTTGTTCAAAAAAGCACTGGCAAAATTTGAAGTTTTCTGACCCATGCAGAATAAACAACCAGTTTCAATATGATAATTGAAAATAAAGTTATTGGCATCATACAATTACTGAAATGGATAGTCTGTCCTTCCACTGATTGTTCCATATAAGCTCAAAACAGAAGCCTATTCTGGTGGCATGTCATTAAAACATAAATACTGGCCTTCATCAGCAATTTTAAGGTATGTTTCGTCTCCTTTTGCAAGAATATTATTAATGTCAAAAATCTATGTGGTGAAGAATTATTTAGAATAATGGCTTGTAGGGAGGGAGTTCATAATGCACCATTTGCCTCGACCCTTGAACTGAATGGCTCCTTGGTGAGAGCTGGCTCTAAGAATAGTCATGTCTGAAAATGAGAGGTAAAGTGTAATCATTGATTGTCTTTAGATCAAGGCCAGATAGGTAGTTAACTGTCACCAAAAATACTGCAGTTGAAATCATCTAGGCAAAAACATGCAACATCTCTCTCTATAAATAATTACTAAAAACAGGCTTTCAAAAGTTATCTGCTACAGCGGTGTCAGCATATTGAAATATGAACGTAAAATGCTATTCTGGGTTCAAACATTATTGTAAAAGGAAAGTTTTGAACTCACTTCCCCCACTGTTTTAAAAAATTTTTTACTGCAAAATCTGATGTGAGTAAAAGTCATCCATATCAGATGAAGAGATAGAATGTATGGCCCATAATATTAAGGTCCAGTGAAGTCATCATAAGTTTAAAATTGTTATGTACATGTATTACAAGTCTGTAAGTGTTATAGAACTTGCTCAGTAATAATATCTATTGTTTCCAATGACGCATACAAAGTTTCGATACAACAACCAAAGTAATTGCAGGAATTTGGGATTTTCTTAATATTAAACTTGTATTTTCTTAAAATCTTAATCTCAATCCAAGATAAAATCAACATGAGCAATTTATTACATAATCATATTGAGCTTTGTTATAGGAGAACCAACCGTATGTTACTTCTGACAATTGTAGATAAATATCTGCCTGTATTCTATTCCTTCTGATCATTCAAGACATGTGTGTGTCCAAAGTTTCTCAAACCTGTAAAAATAAAATGATAAACAGTGTAGAACAAGATCAGACTGTGAGTGTACAGGTTAACCTGGGAATGCATGAAATGCAAATACCCTATAGAGCTATTATTGATTCTTCAAATGACATTATTTATATTTAAAAAAGAGTTTTTTTAGTGAAAAAGAAAAAAAATACATGGCATGGTTTATTTCCCACAGTATTCTCTGTAAGATTTACTCCATAGGGCACAAAATAAGAAAAACATATATTTATTTGACAAACTTTTAATTGTTGTAAAAATGGTAACAAAAAAATCAAATATTTCGAAAGTAAACAAATTTCTTACCTGCTTTAAGATTTCTTCAGATCCAGTTTTCATTATCACCAGAAAAATCCTTAACGTAGCAGCAAATTATCTTGTCATGTCATCAGTGATGTCATCTTATGAGAAGTAACTCACCATTACTTCCCTTACCTTTTGAAATATTTTCATGCAAAAGAGTTGTAACTCAGTTACAACCCCTTTGCATGAAAAAAAAAGTTTGTTTGAGATACAACCTTTTGATTTCATTCCATTTTCTTTATTAATAGAAGGAATTTTTGGAATATATTTTTAGCTCACCTGTGCACGAAGTGCTCAAGGTGAGTTATTGTGATCGCCCTATGTCCGGCGTCCGGCGTGCGTCGTCCGTCAACTTCTTCTCCTCAGCAACCGGTGGGTCAATTGGGATGAAACTTCACAGAAAGCATCCTCTCAATGACCTCACCAGATTTCCTTCAATTTTTTGGGATCCATGCAGAATTCTGGTTTCCATGGCAACGAAATGAAAAAAACTTTAAAATTCTTCTTCTCCCAAACTGGTTGGCAGATTTTCAAATAATTCTGTAGAAATGTTCCTTGGATGACCCTCTATGAGATTCCTTCAAGCCATGTTGATTGGTCGAAAAACATGGCCGCCTGGGGGGGGGGGGGGGGGGGGCGGGGTTATTTTGCCTTATATGGCTATAGGGAAAACTTAAAAAATCTTCTCCTCCGAAAGTGTCAGGCCGATTTTCAAATTATTTTGTAGAAATGTTCCTTGGATGACCCTCTACCAGATTCCTTCAAGCCATGTTGAATGGTCAAAAAACATGGCCGCCAGGAGGGGCGGGGCTATTTTGCCTTATATGGCTATAGTGAAAACTTAAAAGATCTTCTCCTCCGAAAGTTTCAGGCAGATTTTCAAATAATTTTGTAGAAATGTTCCTAGGGTGACCCTCTATCAGATTCCTTCAAGCCAATTTGATTGGTCGAAAACTATGGCTGCCAGGGGGCGGGGCTTATATAGCTAAAGTGAAGAAAAAAAATCAGGTGAGCGATTCCAGGGCCATCATGGCCCTCTTGTTTTTGTAATGATGTATTAATAGATGTTAATTATAAAAATGCAAAAAAGTGAACTTTTGATAAAAAATAGAGTTACAACCGTTTTGCGTTAAACCCTCGAAATGTACATTGGGTGACCCTCTATCAGATTCCTTCAAGCCATGTTTATTGGTCGAATATCATGGCCACCAGGGGGTTGGCTGTTTTGCCTTATATTGCTATAGTGAAACCTTTTTTCTGTTTTCCAAATAATTTTGTAGAAATGTTCCTTGGATGACCCTCTATCAGAATCCTTCAAGCCATGTTGATTAGTCGGGAAAATGTGGCCGCCAGAGTGTGGTGCTGTTTGCCGTATATGGCTATACTGAAAACTTTAAAAATCTTCTTCTCGGAAAGTATCTGGCCAATTTCCAAATAGTTTTGTAGAAATGTTCCTTGGGTGAATCTTTCTCAGATTCCTTCAAGCCATGTTGATTCATTGAAAAATGTGATCGCCAGGGGTGTGGCTGGTTTGCCTTTTATTGAAAACTTTAAAAATCTTCTTCTCTGAAATTATCTGGCCATTTTCTAAATAGTTTACCTTGTTAAATTACTTCAAGGCATGTTGGTTGGTAAAAAAAAAGTTATTATACCCCCGATAAACGAAGTTTAGAGGAGATATATAGGAGTCACCCTGTGGTTGGTAAGTCGGTCGGTCCGTTGCGATTTTCCTTGTCCGGAGCATAACTTAAAAACTAATTGTTGGAATTTAATAAAACTTCATACGATGATACAACACATTGAGAGGAAGTGCGGTGTACAGGAACCATAACTCTATTTTACCTAAATACAGAGTTATTGCCTGGATCTTGTCTGGATTATTATCTTGTCTGGAAAATAACTTTATAACCAATAGATGGAATCTAATAAACCTATTTATTGCCCTTTGTTACTTTTTCTTGTCCGGAGAATAACTTAATAAATAATTGATGGAATCTAATAAAACTGCATACAATGGTGGAGCATAATGAGAGGAAGTGCGGTGTACAAAAAACATAACTCTAATTTACATAATTACAGAGTTATTGCCCTTTGTTACATTTTCTTGTTCGTAGAGTCTTGTCCGGAGCATAACTTTAAAACTAATTGTTGGAATTTAATAAAACTGCATACGATGATACAACACATTGAGGGGAAGTGCGGTGTACAGGAACCATAACTCTATTTTACCTGAATACAGAGTTATTGCCTGGATCTTGTCTGGATTATTATCTTGTCTGGAAAATAACTTTATAACCAATAGATGGAATCTAATAAACCTACATAAAATGGTAGAGCATAATGAGAGAAAGTGCAGTGTACAAGAACCATAACTCTAATTTACTTAATTACAGAGTTATTGCTTTTTATTACTTTTTGTTGAGCGTAGAATAATTTCAAAACTTATCGATGGAATTCTATAAAACTTCATACTATGATACAACACATTGAGAGGAAGTGCAGTGAACAAGAACCATAACTCTTTTTTTAGCTAATTACAGATTTATTGCCCTTTGTTATATTTTCTAGTTTGTAGAATAATTTTCATCGCCCTTTCTTACTTTTTTCTTGTCCAGAGATTATTTTTCAAACTATAAGTTGGAATTTAAGGTGAGGTTTCTTAATATTCCACTACCTTTCCTATCAGGGCGACATTCGGAGGTATTAATCACATTCAGTGATAGTTCTAGTTGTGGTAGGCATGACATATCACATTGCATAATTCAGGTGAGCAATCAAGAGCCATCATGTTTTTATGATAGTTCCATAAATCATCATGGCGTTGTTAAAAGAAATCATTGAAAATTACTATGTTTGTTTGTTTGAAAGGTGTTGTAAATCATATTCAGTATTTCACTTATCTCATGGTGTTTCCTGGTATAGTGAGACACCAAGACTGCAGTCATTATGCTTAATGTGTCCCTGCAACGCTTAGCACCACAGAGGGAATCCTTCAAGTCTATGGTATGACCTGACCTGGGATCAAAAATGACCTCCAACTCCCAAGGCTGAGGCTCTAACCATTACACCATGAATATGGTTCTTGTGAAATAAAAGTATGATTTCCAGATAAAGGGTTAACATTGTGAAGAAGGCATCAAAATCCATGTGTTTATTATCAGAGAAATGTGTTGTTAAAACTTATTCATTTTTACATCAATTGAGAAACAAACTTTTAGCTTATATTAATCACGCTTGATGTCTACTTACTGGAGACCTTCTTAATACTAGCACTGTTTGTGGGGTAAAATCTCAAAGGCAGAACCGGCTCTTTACAGGATAAAAGGAAGATCTAATCGATTCCCACATACAGACCCTTTCTGACTAAACTTAAGTAGGTAACTTTTGAAAACAGTGTGGCGGATAGAGAAATTGGTCTTCCTTTGTCACATTTTTCATATAAAGCGATTTTCCTTTTTTTTCCCCAGATGATTTCAAACTCATCTGTTGCAGATTTGATTTATGTGGGAAAGGGTTAAACACCATTCTACATGTTTGTAATTTCAGGAGGCTGGTATGACCTACATTTCCCCATACAATGACTTGGAAGTTGTTGCAGGTCAAGGTACTTTAGGGTATGCTCTAATATGTATTTTACATTGATGTCTTTTAACCCTTTCCCAAATGCAAACAACCTGCAGCAGAGGACTTTTATGATATCCTGATGAAAATATGGAAAATATCAATAAATACGAGTTATGTTGTTGAATATAGTTGGAAAAATGATAGCAAATAGCCTGGAAATAGGGGACATTTACTCCTTTTGTCATATTGTTTTCAAAAGTCATCTATATTATACTGCAGACGTGCTATATAAATACGCCTCTTTTTAGATTTTCTCCACAAAATCAAAAGCAATCTTGAATATGCACATTATTTTCTTTTATAAACCTGTAGGGCAGGCCAGGTTCCTTCAACTGAATGTTTATACATTAAAAGATTGAGTGTTTTTCAATTATTTGCCTTCTCCTAAAAATCCATGTTTTTATTTTGAAAAAGAAACTATTTTTGGACTAAGAATACTGGAATGTTGTCAACTTATATTGATTTTTGAATGCAGTCAGGGGGTTGGGTATTTTTTGCCCTTTAACTGTTTCCCACTTGCAGACGCATTTCAACGCATCAGCAGCAGACGACTTTTGAAAACAATGAGGCAAATGGAGAAATAGCTCATGATGGACAATTTCTCCATTTGCTACAATGTTTTCAACTCTATTCAATAACTATATCATCATTTGTAGAGATTTTCAATACTTTTGCTAAGCTGGTTTCAAAGTCGTCTGCTGCGGATTTACTGTATGTGTGAAAGGGTTAAAACTCGAGGCTTATTTCAAAAAGATACTATGCAGAAATTTACCTTGAAATCCACAGGAAGTTTCCTTAGGTGATCACCTATCCAATTCTTTCAATTCATTTAGATTTGTTAATCCTTTCCCTCATATAGACGCTTTCTGACGCCTCTGCAGCAGACAGCTTTTTGAAAACATAGTGACAAAAGAAGAAATTGCACAGAACGTGCAATTTCTCCTTTTGCCACAATGTTTTCCACTTTTTGTCATAGGTTATCCAATCTATTAAGGAGATTTCCTATTTTTTGACAAAACACGTTCAAAGTCGTCTGCTGCAGAATTGCCGTATGAGGGAAAGGGTTAAAGCATTAAGACACCACATGGATTCTGCCATATAAGACTTCTGTTCAATTATAAACATATCCTCCTTAAATACATGTACTACTGGCCCAAATTTACAAATTATTTCACAGGATTGTTTGTTTATTAATCCTCTACTAAATTGTTGATCTATAGAATATAACATGGCCATCAGTTGTTGATACATAAATAACTAAAAAGAACATGGTCACCAGTTGATTTATAAATAAATATGTCCACCAGTTTGTGGTTTATAAATTGAATATGTCTTAGAAGTTGGTGGTTTATAAATAAATGTGTACACCAGTTGTTGATTTGTAAAGTAAATAAGTCCAGCAGTTTGTGGTTTATAAATTAGATATGTCCACAAGTTGGTGGTTTATAAATTGAATATGGCATCTGTTGTTGATTTATAAAGTAAATTTGTCACCAGTTGTTGATTTATAAATCAAATATTTCCTCAAGTTGATAGTTTATAGATTGAATATGGCATCCAGTTTTTGATTTATGATTAAGATTATGGTCACCATTTGATGATTCATAAATTAAGACATGGCCACAAGTTGTAGGATTTTCAAAAAACATAATTATGGCCACAACATGTTTATTTATAAAAAACATATGGCCACAACATGTTTATTTATAAAAAAAAATACATGACCAACAGTTATAGATTTACATTATTTTTAAGTTTTTCTTTGAAATGAATTTTCATTAGAGTAGAAATCCTTGAAGATTTACCAGAAGTAGACACTGTACTGGTGTCTGTAGGGGGAGGAGGATTAATTGGTGGAATAGCGGCTTATCTAAAGAGTAAAAATACAAATATTGAGGTATGAACCCTGTCATTTATAGAACAAATGTTTGATGCATGTTAAACACAATTGCTTTATAAGCTCACCTGAGCACAAAGTGATCAAGGTGAACTGTTGTGTTTACTCATTACCCATGGTCTGTGCATTGACCGGTGTCCGGCGTCCGTTCAAATCTTTTTCTCTGAAACTACTGGTCCGATTTTAAAGTAATTTAACAGAAAGGTTCCCCAGGTAGACAGGAAGGTTTCCTAGGTAGCCCTTAACTAATTAAATTCTAACTAGAACTTTTGGTTGCTGTGGCATCAGCAAAGAGGAAAAATGCCAATACATTTGTGTCTAATTATTCTCTAATTATGTCTCCCCCTGTATACAGGGGAGATATATTGTTTTTGTCCTTGGGGTCTGTCTGTCTGTCGTGTCCGCTCCATATCTCCAAGACGGCTTGAAGGATTTCCATGAAACTTGGGTCACATGTTCACCTCATCAAGGCGATGTGCAGAACCCATGTCTTGACTGTCTGTCTGTCCCAAATTGTGTCAGCTCCATATCTCCAAGACGGCTTGAAGGATTTTCATGAAACTCGGGCACATGTTCACCTCATCAAGGCGATGTGTAGAACTCATTGTCTGCTTTATAGGTTGGAATGTTTTGAGAGATTTTGACAGATATTTGAGGGGGAGACATCTGTTTTTTGCAAAAACAATTCTAGTTATGTCTCCCCCTGTATACAGGGGAGATATATTGTTTTTGTCCTGGGCGTCTGTCTGTCTGTCCGTCTGTCCGAAATCGTGTCCGCTCCATATCTCCAAGACGGCTTGAAGGATTTTCATGAAACTTGTGTCAGATGTTCACCTCATGAAGGCGATGTGCAGAACCCATGTCCCGACCATACAGGTTCAATGTCAAGGTCAGACTTGAAGGTCAAAGGTTTGAGCCTTAATTTCGTGTCCGCTCCATATCTCCAAAACGGCTTGAAGAATTTTCATGAAACTTGTGTCAGATGTTCACCTCACGAAGGCGATGTGCAGAACCCATGTTCCGACCATACCGGTTCAAGGTCAAGGTCAGGCTTGAAGGTCAAAGGTTTGAGCCTGTTTTTCGTGTCCGCTCCATATCTCCAAAACGGCTTGAAGGATTTTCATGAAACTTGTGTCAGATGTTCACCTCATCAAGGTGATGTGCAGAACCCATTGTCTGCTTTATAGGTTGGAATGTTTTGACAGATTT
This sequence comes from Serripes groenlandicus, assembly GCA_031761405.1. Lineage (NCBI taxonomy): Eukaryota > Metazoa > Mollusca > Bivalvia > Cardiida > Cardiidae > Serripes > Serripes groenlandicus. The sequence continues at coordinate 194,599,324 of JASEVX010000001.1, forward strand.
TGACAGATATTTGAGGGGGAGACATCTGTTTTTTCAAAAACAATTCTAGTTGTAATTGCTTTTGTACAGGAAGATTTTTTTAAGTTACCACTATAAAATGATATACATATAAGGAAAACAAGCCCCACCTCCTGGCAGCCATGTTTTTTAACAGATCAGAATAAGTTAAACATTTAATGCCAAATTATTTTGAACATTGGTTACTGTGGCCTTGGCCAACTTTCTTTCCGACGATTGACAAAAGTCAATGCGACATGTGTCATTCGTCTTCCACCAATGGGCTTAGTCTATGTGGAAAACCAGCCAGTTGCTTGGTAAGATTCTTGTGTGGAGTACTGGTGTGAGAAAACCAGGAAATGCATGATTAGGTGAACTGGCTGCCGTGATATAACTGAGAAATTGTTAAAAACGGCGTTAAACCCCATTCAATCAATCAATGGTTACTGTGGCATCAGAAAAGGGGAAAAATGCCAAACTTTTATTGTTCAAAAGTACTAGCTCAATTTGAAAATTATTTTGCACAAATGTTCCTTAGGTGACCCTCTACTAAGAAAGTTCAAATTAATTTTATCCTTTAAAAAACATGGCCACCAAGGGGCAAGGCTTGTTTTCCTTGTATGTATATATATAATTGAAACTTAAACAATTTTCCTCTACAAAAGCATTTGTCCGATTAGAAAAGTATTCAGCACAAATGTTCCTTTATAGGTGAAACTCTACCAAGGTTGTTTTAATTGTTCATATTTATAGTGAAAACTTAAAAAATCTTCTTTTACAAAAACACTGGCCCAATTAGAAAATAATTTGGCTTTAAGGTTCCTTTGGTGATCCTCTAGCAAGAATGTTCAACTCTTTCCGAACAGTTGAAAAAATTGGCCACCAGGGGGTGGGGCTTGTTTTCCTTATATGTATATACATGTAGTGAAACTTTCAAAAATCTTCTTCTACAAACATGTAGGACTGATCTTAAAATAATTGGGCACAAAATTAATTTTCCTTGGGTTAACCTCTACTAAAATTGTTGAAATTATTACGATCCATTGATAAATATGACCACAAGAGGGCGATGCTTGATTTCCTTGTATGCACATTGTACAAACATTGAAAACTGATTCCTATTATTCCTTTCCCACATACAGACACTTTCTGATGCCTATGCAGCAGACAACATTGTTACAAAGGAGAAATTATCCTTTGTCACAGTGTTTTCAACGCTATTCAATAATTAAACGTTTGTATATATGGAGAAGTTTTGCCTAGGTGTTTTCAAAGTCATCTGCTTCTAATTTGCTGTATATTGGAAAGGGTTAAATCAGGTAGGCGATTTAGGACCATCATGGCCCTCTTGTTTTCAAAAGAAATCAACTGCAGATGCACTTTCACTTGGTAAAGTGTTAAGATCATCTACACTTGGTAAAGCGTTAATGTCAAGATCATATCTACACTTGGTAAAGCGTTAATGTCAAGATCATTTTCCTAAAATAAATCAAAAATAATTCTGTTCAATAATATCAGCTTAACATTTTCAGATGGATATCCTTTATTTCCAGTTTTCAATAGAACTTAATACAGCAAGTAATATCTGAAAATGTGTTGTCATGTCATTGTTGCATTTATGGATATATCATTGTAGATTGTTGGATGCCAGCCCAACAACTCCAAGATAATGTACGACTCTGTTCTGGCGGGTAAAATAACTCATGGTGCATCTTACGACACATTGTCTGATGGTACAGCGGGTGACGTTGAAGATGACTCGGTAAATAGATGCGTTTCCTGCTCTCTATTTTTATCTTTCTTTCACTCTTCTTTTGTCTTCCCATGTAATCTGCTATTACAAAGTGGATAGCATCAGGGATCTGAAAGCGGTCTTCCTGGGTTTGATCCCTGATTGCAGCTGTCATGGTAGATTGCCCTTTTACAAAGCATATTTCCTACCCTAGTTTTGATTTGTTTAAGGTAACTGTGGCCGTGATATGACAGAAATAATGTTGAAAGTAATGTTAACCCTTTCCCTCATACAACAATTCTGCAGAAGACGACTTTGAACGTATTTTGTCAAAACATAGAAAATCTCCATAATTGAATGGATAACCTATGACGAAAAGTGGAAAACATTGTGGCAAAAGGAGAAATTGCACGTTTTGTACAATTTCTTCTTTTGTCACTATGTTTTCAAAAAGCCGTCTGCTGCAGAGGCGTCCGATAGCGTTTATATGAGGGAAAGGGTTAAACCCCAGTAAAACAGACAAATCTTTTATCTTCCTTGTTCAAAGTACATTATCAGTTAGATCACCATTTTATCATTTTGAATCTTCTGTTTAGGCAGGATGGCACAGGAATTACTTCTCCATCTGTATGGACAGTGTGACACTTAAGAATCATTTTTCCATCGTCTGTCTTGCAGGATGATACATTGGGATCACTTATCCATCTTCCATCTTGGAAGGGTGAAACTTAGGGGTCACTTCTCCATCGTATATCTGCCAGCTGTGTGTCACACTTCCACACTAAAATCATTTCATAAACAGATTAGTCCTAACTAAGAGTAGTTTCTACTTTAACCCTTTCAAATACTCTTGTATGCCTCTGCAACGATTGAAAACATTGCGACAAAAGGAAACCATTATTTTCATGCTCATTGAAGGTTACTTCTATTGTGTCGAATCTATGTGGCTCATTTATAGCTCAACAAATTGGAGAATATGAGAGCTATTGTACTCACACTGGCATCTGGCACACCATGGTTTAGATTTTGCATGCAAGTACATCATAGCTCAGTTCATACTATATGTATTGCATTGAAACCTTCTACAATGCTTCCCAACTATCACACCTATGTTAATAACCAAGTTATTGTGATCGTGTTGCGTGCGTCGTCCATCAACATCTTTTCCTCAGTAAGCAGTAGGCCAATTGGGATGAAACTTCACAGAAAGCATCCTCTCAATGCCCTCACAAGAATTCTTTCAAATTGTTGGGATTAACAGAATTCTGGTGTCCATGGCAACCAAACGAAAAAAACTTAAAAATTCTTCCTTCTCCCAAACTGGTTGGGCCATTTTCAAATTTTTTTGGCAGAAATGTTCCTTGGGTGATACTCTACAAGATTCCTTCAAGCCATGGTGAGTGGTCAGAAAAAATTGACAACAGGGGGCGGGGCAGTTCGGAGATTTAGTATTTGCCTAATTGCAGTGGAGCGTTAGCTCGACTTTTGAAAAAACGAGAGCTATTGTCATGACCCTGGCATCGTCGTCGGCAGCGGCATGGTCGTCCGGTTAAGGTTTTTTGTTCAGCTCAGCTTTTTTTCTGTTTTCTATCAGTCGAGCGTCTGTGCCGTACGCGGTGCTCTTGTAATCTCTATATCATGCTGTTAACATTTTTATTGTGTCTAATATATGTAAATAATTTTCATCTTTTTTGCTTGTAGGTAACCTTTCCACTGTGTCGTGACTATGTTGATCGATGGATCATGGTTAATGAAAAGGACATAGCTAATGCAGTGTTTTATGTATTGGATAAGCATCACAAGGTAAAACACCATTCATCGATAATAAGATGTCTTGATGAGGAAGAGATAAACTTTTCCCATATACATTTGGTATAGACTCGCCTATAAGACACTTTCCCACATATGTTAAATATGCAGCAGACGACTTTGAAATAATTCAGACAAAAATATGGATAATCCTTATTAAGGAAATGAAAGTTTAATTATTGAGTTTAAAGCATTCTGGCAAAAGGAGAAAGTACTAATTATGTCTCATGTTAGCAAAACTTGGTTTTGGGGTTTTACATCCTGGTAGTTACAGTAAATAAATGTTGTCATCAATACCATATTTTAATGAAATAGACAACTATTAACGCCTCTGTACCAGTAGGCATTTGAAAGCAGAGTTGGAAAAAGAAAGAAATAGCGCATACTGATGTTATAACTATGGACAGCACTAATAATTTACACAAGACTTAGTGTAACTATATGAACATCTTTATACAGGTTTCATAAGATCTCAATTTTGTTATCCACAGGTGATAGAGGGAGCTGCTGGTGTTGCTGTCGCTGCGTTCCTCACCAATCAAGAGAGCTTTAAAGACAAAAAGGTTGTGATTGTGATATGTGGAGCTAATATCAGTACATATAGCTTAAAGACTATTATACAAACGCATACGTAACAAGGTTATTGTAATTTCTTTTCTGCAATAAAAGTTATTAAATAGGCCTGGCTCGAGGAAAGCCAACATAAACATATTTCTTAATCCTTTCTTCCCCACATGGCAGACACAAATTTTGACGAAAGAAGAATTGGCTTAGTTCTTCTTACAGTTTTCCCATTCAAATTGCTTCCTTCTTCAAACACATTTTACCCTATCGATGAAAGACTAATGACGATTTTTTGGAAGAATGCAAGTAGTGATTTAAACTCGTAGCAAAATGGTATATTGTGGCTATCAGTTCAACAAGAGCTTTCTGTAAGACAGTGCTTCGACTATTCCACCGTTTATTAGTTACAGAGATATGCACTAATGTACTTGCGTGCAAAACATTAACCAGAATTTCTAAGTCAAATGATAAAGAGTGATAATTTGCATTATATTCAAGATAGAGTTATGTAAATTGAATATTTACATAGGTGTGACGCCGACGCCAGGGCGAGTAGCATAGCTCTCATATTCTTCAAATAGTTGGGCTTAAGAAAATCATGTTGCACTCTTCAATTATTATACTTTCATTTAAAGAGATTTTTCATATTTTTGCCAAGATGTTTTCAAAGCAGTCTGCTGCTGATGTTCAGTATGTGGGAAAGGGTTAAAGTAAACTGTTTCCCACATACACAAAAGTGCATCAGAGGATTTTGTAAACATTTAGGCAACAAAGATTATAGAAAGTCTCTATAAATGAAAGTATACTTATTCAATGGAGTTGAGAGAAAATTGTAGCAAAAGGATACATATAAGAAATTTATCGTTTCCTAAAATGTTTTCAGAAGCGCTAAAATATGTCTGCATATTGGAACGGGTTAAAGCAGCCCTGGCATTTATTGAAATGTGAAATAGTAGGATATCGGCCCATAACACTTAACATGTGTTACGAAATAGTAGGAAATAGGCCTATAACATTTAATGTTATGCTATGAAATAGTAGGATATAGGCCTATAACACTTAATGTTATGCTTTGAAATAGTAGGATATAGGCCTATAACACTTAATGTGATGCCATGAAATAGAAGGATATAGGCCTATAACACTTAATGTGATGCTACGAAATAGTAGGATATAGGCCTATAACACTTAATGTGATGCTACGAAATAGTAGGATATAGGCCTATAACACTTAATGTGATGCCATGAAATAGTAGGATATGGGCTTATAACACTTAACATGATGCCATGAAATAGTAGGATATAGGCCTATAACTATTAACATGATGCCATGAAATAGTACGATATAGGCCTATAACACTTAATGTGATGCTACGAAATAGTAGGATATAGGCCTATAACACTTGACATGATGCCATGAAATAGTAGGATATAGGCCTATAACACTTAACATGATGCCATGAAATAGTACAATATAGGCCTATAACACTTAATGTGATGCTACGAAATTGTAGGATATAGGCCTATAACACTTAATGTGATGCCATGAAATAGTAGGATATGGGCCTATAACACTTAATGTGATGCTACGAAATGGTAGGATATAGGCCTATAACACTTAATGTGATGCTACGAAATAGTAGGATATAGGCCTATAACACTTAACTTGATGCCATGAAATAGTAGGAAATAGGCCTACAACACTTAACGTGATGCTACGAAATAGTAGAATATAGGCCTTTAACACTAAACATGATGCTATGAAATAGTAGGATATAGGCCTATTACACTTAACCTGATGCTACAAAATAGTAGGATATAGGCCTATAACACTAAACGTGATGCCATGAAATGGGCCTATAACACTTAACGTGATGCTACAAAATAGTAGGCTATAGGCCTATAACACTTAACGTGATGCTATAAAATAGGCCTATAACACTTAACGTGATGCTACAAAATAGTAGGATATAGGCCTATAATACTGAACGTGATGCTATGAAATAGTAGGATATAGGCCTATAACATTTAATGCTATGCTACAAGAGCTCTAACAAGACGGTGTTTTGAGTTACATTGCTCATATATTTCAATACATAAAATTAAATGATACACAATACATGTATGGCATTGAAATAAAAATACACCAGGATATTATCTGTTATAACTTGCAGACTCATCAAAACTTTTGTTACTTGAAATTAATTTACAATGACAAACAAACAATACAATTGTTTAAGTATACTGGCCAAGAAAAATGCCCCTTTCTAATTTACAACATATCTGCAGCAGATGGTTTTGAAACCATTTTAAAAGGAAACAATATGGAACATCTTTATAATATTTATTACAATAATCCACTAAAATTGAAAACATCATGGCAAAAGAGAAATTGCTTATCAAGAGAAATTTTCGCTTTTGCCACATTGTCTTCAAAAGGTGTCTCCTGCAGTTTCGTTTAATTATGCAGTATATTGAAATTGTGTACAGTGGCTGTAGGATTTAAACAAATTGACAATAATATTAACCCTTTCCCTCATACGACAATTCTGCAGCAGACGACTTTGAACGTATTTTGTCAAACAATAGAAAATCTCCATAATTGAATGGATAACCTATGACAAAAAGTGGAAAACATTGTGGCAAAAGGAGTAATTTCACGTTTTGTGCAATTTCTTCTTTTGTCACTATGTTTTCAAAAAGCTGTCTGCTGCAGAGGCGTCAGAAAGCGTCTATATGAGGGAAAGGGTTAAGGATACAATGACTCTTTTGATATGCACACCAAACTTTCTGTTTACAATTTTGATAAGATCTTTCGTCTAAATATAAAGTTTGGAGGATCCTGATCGAACTGCACTAAGGGCAGTCTGATATCTAATGTGTTGGTAGAGTCTGAAGGTTGGTTTACCTATGCCGTGGCTTGTAATGACCATACACTGTCTTCTGTGTAGATTTTACCATTGTGACCAAAGGTGAAATTGCTCATGATGAGCAATTTCTCCTTTGGTCACAATGTTTTCAACTTTATTTAACAATTTAGATATTTTTTATGGAGATTTTTCAGGTTTTTGCCACTGTTTTCAAAGTTGTCTGCTGCAGATTTATTGTATGGGGGAAAGGGTTAACAAGTCATTAAACTCCTCTAAACTACAAGAATAAAACAGACTTTGTATCTGCCCAGCATGAGGTTCAATACTTTTAGCTGCTCAAATTAACATTTTAGACCTTGATATTACTAGAATTGGCTATTGACCCTGGACAAATCCATTTGGAAAAAAACGGCATTGAAATTGTTAAGATTGGTTCACAATACAGATTATTTTCATGCAAACTCATGTTCGAGACATTGACAAATACACGCTTTTCCTTTCCGTACAATGTGTCGGTTGTACGGTGCATCCTGTAACAAGTTTGGATCAGTTATCATTGTTGGCGTAGTCTTGGACAGATGGTCGACGATTAGATCAAATGCGTGGCCCTGAAAACAGAGAATAAAAACAATTCAATCGCCCTTCTTCAGACTAACCCTCAAACCAGAGCTCTAGATAAGGGGCGGTTGGCATGTTCTACAATCATTATTTGACACTCTAACCCTATGATGAGACGATTCTTTGAGTACCCGTATCATAAAGTTTGGTTAGATAATAAGGACTTTACTGTGGAGAAAAGAGCAGATGTTTTATGCAGTGCAAGACATTTTGAATAATGAGCAACATATCTTGCAACAGGCAATTTGAATCATCCTGGAAACAACAATTCTGTGAAGCCAATACATTTGTAGAAGGGCAGTTGTATGTTTTCCCTATTCTAACTTAACCCTTTCCCTCATATAGACGCCTCTGCAGCAGATGGCTTTTTGAAAACATAGTGACAAAAGAAGAAATTGCACAAAACGTGCAATTTCTCTTTTTGCCACAATGTTTTCCACTTTTAGTCATAGGTTATCCATTTAATTATAGAGATTTTCTATTTTTTGTCAAAATATGTTCAAAGTCGTCTGCTGCAGAATTGTCGTATGAGGGAAAGGGTTAAGGTAAATGGAAAACATAGACAAACACTGGATAATATTGGGGGAAAGCGATGAAGACATTGTGGGAAAAGGATAAATTGTTAACTCGAACACATTTTCTACAATGTTTTTGAAGTTGTTGGCATACAAGTATAAGATATATCATAATGCGTCTGTATAAGATGAAAGTGTTAAAACCGCTAAAGATCACAGCAACACCTCTTTTGAACACCTGTATGTATTTGCCTCCACTAGAGTATATAGCTCTGGAGAGGTTGAACTGTACATATTATACCAAGACCTCTCTAGAACACCTGTATGTATTTGACTCCACTAGAGTATATAACTCTGGAGACATTGAACTGTTCATGTTATACCAAGACCTCTCTTGAACACCTGTATGTATTTGACTCCACTAGAGGATATAGCTCTGGAGACATTGAACTGTTCATGTTATACCAAGACCTCTCTAGAACAACTGTATGTATTTGACTCCACTAGAGTATATAACTCTGGAGACATTGAACTGTTCATGTTATACCAAGACCTCTCTAGAACAACTGTATGTATTTGACTCCACTAGAGTATATAACTCTGGAGAAATTGAACTGTTCATGTTATACCAAAACCTCTCTAGAACACCTGTATGTATTTGACTCCACTAGAGTATATAACTCTGGAGACATTGAACTGTTCATGTTATACCAAGACCTCTCTAGAACACCTGTATGTAATTGATTCCACTAGAGTATATAACTCTGGAGACCTTGAACTGTTCATGTTATACCAAGATCTCTCTAGAACACCTGTATGTATTTGACTCCACTAGAGTATATAACTCTGAATACATTGAACTGTTCATGTTATACCAAGACCTCTCTAGAACACCTGTATGTATTTGACTCCACTAGAGGATATAACTCTGGAGAGGTTGAACTGTACATGTTAAACCAAGACCTCTCTAGAACACCTGTATGTATTTGACTCCACTAGAGGATATAACTCTGGAGACCTTGAACTGTACATGTTATACCAAGACCTCTCTAGAACACCTGTATGTATTTGACTCCACTAGAGGATATAACTCTGGAGACCTTGAACTGTTCATGTTATACCAAGACCTCTCTAGAACACCTGTATGTATTTGACTCCACTAGAGGATATAAGTCTGGAGACCTTGAACTGTACATATTATACCAAGACCTCTCTAGAACACCTGTATGTATTTGACTCCACTAGAGGATATAACTCTGGAGAGGTTGAACTGTACATGCTGTACCAAGACCTCTCTAGAACACCTGTATGTATTTGACTCCACTAGAGGATATAACTCTGGAGAGGTTGAACTGTACATGTTGTACCAAGACCTCTCTAGAACACCTGTATGTATTTGACTCCACTAGAGGATATAACTCTGGAGAGGTTGAACTGTACATATTATACCAACACCTCTCTAGAACACCTGTATGTATTTGCCTTCCCTAGAGGATATAACTCTGGAGAGGTTGAACTGTACATGTTGTACCAAGACCTCTCTAGAACACCTGTATGTATTTGACTCCACTAGAGGATATAACTCTGGAGACATTGAACTGTACATATTATACCAACACCTCTCTAGAACACCTGTATGTATTTGACTCCACTAGAGTATATAACTCTGGAGACCTTGAACTGTACATATTATACCAAGACCTCTCTAGAACACCTGTATGTATTTGCCTCCCCTAGAGGATATAACTCAGGAGAGGTTGAACTGTACATGTTATACCAAGACCTCTCTAGAACACCTGTATGTATTTGACTCCCCTAGAGGATATAACTCTGGAGACCTTGAACTGTACATATTATACCAAGACCTCTCTAGAACACCTGTGTGTATTTGACTCCACTAGAGTATATAGCTCTGGAGAGGTTGAACTGTACATATTATACCAAGACCTCTCTAGAACACCTGTATGTATTTGACTCCACTAGAGGATATAACTCTGGAGACCTTGAACTGTACATGTTATACCAAGACCTCTCTAGAACATCTGTATGTATTTGACTCCACTAGATTATATATCTCTGAAGACCTTGAACTGTACATGTTATCCCAAGACCTCTCTAGAACACCTGTATGTATTTGACTCCACTAGAGTATATAACTCTGGAGACATTGAATTGTACATGTTATACCAACACCTCTCTAGAACACCTTTATGTATTTGACTCCACTAGAGGATATAACTCTGGAGACCTTGAACTGTTTATGTTATACCAACACCTCTCTAGAACACCTGTATGTATTTGACTCCACTAGAGTATATAGCTCTGGAGACCTTGAACTGTTCATGTTATACCAACACCTCTCTAGAACATATGTATGTATTTGACTCCACTAGAGTATATAGCTCTGGAGACCTTGAATTGTACATATTATACCAAGACCTCTCTAGAACACCTGTATGTATTTGACTCCACAAGAGTATATAACTCTGAAGACATTGAACTGTTCATGTTATACCAAGACCTCTCTAGAACACCTGTATGTATTTGACTCCACTAGAGTATATAACTCTGGAGGCATTGAACTGTTCATGTTATACCAAGACCTCTCTAGAACACCTGTATGTAATTGATTCCACTAGAGTATATAACTCTGGAGACCTTGAACTGTTCATGTTATACCAAGACCTCTCTTGAACACCTGTATGTATTTGACTCCACTAGAGGATATAGCTCTGGAGACATTGAACTGTTCATGTTATACCAAGACCTCTCTAGAACAACTGTATGTATTTGACTCCACTAGAGTATATAACTCTGGAGACATTGAACTGTTCATGTTATACCAAGACCTCTCTAGAACACCTGTATGTATTTGACTCCACTAGAGTATATAACTCTGGAGACATTGAACTGTTCATGTTATACCAAGACCTCTCTAGAACACCTGTATGTAATTGATTCCACTAGAGTATATAACTCTGGAGACCTTGAACTGTTCATGTTATACCAAGACCTCTCTAGAACACCTGTATGTATTTGACTCCACTAGAGTATATAACTCTGAAGACATTGAACTGTTCATTTTATACCAAGACCTCTCTAGAACACCTGTATGTATTTGACTCCACTAGAGGATATAACTCTGGAGAGGTTGAACTGTACATGTTAAACCAAGACCTCTCTAGAACACCTGTATGTATTTGAATCCACTGGAGGATATAAGTCTGGAGACCTTGAACTGTACATGTTATACCAAGACCTCTCTAGAACACCTGTATGTATTTGACTCCACTAGAGGATATAACTCTGGAGACCTTGAACTGTTCATGCTATACCAAGACCTCTCTAGAACACCTGTATGTATTTGACTCCACTAGAGGATATAACTCTGGAGACATTGAATTGTACATGTTATACCAACACCTCTCTAGAACACCTTTATGTATTTGACTCCATTAGAGGATATAACTCTGGAGACCTTGAATTGTTTATGTTATACCAACACCTCTCTAGAACACCTGTATGTATTTGACTCCACTAGAGTATATAGCTCTGGAGAGGTTGAACTATACATCTTATACCAAGACCTCTCTAGAACACCTGTATGTATTTGACTCCACTAGAGTATATAACTCTGGAGACTTGAACTGTACATGTTATACCAAGACCTCTCTAGAACACCTGTATGTATTTGACTCCACTAGAGTATATAACTCTGGAGACATTGAATTGTACATGTTATACCAACACCTCTCTAGAACACCTTTATGTATTTGACTCCACTAGAGGATATAACTCTGGAGACCTTGAACTGTTTATGTTATACCAACACCTCTCTAGAACACCTGTATGTATTTGACTCCACTAGAGTATATAGCTCTGGAGACCTTGAACTGTTCATGTTATACCAACACCTCTCTAGAACATATGTATGTATTTGACTCCACTATAGTATATAGCTCTGGAGACCTTGAACTGTACATATTATACCAAGACCTCTCTAGAACACCTGTATGTATTTGACTTCACTAGAGGATATAGCTCTGGAGAGGTTGAACTGTACATATTATACCAAGACCTCTCTAGAACACCTGTATGTATTTGACTCCACTAGAAGATATAGCTTTGGAGAGGTTGAACTGTACATATTATACCAAGACCTCTCTAGAACACCTGTATGTACTCGACTCTACTAGAGGATATAACTCTGGAGACCTTGAACTGTACATATTATACCAAGACCTCTCTAGAACACCTGTATGTATTTGACTCCACTAGAGGATATAACTCTGGAGACCTTGAACTGTTCATGTTATACCAAGACCTCTCTAGAACACCTGTATGTATTTGACTCCAGTAGAGGATATAACTCTGGAGACATTGAACTGTACATGTTATACCAAGATCTCTCTAGAACACCTGTATGTATTTGACTCCACTAGAGTATATAACTCTGGAGAGATTGAACTGTACATATTATACCAATGCTTCATCTGATCCCTGATTCCAAAATCAAACCTCATGCAGGAATTTCTAGGACCGAGCACTTTTTGTGTACATGCCCCTAAACTATAAGAAGAGGGCCATGATGGCCCTATATCACTCACCTGAGTAAGTGTTTTAGGGTCCTAATTTAATTGCTCTACAAAAATAGATTTTGTTTTTTATCGTGTTCACAAGGTCAATTATAACAATTTTGCCAATTTTAAAGGGCTATAATTCTGTCATGCATGGACGGATCTGGCTGGTTTTCAAAAATAACTGAGCTCTCATGTATATCTAGCTACTGAATAAGTTTGGTAAACATGGGATAATAAATGAAGACTTGATCATGACGGACGGCAGACGTCGGACAAAGGGCGATCACAAAAGCTCACCTTGTCACTATGTGACAGGTGAGCTAAAAAGGTTAATGTGCTTCCTCCATGATGTAGACAAGTTTTAACGTGAAAGAAGACAATTTAGTGTCTAGATAAAAGAAAATACATTCTTTGATATACATAAACAGAGTGATATACTTTAAATACGGGTATATCTTTGAAAACATGTAAAACATCTCAAAAACTGTAATATCACATCCCCGAAACAACACTTCTGTGAACTGAATACTTCTGGGTTTTTTCCCTAATTTAACATAAGGCAAATGGAAAACACAGACAAAAGACGGGTTATATTGGGGAAAGAGATGAAACGTTCTGGGAAAAGGAGAAATTGTTAACTCGAATGCATTGCCTACAACGTTATTATAGCTATATCATGTGTAACATCTCACAAACTGTAATATCACAGTTCTGATACTTGTTTGAAAACAAAGTGAGACAATAGAAACTGATTGTTTGGAGAAATATCTCCTTTCTCGACTACAGTAAATTCACATTTATAACAAGAAGCTTTTTGAATTGGTTCTGATGCTGATACTGACCTTAGCCCGACTTTCATCCATGTCTTCTCTTTTTGCTTGAATCAAGCAGGTCAGAACCTCCTGAAATGAAATTAATAAGATAAGGTCCAGAACCTTTCCCTCATACGACAATTCTGCAGTAGACGACTTTGAACATATTTAATATATCAAAAAATAGAAAAATGTCTATAATTGAATGGATTACACATTATGGCAAAAGGAGAAATTACTCTTTTTGAGCAATTTCTTCTTTTGTCACTATGTTTTCAAAAAGCTGTCTGCTGCAGAGGCATCAGAAAGCGTCTCTATTCCTTATCTCAATCACCTCTTCTAGGTCATTTTACACCAATTAAATCATTCTTTTTTTCCAGTTTCAACCCTCAATTGTCACAAGTTCTAAGCGCTTAATTCTCAGGTAGAAAACCCTATATTATTGAAACGAGTTACCTCTATGCTTTAAAACAATCCAAAGAAAACGGGGAGGTCATGCATTATACAAAAAAGAGTTCACCCCGTGAAAATGGTTACCGTCATTTATGACAAAATTGGGCTGGGACGAAACTAGTTTTTCACATAATCTACTTTCACTTTCAAACAAGTTCAAAATACTAAAAATGATCAATCATTTCCAGTGCATCCTAAACATATTCACAATGAATGTCATATATCCAATTTTCCCTTTATCTGATTCCACAGCAACCAGTTTTAATTTAATTCTTTTAACAGCTTTGACAGAGGACTACCTAAGGAACATTCCTTTGAAATTATTTTGTATTTGGTTTATTGGTTTAGACGGAGAAGTTGTTTGTAAGAAAATCTTAACAGATGGACAAACGACGACGACGACGGATGATGAGTGATCACATGATAGCTCTTCCTGCACTTTGTGCTCAGGTGAGCTAAAACCCAGTGTATACATGTGTATTACTGTGAACAGTGAACAAACAATGCCCTTATGTTTTGTTTACCATATTTGTCAGGACTTTCACCGAACTGTTCAAAATAAGAAACAGAAAAGTCCAATATTCTTTGAATTAAGATTAGCATAGGATAAATAGAATCATTTTGACTTTTGAAACGGGCTAAACATAATGGGTATTACTCTGCGTACCTATGACTGACTTTTGAATTAAGTAGGACCAGAATTATAAATAAGGGGGTTAATCCTTAAAATATCTATATTTTAATGAGTGCTTACGGAGATATTGTGGCAGCAACCCTGTTTACTCCTACTTTTCTAGTCTTATGGTGGGACTAATCAGTGAACTATATAGTACTTACCTGACACTGGGAAATGTTGTACCTCATAACATATAACTAATGAGAAGTTAAGAAAGAAAACTGATATGAAACCATCTAATATACCCTAATTTTACATACTATCAAATTGAGAAATTCGCTGTTGGCTAGTGCTATACGTCAGCAGTTTTTGACCAGGAGACCAGGGAATGAACCCTGCTAGCAGCGGACAACATGTTTATAGTTGGGTGACCTAGGGTATGGCACATGTACAAGAAAGTCTTCTAATGTTGTGATATAAATAAAACGCTCTGAACAAGGAACATTTGTGCTAAATTATTTTCAAATCGGGCCAGTACTTTTGGACAATAATATGTTTAAGTTTATACTATACATGTTTAAGGAAAACAAGCTCTGCCTCTTTGTGGCCATGTTTTTCAACGGATCAGAATAATTTGAAAAATCTTAGTAGAGACAACGAAGGAACAAATTTGCAAAATAATTTTCAAATTGGGCAAGTAATTTTGGATAAGAAGATTTTTAAAGTTTTGGCATTTTCCCCTCTTTCTGATGCCGCAGCAACCACAGTTCTACATGAAACAATATTACTCCAACTAAGGAACATTCCTGTGAAATTATTTTGAATTTGGTTCATTGATTTAGGAAGAGAAGATGTTTGTTTCTTTAATCATGTTGTGTATAAATGTAGTATACAAGGAATTAGTGTAAAGAAACACTAATTGGAGACATCGGTCAGTTATCTCCCTTTAATACTCTCTACATCTAGCTAGGTCCTATCATTTGGTTCCTCTGTTTTTATCATTGGTTTCTTTGCACTGGATGGTGCACTTATAATTGCATTTTCTTGGCCAACTGTTATTAGATTGATTAGTAATTCCACATTTGTTTTCTTTAAACACTGCTATGTAAATTTTCTCTTTTGAATCATCACTTTAATTAACACATTTATGATTAATGTGTACAGAGTAATTGCAATATCTCATTGCGAAATATCGATAAAGACAAAGGATTCCAACTTAAAGGACCTACCAACTATTTGGTCTTCCTTGGTCTTTAGGTCACATTACACTAAATAAATTCCTTTTTTGTTTCTATGTAAATCAACCAATTTCAGTCATCAATTGTCACACTTTCTAAGCATTTCCCATATAGAACACCATATATCATTGAAAAGAGTTACCTCTTAGCTTTAAAACAATCCAAAGAAAATGTGGGGTCATGCATTATGCAAGAAAAAACTCACCAGGCGAAAATGGTTACCGTCATTTTCGACAAAAAAGGTCCCGGACAAACCGGTGTTTAGCATTCTCTACTTTCACTTTCAGACAAGGTCAAAAAACTAAAAGTGATCAAATCAATCATTTCCAGTGCATCCTATACACATTCACAATGCATTTAAACTCATTGTCATATATTCAATACATACTGGTGATGGTATACACTCATTTCTACACAAACAAAGGTTTATTTAGGGACTTAGGGTCCGCGGATGTATTTAGCGTAATTTGGCCTTTATCTGACAAGGGAGATAATATAATTATCACTTGTCCCTCATTACAAGTCATTAAGGATATATAGGCATCTGTAGAAGTGGCTACTCTTCAGGTTCATCGGTCTCAAGACCGGTGGAGTTGACAAGTTATTTGTTTGTATGTATATGTTTATATGTCTCTGAATCAAGTAAAGTGTTTTCAAATGCTCTTCCACGTACTAAGAATCAAAGCACTGAAAGTATCGAATTATTTTGAACATGTATTGGAAAATGTAATTAATAATTGCATTTGACCAAGTTTCATGTGCTGTTTTTATATGTCGAGTTCGGAACATATATACATATTTGTTGTCATTATACTGAAATATTTTCATGAATAAAATTGAAGTAATAAATGAGTATGAAATATTCTTTTAATTGGCAAATTATTACTTCCTATAATGCAAGTTATACCCTGCTTGATTTGACCCTATTTTAGCATCAAATGAAAAGTATTGTGACCAGTTGCAGAAAATCTTGCCGCGAAAAAAGCTCCCTCTTTGGGACACCAATCTCCCTCCCAAAAATACCAAATCTCCCTCTTTGGCTTCAGGAAAATATCACATGTCTGTTGACAACATTTATGAAAAAGTCTGGGATAACCCCTTCGAGGATTCCGGAAAGACAAGAAAACAACTGCGATAAATAATTGGACTGTGCACAGGAAGTCAAATGAAAGAGAACACAACCATTTCTCTACTTTCACACATAGACGGTGCATTGGAAATGAATTATCATGACAATATGACCGTAGAAGTGGCCACTCTTCCGGTTTATCAGTCTCAGACCGCTGGAGTTAACTTATGAAAAGGTCTGGTGTAACCCCTTCCAGGGCCCCAGCAAAACGGTGGTACAACTGCGCAATAGTCATGATAGCTGCATCGTGGGATCATGTACAGGAACTCCCCTGATGTTAGACATGACAAAAAGAGCATTTTACAACACCAAAGACAGCAAAATCAAGAGCTAGAACAGTTCCCCGACACTAATTGAAAAGGTGAACGAAAAGTTGTTTTGAATTTCTTTTGAACAGTGATGAGGCGATTAGAGATGACAGTCTGAAATTGCCGACCCTCAATACATGTTTTAAAGAGCGAGAGGAATTGATCGAATCTCACCACATGCTTTCGAAAATGGGTGGGGAGTTTGAAAATCAGGATAATTTGGTGGGAAAGATTCACCAGAACTTGGCAGATATGGTAGATTCAGGCATAATGCAACATATAGATAGAAAGTTGGTGACAAGTCTGCGAACAGTTGCACCCCGAAAACTGCCAATACCTTACCATACAAAAGGTTAACAAAGAGATTTGCGCGTGTTCCTCCCTCTATAAGAACATTACTGCCAATGACTTAAGGCTATTTGACTTAAACCATTTGTTTTATTCAAATAGATTGTCTCTTTAAAAGGAATCAGTGCAACGAATTCGTGCTCACCAAAGATGCATTTCAAATGCTTGCCTACAGAGCACATAGAAATATAACTAACCTTAGACAGCAGTATAGACCATCAGGGAACAATGACAAGTACAAACAGTTGTACAAAAAATGTAAGCCAATAACCACCACTCTCTTGAGTGATGACCTCGAGAGTCAATAGAATCAATGTGCAGCATTAGCGCATAGAACTCAAGGTAAAAAACCCAATGACAACTGATAATAAAACAAGAGGGCCATGAGGCCCTGGAATCGCTCACCTGAGAATGGGCTATTTAAGACTTAACTCTTTCAGCGCCAATGGCAATATCATCAAGACAAACTTTCTCACAAAAAGTCAAAAATGCGATCTATATTCGAACTTGGCCTAGATATTATTAAGACAAAAATTCTGACAAAGTTTCAACATGCTCAAGCCAAAAATGTGGCTTCTACAGTGTTCATAAGATTTTCCTTAAATTTTGCCAAGAAATCATCAGGACAAACTTTCTGATAAAGTTTCAACATGCTCAAGTTTAAAATGCGGCTTAAAGAGTGTTAACAAGATTTTCCTTAAATTTGTCTTAGTAACCTAGTTTTTGACCTGACATGACCCATATTCGAACTTGGCCTAGATATCATCAGGAAAAAAATTCTGATAAAGTTCCAACATGCTCAAGTTCAAAGTGCGGTTTCAAGAGTGTTAACAAGATTTTCCTTAAATTTGGCCTAGTGACCTAGTTTTTGAACTTGGCCTAGATATCATCAAGACAAACATTCTGACAAAGTTTCAACTTGTTCAAGTTAAAAATGCGACTTCCACAGTGTTAACAAGATTTTACTTCAAATCGGCCTAGTGACCTAGTTTTTGCCCCAACATGAACTGTATTTGAACTTGGCCTAGATATCACTAAGACAAACATGCTGACAAAGTTTCAACATGCTCACGCCAAACATGTGGCTTCCAGAGTGTTAACAAGATTTCCCTTAAATTTGGCCTAGTGACCTAGTTTTTGACCCGACATGACCCATATTCAAACTTGGCCTAGATATCATCAGGACAAACTTTCTGATTAAGTTTCAACATGCTCAAGTTTAAAATGCGGCTTCAAGAGTGTTAAGATTTTCCTTAAATTTGGCCTAGTGACCTAGTTTTTGACCTGACATGACCCATATTCGAACTTGGCCTAGATATCACTTAGACAAATATTCTGTTTAAGTTTCAACATGCTCAAGCCAAAAAATATGGCTTCCAGAGTTTTAACAAAGTTTTCCTTAAATTTGGCCTTGTTACCTAGTTTTTGACCCGACATGATCCATATTCGACCTTGGCCTAGATATTATCAAGACAAACTTACTGACAAAGTTTCAACATGCTCAAGTTTAAAATGTGGCTTCCAGAGTGTTAACAAGATTTACATTAAATTTGGCCTAGTGACCTAGTTTTTGACCCGACATGATTCAGTTTCGAACTTGGCCTAGATATCACTAAGACAAATTTTCCAACATAGTTTCAACATGCTCAAGCCAAAAATGTGGCTTTAAGAGAGTTAACAAGATTTTTCTTAAATTCGGCCTAGTGACCTAGTTTTTGACCGGACATGACCCATATTCGAACTTGGCCTAGATATCATCAAGACAAATTTTCCAACATAGTTTCAACATGCTCAAGCCAAAAATGTGGCTTCCAGAGTGTTAACAAGATTTTTCTTAAATTTGGCCTAGTGACCTAGTTTTTGACCTGACGTGACCCAATTTCATATAGATTGGATGCAAAATGTTGCCTCTAGAGTGTTAACAAGCAAATGTTGACGACAGACGACGGACGATGAACGACGGACAATGGACAAAAGGCGATCACAAAAACTCACCTTGAGCACTTTGTGCTCTGGTGAGCTAAAAATCAAACAGCGTTCAGTATGGTTATTATTTAAAATACCTATAGCAGGAATGTATATAATATTATCTACGTCCCTGCCTATAGGTATATATATATAGTTAGCATTCACAAACCTGTAGGTTTGGCGTAAAACGACAATTCTATTATTCCAAATTTGATACAAGTATATGGACTAGAAAATAAAGGTGTACTAGAAAAGGTTCATAATGAAGAAGGGGACGTTATCCTCAACATATTAAATAGGCCCAAACAGAATGGTACATTCTAGACTAAAAATTAAAAAATAAAATTAAAAGATATGGAAAAAATACTTTTCAAAATGGAAACGTTTAAAATCAGTTTTAAAATTAGTAAGAAAGGGAATATTACACAAAGATAAATTTCAATGATGTTACTCTAGTGTTGACTGTAAGAGAAAAGGATAGGAAATTCCTTTGATTTATAAAGGAAGGGAAAGTTAATCAATACTCTTGTTTACTCAACGATCTACTAGTGTGGCGCGTATATTTACTTCTACTTACGCCACTCTTTTCATCCTTACAGAATATAGAATTTCAAAAATATTGTTCATATTGACAATATTTTATTAACCGGTGATGGATGGATGCATTAAGAAGAGTGCAAACCAATATCTAATCTGCCTTTGGGGAGGGATCATTATACTACCTATAAGATGAAAATAGATTAGCCCCCCCCTCCCCTTTCTCAAAGGATACAGTTGGAGGCTTATTCTTTGTAGCTGAAAACAGTAATATGGTATCGTATTTTAAACATCTGCGAGCTACCTTGTTCCACATCTTCGAGTGTACATCTCTGTAAAACTACAATAAATAAAATGAGAATCATAATACAAAACAGCATCTTGTTACATATATAATATGTAAACAATGAAGACTCAGCATTTGAACAAATTGCATCTTATTACATTATATAATATGCAAACAGTGAAGACTCAGTATTAGACAAAATTGCGTCTTATTACATATATAATATGCAAACAGTGAAGACTCAGTATTAGACAAAATTGCGTCTTATTACATAATAATAATATGCAAACATTGAAGACTCAGTATTAGACAAAATTGCGTCTTATTACATATATAATATGCAAACATTAAATACTCAGTATTAGACAAAATTGCGTCTTATTACATATATAATATGCAAACATTGAAGACTCAATATTAGACAAAATTGCGTCTTATTACATATATAATATGCAAACAGTGAAGACTCAGTATTAGACAAAATTGCGTCTTGTTACATATTATATGCAAACATTGAAGACTAAGCATTTGAAAAAATTGCATCTTATTACATATATAATATGCAAACAGTGAAGCATTAGGCAAAGTTGCATCTTGTTACACATGTAATATTCAAACAATGAAGACTGAGCATTAAGCAAAATGGCGTCTTGATACATATATAATATGCAAACAGTGAAGATTCAGCATTACACAAAATAGCATCTTGTTACATATTATTATATGCAAACATTGAATATTCAGCATTAGACAAAATAGCATCTTGTCACATGTATAATATACAAACAGTGAAGACTCAGAATTAGGCAAAGTTGCGTCTTGTTACACATGTAATATTCAAACAATGAAGACTGAGCATTAAGCAAAATGGCGTCTTGATACATATATAATATGCAAACAGTGAAGATTCAGCATTAGACAAAATAGCATCTTGTCACATATATAATATGCAAACAGTGAAGATTCAGCATTAGACAAAATGGCATCTTGTTAAATATATAACAAGCAGACAGCGAAGATTCAGCATTAAATTAAGACAAAATAGCATC
This sequence comes from Serripes groenlandicus, assembly GCA_031761405.1. Taxonomy (NCBI): domain Eukaryota; kingdom Metazoa; phylum Mollusca; class Bivalvia; order Cardiida; family Cardiidae; genus Serripes; species Serripes groenlandicus. Next base: position 194,620,753 of record JASEVX010000001.1, read on the forward strand.
TTGTCACATATATAATATGCAAACAGTGAAGATTCAGCATTAGACAAAATGGCATCTTGTTAAATATATAACAAGCAAACAGCGAAGATTCAGCATTAGACAAAATGGCGTCTTGTTACATATATAGCATGCAAACAGTGAAGACTCAGCATTAGACAAAATGGCGTCTTGTTATATATAAAATATACAATGAGTGACGACTTAGCATTTGACAAAACACTCCCCCACTTCTCCCAAGAAGAAGGCATGGATTTCAGCCATGGCTCATCAGTCCTGGTTATCAGCTGTATCCATTAATTGGCCATTAACTCCGATTCCCTACTGGTCTTAATTATCAGTCCGACACATGACAACATCACAACATTTGACAGTTACTATAGCTTTATCATTGCATTCAGTGTAATATAAAAGCGAAATCAGATTTGTGATTACTTATTATTATTTGTGTTTAATAAAATGTAAGACATTTTGTTTACCTTATGACCTTTATTTGTTTAACCTTTTACCTCATACGACAATTAAAACATGCAGACGACTTTGAACATATTTTGTCGACAAATAGAAAATATTTATAATTGAATGGATAACCTATGATTAAAAGTGGAAAACATTGTGGCAAAAGAAGAAATTGCTTGCTTTGAGCAATTTCTTCTTTTGTCACTTTGTTTTCAAAAAGCCGTCTGCCTCAGAGAAAGCGTCTATATGTGGGAAAGGGTTAACTGTTTACCACATACAATGAATCTGAAATATTCTTGGGCAAAAAAGGAAAGTTAACACATTTGAAGATAGATGCTTCACCCATGTTTAACATACACAAAGCACTGCCTCCATACTCCATTATGTAACTGTTAACCCTATCCTGTTGAATTTTGTCAACTAGTATGAATGCCCTCTATTTGCAACAAGTGCATACCATTCAAGATACTGAAGCAGATGACTTTGAAAACATTGAGATAAAAAGAAGTAGTTGCACATGATGAGCAATTTCTCCATTTGCCAACAAGTTTTTAATTCTATTCAATAGTTGTTATTTGTAACGTTCATATTTAGAGTTTTACTGCCATTGTCAACAGATATTTTCAAAGCGGTCTGCTGCAGATTCGTTGTATAAGGGAAAGGGTAAAAGCTTATTTTTGTAAGAGTAAAAACTGTTGTGTGGGGAGAAATTTCTTTCCTTTTCCCAGAGTGATTTAAAAAATTGTCTGCTGCATAGGCTTAAATATCATATATGCAATTTCTTCAAATATTATTAAGAGTTTGTCTGCTTTGAAAAAATGCAAGATCTATTTTGTAGAAGACTATAAATGGACACTTTTAGTAGAGTTGAAATTATTTCTCTCTTTTCTCCAGAATAATTTCAAAACTTGGGTGTAGCAGCAAATACAGAAAAATCCATCTCCGCAGATTAAAAAGTTCACCCAATACCTTTTAAACGTTTTTTTAAAATGTCGTCTGCTTTGTATAAATACTTACCAATGCATTTGAGTAATGTGATCCAAATGGACAATATCTGTAACAAGTTAATTGAAATACTCTGTGATTATGTATACTTGATGAATAATTAATTGATTGGGGTTTAACGCCGTTTTTAACAATTTCTCAGTTATATCACGGCGGCCAGTTCATTTACTCATGCATTTGCTGGTTTCTCACACCATGCAGTACTCCACACAACAATCTTCCCAAGCAACTGGCTGCTTTTTCACATAGACTTAGCCCATTGGTGGAAGACGAATGACGCATGTCGCATTGACTTTTGTCAATCGTCGGAAAGAAAGTTGGTGAATAATGAAGACAGATTGAACTGCCTTGCCTGTATACGCAGGTTGATTTCGATCTACGGCTGCAAATCGCTAGGTTGATTTTGCTGGAGCAAGCTTTTGGGAAGAAGTTGAAGATATTGTATGGAAAGGAGAAAATGATCGTTATAAGCAATTTCATCTATTTTCATAGTTATTCCAAATTTGTCTCCAGCAAAGGTATCAAAAGTCATCTGTATTATGAAGAGGTTGAAATTAGGACTACAAATTTATGTATCTTTAGCCAAGCATTTACAGCATAAATTCATCAATGCATAGGTTGTTGTTTCAGACAAATATTTTACTAATTTACAGTTGGGTAATTACATCTACTCTAATTATGAATGTTTATATTTTAATTACAAATATATTGATACTAGAACATTTTGTTGTCTTTCTCCCAGAAAAATAATGAAAGAAATCTCTTCAGATAAAAACACAGTCACTCTTTTTCAATAAATAGGAACATTACATGTCGCCATAGTATAAACACTTTATTTCCCAATATTATAAAGATGTTAATGCTTATTATTGTTAAACTGTTGATGTAACATAACTTTAAAATGATTTAAGTCATTCAGACTTATTAAGCCTAAAATAATTTCTAAGTATATGTCAAATTTGAAATGTCCGTTACTGTCGCCGTCTACGTGAAATGAAGTTAAATGCTTTGTTTTTTAAAGAAGCATGACAGTTCTACCCATTTTGAAAGAATATTTAGGGATTTAAATGATGCTTGTTTAAGGAAAATGCACCAAGTATTACACAAGATAAAGATATTAAATAAAATGGTATGTGTTTATTATGACGTTTAATTTACAATTCGTCCTAAATTTGCCATTTCCGTTAATTCGAGCCAGCCTTGCAGAAGGAAACGGGAAGTTATTGCAAAATTATAAATGCTTGAATTGAGTGTTATAAATGTACAATACATTCTGTTAAACAAATGTCTCTTCGTATCCGTCTAAAACTCAATTTGGCTTCATTTAAACCGCTAAATACTTCATTTTTGTTGTACATAATTAAATTTCCGTGATCACTCACAATTCAATATTTACAGTTGTATAATGCAATTAAGTACATGTCTATTTAAGGATGTAAGCCAAGGTAGTGATAAAGGAGTCAAACCATAAGACTGCTGTCATGTACTACGAAATTATTCCCAATACAAGACAAAATGTTAAATATCCATTATCAAATTTCTGTTATAAAAATACGAAACTAACGGAAATGAGCATAGCTTCGCAGAAAAGTGCTATTTATGACGTCAGTACTAACGTCATGATATCGTGGTTTGTTTCCAATTTGTTTAAATGTGAAATTTTACTCACAAAGAAAAAAAAGCTGAAACCAGATTTCAGAAATCACCAAGGTAAGCACATGTATTTGTATTATCAGTATATTGATATACAATCAAACAATGTTTTGATATTATATAGATCAAATTAGATTAAATTTACAAAGAATCTAATTTCTGTTTCTGCATCACGTGTTGTTGACATGGCCTATATAGACTTCAAATAACTAAAATCTCCGTTACAAAATAGTAACGGAGATTTTAGATGAGGTCTTATGCACATTGATAGAAAAGTAGTGTATATAAATATGATTTTTTTCAATCTTAGAAATGTTACACAAAGGAACACAAATATGTTTTTTAGCGAACTATTCAATAAAATATGAATGATGACAAAATCTTAATATTTTTTTTATGAGTTATAAATACTATGCTACAACAAAAACTTTGTTTTTGTTTAAGCACTATTCTGGAAAATAAATGTATGGTTTTAGCAACTGTTTATGTTGTATAAGACATATAAGTTATGAGTTGACTACATATCACATTTGTCCAATGTTTATAAACAATGCACTTTGAGTGTAAGCAGAGAGAAAAACTGAAAAGATCGCTGCTACTTGGCAATGTAATTTCCAGTGAAATTAAACAAACAAAAAAGAACACACCTCATCACAAGATAAAAGCACTCCACAACAATAGTATCAGGGCAAATAACTAAGAAGTACAAGTGCATCAGACACTTGTCGAAGAAAACAGGATAAGGTAGACGTCAACTTGGAAGGGCTGATTCAAAGGTTCATCAACTGCTTCTTAATAAACGTCGAAATAAGCTTGAGAAACATAAGCATAGTGTCATTAGTTTTTTGAAGCGTAAAGATAATAGTCGCATGCAGCCTGGAAAAAACAATGCTAAACGATTGAAGAAAAGGTTCAGGTACAGATACTTACCGATTATCTGAAAAATCTTTACTTGACTATTTGTAGATCAAGACCTAGTTACATATACCAAACGTCAATGACATCAAGACTTTCATGTCTTTGTATGAATCACCAAAACCCACGCGCTCACGGTTAAAGCCTTGCAACCCAGTATGAGCAAATCAAACTCCTCAAACAGAACTTACCAGAGCATCACATGATAGTTCAGCTTGATTTTGCTGAAAACTATTCTTGTCGTTCACATGACGAGGTACAGAGAGCGTATTTCAACAAGTCGTCAGTAACACTACATCCGATGGTTGGGTGGAACCAGTAAACGGATGGCCAATGAAGCAAAAAGAAGTGGGCGTCATGCTATCTGTGATGCATCTGATTTTTATAACTGGGGGAAGACATCAAACATGAAAAATGTCACTTTTCGTTTTGTCGCTCAAGAAAGATGTGCAGCTAAGGCAACTTTAGTATCAGAACGCCAGGTGAAATGTCTCAGCGAAACTATGAAGTTGCATGCCGTAGTTGGGAAAGGCAACTCAATCATATGTTTCCGGAATACAAGCTGCTAATGCTCCGACTGTTTGACCGGTGAACTTTGTAACAGTTGGAATGAGGCAAAAACATATGAAGAACAAAAGAAAGCAGGTGCACCGAGAGAAACCCCTGAACAGCGAGTGATAATTCGTGATGACAGCCCGTAAGCTCTAGTGTTCCTAACATAGGCTACAACACTGACGATTTTGTAGCAGCACAGTTTACCAACAGAACTGGTACATAGGTAAAGTTGTCGACAGTGATGATAAGGAGGTTGAAATTCATTTCATGGAAAAGAAGAAAGCACTATTTCATTGGCCAACTAGGAAGAACCAACTTTGGATTAAGATGTCCGATGTTTTGTGCCCAATAGAATCACCAGCGGCCACGGGAAAATCAAATAGAATGTTTAATTTAGATGAAGGCACCGTACTTATGATCCAGAAAACCTTTGATGATAAATTTAACAACCGAGACCTAAAAGTGTTCAGTAATTGTTTTAAGTGGTGATTAACTTGTTCGTAATTTAGTTCATTTTCATTAATAATGTTACCCAATAGTTCAAATATTGACACAATGTGTAAAGAAACACTAGGCAAACAGTCGTTCCATTTAAAAATGGCAATATATCCAAATTAGTGTCATGAACTGTTTTCATTTAAATTTCTGTGATTAAATATTTAACTGCTTTTTAAGGACATGTTGATCAACATATTATATATCTAATGTATCTACATGATACGAATAGTGCATATTGACATCGTAAATACTACATGATACGAATAGTGCATATTGACATCGTAAATACTACTTGCTATGTTTTTGGCACAGATGAATCAGCAATAATCAAACAGCTACTGTATTATTAGACTTGTGCTCAAAAATCCAATCTGGTTTTGGTTTTGTGCTTTAAACAAAAATGAAAGTGTGTACATACTTCTAATAGCAACGGTTTAAATGTTTTCGAAAAAAATAAATACTTGAAAGTTGTGCCTACGAAGTATTTTTATAAGACAAGTGTTAACAATCACAAGTTAAATTTCCGTTACCACAGTTAGTGTTGTTTTGAATAATAATCAAGACTCTACCAGGTTATTCTGTGTATCAAAGATGATGTTCTACATACTTACCGATTATTCCTGTCTCAAGTTCTTTCTTTTTCATCAAGTTTAAATAACCCAAACATGAATAGATACAATGTGAAAAACTACCTTTTTCATGATTACAAACTACAACCAAGATGTCTATTTTTTAGTTTCTTAAAACTTTGATTAAATTCGGGAACAAAATGAGAATATGGTAATATGTTTGTATCTTCGTGAGGATATATATCCTCAAGAAAGAATGTGAATGTCTCATTCATATATTAATTTGCAAGATTTATAAGACGCATTGTTACATGATACACAGTAACAGAGATTTAATATACATACTTTTCCAATATCTATATGGTCTCAAAGGAGTAATAGTTACTCAACAAGACATGGAAATTCCATGAAACCAGGTTTTCTATAATGGAAGGTGTTTGATTAAGAATTAACAGATCTGTCAAATCTTTCTGTTAATAGTTAATCAAAGCTAGTAATTCAAGTAACAGGGAATAATTCTATTGATGAATAATCATAATTACTTTGTCAATTAAATACATCACAATTTTATCTAACAAATATCAGTTCAATACAGTCAATTGTGTCTTGATGGCCTCATTTATTAAGAACATATAATAGATAACAGATATTAAGCAACCTTTTGTTGTAAGCAGCCACATTTTAGGATCCCTAATGCCAAGTTGATAATCAGTGATCTGCCTTAACCCTTTACTTGATAGTAATGCGTTTATGCCTTTGCAAACAGACTAGATCCAGGGCCCGAGGTTATGAAACTTACTCAATTTGAGCATGTAATAGAAATATTGTTGTTGAAGTTAGATGCTTGAGTTACAAGTTTATGAAATATGCTCATTGCAAAATAGGGTGAAATTACAAACCAACCATGAGAATAAAATCCATGTTTGGAGTTTGTCGCCATGGTTATGAAGCATTTATAGTTTGAGCATGGTGCTAAAGTTGAGCATGATGCTCAAACTAAAAAAGCTCTATTAGCTTGAGGATAAAGTTTGGAAAAAAAAAATCTACTTTTAGTTTGTAGCTGAAATCTACTTTGCAATGAGCCAATTTCCTAGCCTTGTAATCTAAGTGTGTAACTACAATAGTAATAATTATGTTAACATGCTCAAATTGAGTAAGTTTCATGACCTCGGACCCAGATCAGACAGCTTCTGTAGGAGCTGTCTGATCAGGGTCTGCTCTGTTTGCTTATAGAATGTTATAGATTTGATTATTCACAAAAAAAAATCATTTGAAAATATCTATATGCATGGTAAAGTTATGGTCTGAACAAAAAAAGTTCAAGTAAAGTATATTTTCTGTCACTGTGACCTTGACCTGGAAGCTAAACACATAAATTGTGCATATGACACAGCGTCTTGATATGGTGTATATCTGTTCCAAGCTATTTGAAAATATCTCTATAGATGAAAATGTTATTGTCCGGACAAGAAAAGTTCAACTGATGTTGATGTCTATTTGTTGTCACTGTGACATTGACCTTGAAGCTACAGACAAAAGTTTTGCATGTGACACATCATATTGATATGGTGCATGTTTGTGCCAAGTTATTTGAAAATATCTCTATGCATGACAAAGTCATGGTCCGTACAAGAAAAGTTCAATTAAAGTCTATTTCTTATCACTGTGACCTTGACCTTGAATCTACAGATTTTTTTTTGCATTTGGCACATTGTCTTGATATGGTGCATGTTTGTGCCAAGTTATTTGAAAATATCTCTATGCATGGCAAAGTTATGGTCCGGACAAGGAAAGTTGACGCCCGCCCGCCGACTTCGCCAAACAAATAGCCAGATTTTTCCTTTGGAAAACCTGGTTAAAAAGTAAAGTAGATATGCATGTGAAATTTGGCATGTATGTTCCCAATGGTTTAAAGTGTGCAACCAATATACGAAACCGTTAAAATAAGTATGGTTCGTAAATTGTCAATATTTCACCACCAGTGATCTTATTTATTGAAAAAGAGTGAGTCCATATAATAGTCAGCAATGACCGAGACACTAGTTTGCTTGGGTAATAAATCATGACCTGCTGTGCTACAGACACCGTATCTAATTTGATGCATTTTGCATTTGGCACATCATCTTGATATGGTGCATGTTTGTGCCAAGTTATTTGAAAATATCTCTATGCATGGCAAAGTTATGGTCCAGACAAGGAAAGTTGACGCCCGCCCGCCAGCCCACCCGCCGACTTCGCCAAACTAATAACCAGATTTTTCCTTTAAAAACCTGGTTAAAAATCTCTATAAATAAAAGAATGATTATTGAATAGAGATGAAAACATTGTGGCAATAGGATAAATTGGTCAATCAAAAGTTGCCTACAGCAAAGGTGTCTGAGAGTGTCTGTATATGACAAACAGTAAATGTAAAAACTTCAAAATGGGAAGAAATGACAACTTGCTTCTTATGATACAGATGGTTTTAGGCACAGATGCATTTAGATATAGATGCTTTGAGATACAGATGCTTTTCGAAACATACGCTTTTTGGTACAGATGGTTTTAGTTTCAGATGTTTTGAGATATAGATGCTTTAAGATTCAGATACTTTTAGATACAGATGCTTTTAGAAAAAGATGGTTTTATGTACAGATACTTTAATACACAGATGCTTTAATACACAGATGCTTTAAGATACAAATGCTTTTAGATACACATGATTTAAGATACAGATGCTTTAAGATACAGATGCTTTTAGATACAGATGCTTTAAGATACATATACTTTTAGATGCAGACGCTTTTAGAAACAGATGCTTTTAGATACATATGCTTTAAGATGTGGGACGCTTTAGAAACAAATGCTTTTAGATACATATGCTTTAAGATACATATCTTTTAAATATATATGCTTTTAGATATGTATGCTTTTAGATACAGATGCTTTTAGATACACAGTCATGCTTTAATATTTAGATGCTTTAAGATACACATGCTTTTATATACAGATGCTTTTATATACAGACACTTTTAGACACAGATGCTTTGATATACATACACTTTTAGACACAGATGATTTAAGATACAGATGCTTTTATATACAGATGCTTTTATATACAGACACTTTTAGACACAGATGCTTTTAGATACATAGATGATTTTGGATACACATGCTATAATATACAGATGCTTTAAGGTTCAGATGCTTTTAGACACAGATGCTTTTAGATACATATGCTTTTAGATACAGATGATTTTAGATACGCATACTTTGATTTATAGATGCTTTAAGGTTCAGATGCTTTTAGACACAAGATGCTTTCAGATACATATGATACATATGCTTTTAGATACAGATGATTTTTAGATACATATGCTTTTATAAACAGATGTTTTAAGATACAGATGCTTTTAGATACATATGCTTTTAGATACAGATGATTTTAGATACAGATGCTTTTAGATATAGATGATTTTAGATATAGATGATTTCAGATACACATGCTTTAATATACAGATGCTTTTAGATACAGATGCTTTAATATACAGATGCTTTTAGATACATATGCTTTTAGATACAGATGCTTTAATATACATATATGCTTTTAGATATAGATGATTTTAGATATAGATGATTTTAGATACATATGCTTTAATATACAGATGCTTTAAGATACAGATGCTTTTAGATACAGATGATTTTTTAGATACATATGCTTTTATATACAGATGCTGCTATATATGCTTTTAGATACAGATGCTTTTAGATATAGATGATTTCAGATACACATGCTTTAATATACAGATGCTTTTAGATACAGATGCTTTAATATACAGATGCTTTTAGATACATATGCTTTTAGATACAGATGCTTTAATATACAGATGCTTTTAGATATAGAGGATTTTAGATATAGATGATTTTAGATACATATGCTTTAATATACAGATGCTTTAAGATACAGATGCTTTTAGATACAGATGATTTTTAGATACATATGCTTTTATATACAGATGCTTTTAGATACAGATGCTTTAATATACAGATGCTTTTAGATACATATGCTTTTAGATACAGATGCTTTAATATACAGATGCTTTTAGATATAGAGGATTTTAGATACATATGCTTTAATATACAGATGCTTTAAGATACAGATGCTTTTATATACAGATGCTTTAAGATACAGATGCTTTTGTATACATATGATTATGCTTTTAGATACAGATGCTTTTAGATACACATACTTAAATATACAGATGCCTTTAGATACATATGCTTTAAGATACAGATGATTTTAGAGTCCGTTACAGTAGACTACTTGCGAAAGTTTTCTTCTCAAAATGAGTAATTTCTTCATTTTTCATAATGTATCTCTGTTTCAAAATTACACTTCCAACTGTCCTTATTTTCCTTGATGTTTTCATTACAAACATTACTAAAAATATCAGGTGAATGGAAATATTGCTTGCAAACAATCATACCTTCTGCTGTTGACAGATACATGGAATAAAGATGATCCCAATTGGTATGACTATAATTAATGCCATTATGCTGAACATGAGTATAGGTACTGCATTTACATCAACTCCTTTGTCACTGACATATCCATTTCTGTATTCTCTGACAAAATCAGTTCTGGGTAATTCAAACTCGAGAGCTGCTATAGCCAGTATTACTATGATAGTAACCAATGGCAAAAGAAACAATGACCAACAACATATTTTCAGTCGACTTGTTGAAAAATCATAATGTTTAACAGCTCGACGGTTGTTGATAAGAAAAACTGCTTCCTTCAACAGCATTAGGGGTAACTGAAAGAATAAGAGATGTGATATGATGGTCTAGGTTTGATCAATATTCAACTACAATGTATCAAAACTCTATCAAATTTTCAAATACTTAAATGAGCAATTACTCTTCTTTTCATAAAAGTTTTTTTAATTGTTGTTTGTTGCAAGGGCATCAAAATGCTTGTGTATGAGGGAAAGGGTTTATGATAAAGATACTGTCTGGCCATTGACCTGTACTCATTTTATCAAGGACTCTTCGGGCCCAATTTCATTAAAACCTTAGCTACAGTATGTCAGCCAATCAAATTGTCTCCTACAAAGTTGTTAGGTATCAACAGGGGAAATAACCTAAATAAATATATAAGATAGAGAAGCAGTGATTGCCTAGAGTTCCAGCTGTATAGATTATTTAAATTTACAGGGTCAATTTAAGATGATCTTTTATGCGGTGTCGGTGTCGTAAGAGCCAATATACATACAGCAAGAATTTTGGTCTGATTTCATGTAAGTGTAGTGGCAGATCTCTAGATAGGAAGCATGTGTCACATTCTTAAGTTTTTGTTTGAAACTCAAACCCAATGTTGTGGGTAATCACAGCAATCGGCTGAGTGAAATGATTCTTTTGTGAGTACCCTCAACGGAAGGTTTGTTTGAGTAACAAGAGCGATATTGTATAGAAAAGACCAGTTTACGCCCCCTTATCTAGTCTTTTGTAATAGGGTTAGTTACAGGGCCATCCTTTTCAATAGATGTGTTAGTAATTTCCTCAGTCACATTATTCTGAATGGAACTGCAAACACCACTTGTTCATTTATGCAAACAAGAGGGCCATGATGGCCCTGGAATCGCTCACCTGATTTTTTTTTTCACTTTAGCTATATAAGCCCCGCCCCCTTGCAGCCATAGTTTTCGACCAATCAACTTGGCTTGAAGGAACATTTCTACAAAATTATTTGGAAATCTGCCTGACACTTTCGGAGGAGAAGATTTTTTAAGTTTTCACTATAGCCATATAATGCAATACAGCCCTGCCCACTGGCGGCCATGTTTTTCGACCAATCAACATGGCTTGAAGGAATCGGATAGTGGGTCACTTAAGGAACATTTCTACAAAATTATTTGAAAATCTGCCTGACACTTTTGGAGAAGAAGATTTTTTAAGTTTTCACTATAGCCATATAAGGCAAAATAGCCCCGCCCTTCCTGGCGGCCATGTTTTTCGACCATTCAACATGGCTTGAAGGAATCTGATAGTGGGTCATCCAAGGAACATTTCTATAAAATTATTTGAAAATCGGCCTGACACTTTCGGAGAAGAAGATTTTTTAAGTTTTCACTATAGCAATATTAGGCAAAATAGCCCCGCCCCTCCTGGCGGCCATGTTTTTCGACCAATCAACATGGCTTGAAGGAATCTGATAGTGGGTCACTTAAGGAACATTTCTACAAAATTATTTGAAAATCTACCAACCAGTTTGGGAGAAGAAGATTTTTTAAGTTTTCACTATAGCCATATAAGGCAAAATAGCCCCGCCCCCATGGCAGCCATGTTTTTCAACCAATCAACATGGCTTGAAGGAATCTGATAGAGGGTCATCCAAGGAACATTTCTACAAAATTATTTGAAAATCGGCCTGACACTTTCGGAGGAGAAGATTTTTTAAGTTTTCACTATAGCCATATAAGGCAAAATAGCCCCGCCCCCTGGCGGCCATGTTTTTCGACCAATCAATATGGCTTGAAGGAATCTGATAGAGGGTCATCCAAGGAACATTTCTACAAAATTATTTGAAAATCTGCCAACAAGTTCTGGAGAAGAAGATTTTTAAAAAAAAAATCATTTCGTTGCCATGGAAACCAGAATTATGCATGGATCCCAAAAATTTGAAGGAATTCTGGTGAGGTCAATGTGGGGATGCTTCCTGTGAAGTTTCATCCCAATTGACTCACTGGTTACTGAGGAGAAAAAGTTGACGGACGACGGACGCCGGACAAAAGGCCATCACAATAACTCACCCTGAGCACTTCGTGCACAGGTGAGCTAATAAAAAGGAACACAACTAAGAGAAAACATAAAGTCATTATTACCTTTATTCTACTTTCCCGAATGGCTTTCACATGACTTTGGTCAACAGTGAACCTATACTTGGCTGGTCGACAGCAACACAAGGGATCTCTTTTAGCGACAATATCTACCATATAACCGTTCTCATCTGGAATAAGTAATTACCCCTTTCGCACATAAATACGTTTTTTTCTGATGACTCTGTAATAGACAGCTTTTCAAAATATTGTAGCAAAATATGATATTGCTCATGATAAGCAAATTTTCTTTTTGCCTCAATGTTTCAATTTTATTCAATAATTGTTATTTCGTCTGCTGCAGATTTGTTGTATTGGAGAAAAGTTTATCTGTTAGGTTATACTTTTGGGATTTTTCGACACAAACAGCATGACTACTGGCTATGTCTCCAGGCAGCAGACATCGTGTCTGATTAATATAAGCTAAACGCTTGTTTTGGAATCAATGTAAAAATAGGTGGTTATTTTTCTCACAAAAACATATGTCTCCCCCATTGCAGTTTGGCAATGATTTAATACTAAAACTTTGACAATGTACAAAAGATGTTGTAACATACACTGTGCACATTGTCTCACTATGGTGTCATATTTGTGGCGAGTTATTTTAATCCTTCAAGCGGTTCAAAAGTTATTGATTGGATACGAAATATAGTCATATCCTCTTTCACCTCTAATATCGACCTTGACCTTAGAACGAAGTGGTTGTAACATGCACTCTGCACATCGTCTCAGTACGGTAAACATTTGAGGCGAGTTATTTTAAAATCCTTCAAGTGGTTCAAAAGTTATTGAACGGATACGGTATATAATCATACACCTTTGACCTGTTATAACGATCTTGACCTTGAAAAAAAGTGGTTGTACTCTGCACTCTCGTCTCAGTATGGTGAACATTTGTGGCGATTTATTTCGTTTCTTCAAGTGGCTCAAATGTTATAGAGCAGACACAAAATATGGTCAAACGACCTGGACCTCTTATTGCAAACTTAGTTATTTCAAAATCCTTCAAACGGTTTAAATGATATTGAGTGGACATAAAACATAGTCAAATGACATTTGATCTCTAATTGCGACCTTAATCCTGAACCAAAGTGGTTGTAACATGCGCTCTGCACACTGTTTCAGTATGGTAAACATTTGTGGCAAGTTATTTCAAAATCCTTCAAACGGTTCAAAGCTTTTTGAGTGCGCACAAAATATAGTCATATCCCCTTTTACCTCTAATTGCGACCTTGACATTGAACCAAATGGTTGTAACATGCGCTCTACACATCATCTCAGTATTGTGAACATTTGTGGCGAGTAATTTCAAAATTATTTTATTGGTTTAAAAGTTATTGAGCATTCACAAAATATAGTCATATGACCTTTGACCTCTAATAATTGTGACCTTGACCTTGAACCAAAGTGGTTGTAACATGCACTGTGCACATTGTATCAGTACGGTAAACATTTGTAGCGATTTATTTCAAAATCTTTCAAGTGGTTTGAAAGTTATGGAGTGGACACGATTTGTAAATGACAGACTGAGACAGAGCAAAAACATTATATGGGGGAGACATAATACATAATTTAAAATAAACTACTTTTTATACAGAGTCAAAGACATTAGAGTAAAACTAGCAATTGCTCATTGTCGGAAAGCACATGTATCAGGGAACTAGTCCTTTTCTCTTACAGGGGAAATAGCTCATAATGTTTTTAAAATCTATTTCATAGTTTTGCATTCTTTTAAAGACATATTCCATATTTTGCCTAGATGTTTTTAATGTTGGCATCTGTAGATTTGTTATATGAGGGTAAGGGTTAAAAATGATGCCTTGATCTGCTGCAGACAATTTAACTTTTGAATTTATTGTGAAAAGGGCCAAAGTTCTCAACACATTTTTTAGTACAGAGGTTTTTAAAATTAAAGTACAAATAACCCTTTTTTCACATACATTTTACCGGCACGGTCATGATGACTTAGAAATGTGATTAATACCCCCCGATTGCCTCCCTGATAAGAAATTCCATCCAGTTATTTTAAAGTAATTCTCTGGACAAGAAAAAAGTAAGAAAGGGCAAACACTCTGTAATAAGCTTAAATAGAGTTATCATTCTTGTACACTTCACTCCCTCTCCTTGTGATTTACCATTGAATGTTGTTTATTAAATTCCATTGTAAAGTTTTTCTCCGGACAAGAACAAAATAAGAAAGGGCAATAACTCTGTAAATAGGTAAAATAGAGTAATGGTTCTTGTACACTGCACTTCCTCTCATTGTGCTTTACCATTGTATGAAGTTTTATTAAATTCCATATTGTATTTTTAAAGTATTGTACACTGCACTTCTTCTCATTGTGCATTACCATTGTATGAAGTTTTATTAAATTCCAGCCCTTAGTTTTAAAGTTATTTGCCAGACAAAAAAACAGTAGGAAAGGGCAAGGAAAGTTATTCTCCGGATAAGAAAAAAGTAAGACAGCGCAATTACTCTGTAATTAGCTCAAAAAGAGTTATGGTTCTTGTACATTGGGCTGCCTCTCACTGTGCTTTACCATTGTACGAATTGTTATTAGATTCCATTTTGTAGTTTTCAAGTTATTCTTTAGACAAGAAAAAGTAACAAAGGGCAATAACTCTGAAACTTGGTAAAATATCTCTTACTGTGTCATATCATCATATGAAGTTTTATTAAATTCAATCCAGTATTTTTCAAGTAATGCTCCGGACAAGGAAAATTGCAACGGACCGACCGTCGACCGACCAACCACAGGGTGACTCCAATATACCCCCTTCAAACTTCGTTTGTCGGGGTTATAAAAATGGAAACTCTATGAATTAAAGAAAACCATTATTTATTAAAGTTTTAATCATCACATTTTCCACAATATTTTCAAAAGTAGTCTCTTGCAGAGGCATCAGAAAGCATCTTCATGTGGGAAAAGGGTTGATAAATGAAAGCAATATAAGTGATAGTGATAGCATAATGAGCAATTTCTCCTTTTGTAAAAATGTTTTCGAAAGTGTTCTTCTGCAAATACTTCAAAATGCATCTGCATTTAGATAAGGGTTACTAGTAGAATTTGAAAATTAATCATACATGTACATGTCCTTGTTTTAGCTTGACTATTCGAAGAATAAGGAGGCTATTGCACTCGCTCCGGCGTTGACGTCGGTTAAAGTTATTCACAAATCCTAATTTTTTATATCAAACTTTTAACTTATTTTGTTTATAAATGAAAACAGGGTCTTGATGCAACCAAAATCTTTGCGTCAAGGTCACATTTGTCAAAGTTATGCCCCTTTTTATACTTTGCGTCTTCGTTGGTTAAATTATTTTACAAATACTGATATCTTCTATACCATCAGACATATTTACTTCAAACTTGGCATACTTGTTTCTTATGACAATATAGATAACAGCAGCAAGTCACATAACCATGTCAACTATATTTGTAGAGTTATGCTCCTTTTTGTACTTTTGTCACAAAACTATAAATTAAGCTATTACTTTGCCATTTCACAATATTTCATAACCCTTTCCCTCATACGACAATTCTGCAGCAGGTGACTTTGAACGTATTTTGTCAAAACATAGAAAATTTCCATATTTGAATGGATAACCTATGACAAAAAGTAGAAAACATTGTGGCAAAAGGAGAAATTGCACGTTTTGTGCAATTTCTTCTTTTGTCACTATGTTTTCAAAAAGCCATCTGCTGCAGAGGCGTCAGAAAGCGTCTATATGAGGGAAAGAGTTAATTAATCAAACTTTAAAATTATTTTGTTTATGACAACAGGGTCTTTGCGCAACCAAAATCTTTGCGTCAAGGTCAAAGTTGACAAAGTTATGCCCCTTTTTGTACTTAGATTTTGTCATGATAACTTAACTGGGTCACTGAAATAACATTTCTGCTAAATTATTTTGAAATCAGTCAAGCACTCGACCTCATATTTTTAAACTTATCAATATTGCTTGAACTATTTTAGAGGGTCTCCTAAGGAACATTTCTATCCAATCATTTAGGAATCAGATTCAGAGGAGAAGAATTTTGAGATTTTGGGCATTTCCCTCCAGCTCTGGAATTAAAACATTTCCCGAATAGTTTTGAAATTATGCAACTTTATTCATGACAGAAGATATTTGATAAACTTACATCTTTTAGAGCTGTCAAATGGCAACACACACGAGACAAGTTCTGAAAATAAATAATAAGCAAATAATCAGTTGACTGACCTTCATCAAACTTTTGCCTTAACATAAAAGTTTCCGTTAACCCCATACCTCCTACAGACAGTTTACGATGCAACAAAGCCTGTTGCAGATGACCTTTTTAAACACTTTGGAATGAGGAAGATTTCCTTAAGATGTTTGATAAGCAAATTTCTCCTGATCACGCAATATTTTAAACCCTTTCCCAAATAAAACCAATCTGCAGTAGACAACTTTGAAAACATTTAATTAAAAATATGGCAAACATCTTTTAAACAAGATTATTGAATAGAATTGTTAAGGTTGTGGCAAAAGTAGAAATTGCTCATTATGAGCATTTTTTTACCTTTTGTCACAATGTTTTCAAAAGTCATCCGTTGAAGATGTGTCAGAAAATGTCTGTAAAAGTCTGTACAAAATTTCTGACCAATTACCAGGTATAATGTTTTTCATCTTTATTTCCAAAGCAGGCGACAATTCAGTCAAATCATCTAAATGCTTTCTGACTCTTCAACAGCAGACAACTTATGAAAATATTGCAGCGAAAGGAGAAATTGCTTATGATAATTTCTCCTTTTGCCCAATATTTTCAACTTCAATCAATAATCATGTTTTCATTTGTAGAGAATTTCAACATCTTTGCCAGAATTATTTCAAAGTTGTCAGCTGCAGATTTGGTGTATGTGGGAAATGTAAACTCTCTAAATTGTTCATTGTGAGCAATTTCTCCTTTTGTGACAATATTTTAAAAAAGTCGTCTGCTGCAGAGGCATCAGAAAGCGTCTATATTTGGGAATCAGTTAGAGAAGGGTTGAATAAACATTTAAAATTTGTACAATTCCGCTTGGATCCTTCAGAAGCTCTTTTTCCAAACAGTTATTTTACTATGCTTAACCCTTTATCACATGTATACAACAAATCAGCAGCAGATGACTTTAAAACACATTGGTAAAAATATGAAAAACCTCTGTAAATAAAAGAATAACTAGAGATTGCTTTTTTGAAAAAGCGTTTGTCTCCCCATTTGTGTGGTCGTAGGGTAGGAAAAGAAATGATGGAGTCAAAATCAATAGGGGTCATCTACAAGTTAGGACCAACCTGCACACCAAGTATAAAGTTCCAGGGCATAAGCGTTCTTGAGTAATTGAGTAAAAACGATTTTACAGCTGAAAGTTACCGTGACCTTGACCTTGTGATCTCAAAATCAAACAAAATCAAAAGGGGTCATGTACTTATTAGGACCAACTTGCACACTAAGTATGAATAATTGAGTAAAAAAAATTGTTCTGGTGAATGTTACTGTGACCTTGACCTTTGACCTTGTGACCTCAAAATAAAACAAAATCAATAGGGGTCATCTACTGGTTAGGACCAACGTGTGAAACCAAGTATGAAGTTCCTTGACATAATCATTCTTTAGTTATTGAGCGGAAACCATTTTTCAGCTGAAAGTTACCATGACCTTGACCTTTGACCTAGTGACCTCAAAATCAATAGGGGTCATTTGCTGGTGGTGACCAACCTGCAAACCAAGTATTAACTTCCATGGCCAAAGCCATTAAGCAAAAACAATTTTTTAGCTCATTGTCACTGTGACCTTTCAGCTCAAGGTCACTGTGACCTTGACTTTAGATGTACTGACGTCAAAATCAATAGGGGTCTTCTACTGGGCATGGCAAACCTTCATACCAAGTAAGGAGTTCTGCGGCTCAAGCATTCTTCAGTTATTGAGCGGAAACCATATTTTACCTAACAAGGTCACCATGACCTTGACCTTTGACTTTCTGACATCAAAATCGATAGGGGTCATCTACTGGTCATGACCAACCTGCATACCAAGTATGAAGTTCCTACATCCAAGCGTTCTTCAGTTATTGAGCGGAAACAAGTGTGTTGGACGTGACCTTGACCACTGTGACCTTGACCTTTTACCTAGTAATCTCAAAATCAATAGAGATCATTTGCTGGTAGTGACCAACCTGCTCAACAAGTATAAAGTTCCTGGGCCCAAGCAAGAATTTTTTTTCAGCTCATTGTCACTGTGACCTTTCAGCTCAAGGTCACTGTGACCTTGACTTTAGACGTACTGACCTCAAAATCAATAGGGGTCTTCTACTGGGCATGGCCAACCTGCATACCAAGTATGCAGTTCCTCGACCCAAGTGTTCTTCAGTTATTGAGCGGAAACCACTTTTTACCTCACAAGGTCACCATGACCTTGACCTTTGACCTTCTGACATCAAAATCAATAGGGGTCAGCTACTGGTCATGACCAACCTGAATACCAAGTATGAAGTTCCTACGCCTAAGCGTTCTTCAGTTATTGAGCGGAAACAAGTGTGACAGACGTAAGGACAGAAGGACGGAGGGACGGAAGGACGGAACGGGCAAAAACAATATGTCACCCCCATGTATGGGGGAGACATAATGTTGAATTGGATTGGTCATTTAACAACATCTACACCTTCCTAAAAATACTCTTGAAGAGCATTTTCTCCTTTTGTAACAATAATAACAACTCAACAAGGAATCAGTGGAACCGAAGGATGCCCATAAGGGCTTTGTCAAGTGATAGAACTAGTGATCATACCTATTTACATAATACAGACTTCATTAAAAGAAAATAATAAAAACAAGTGAGTTAATATTTATTATTTATTATAGAGTTATGGTTCTTGTGTAATGCACTTCCTCTCTTTAATTACTATCTACATTTCAAGTTTCATCGAAATATCTATAGTACTTTTCAAGTTATGGTCCTGACATGGAAATATAAAGTCTAACAAGAGAGATAACTTGAAAATGATTCACTATAAGTTATGGTTCTTGTGTAATGCACTTCCTTTCTTTAATATCTGTATACATTTCAAGTTTCATCGAAATATCTATAGTACTTTTCAAGTTATGGTCCTGACATGGAAATATAAAGTCTAACAAGGGAGAATATTTTAAAAATTATTCACTATAAAGTTATGGTTCTTGTATTATGCACTCTCTCTTATTGATATATACGTATATTTCAAGTTTCATTTAAATATATTCAGTACTTTTAGATTTATGCTCAATGCAAATAAAGTGTAACAGACAAAAAAGAAAATAATAGAAACAAGGGAGTTAATTTTTATTATTTATTATAGAGTTATGGTTCATGTGTAATGCACTTCCTCTCTTTAATTACTATCTACATTTCAAGTTTCATCGAAATATCTTTCATACTTTTGGAGTTATGGTCCTGAAATTGAAATATAAAGTCTAACAAGGGAGATAACTTGAAAATTATTCACTATAAGTTATGGTTCTTGTGTAATGCACTTCCTTTCTTTAATATCTGTATACATTTCAAGTTTCATCGAAATATCTTTAGTACTTTTCGAGTTATGGTCCCGACATGAAAATATAAAGTCTAACAAGGCAGATAATTTGAAAATTATTCACTATAAAGTTACGGTTCTTGTATTATGTACTCTCTCTTATTGATATGTATGTATATTTCAAGTTTCCATTGAAAAATATTAAGTACTTTTAGATTTATGGACAAATTTTGACGGACATACATCTGCACGAGTCCACGAAAGGACACTTGTTGGGTAAAGCCCACCCACTGCCTTTATAAGACACTTTGATAAGTGGTTTTTTGTCCCCCGCTTTTAGCGAAAGCTGGGGACTATTATTTCTCATTCGTCAGTCAGTCAGTCCGTCAGTCCGTCAGTCCGTCCGTCAGTCCGTCAGTCCGTCCGTCAGTCCGTCAGTCCGTCAGTCACGCTGTCACAAAAACTTTAACCTTGGTCATAACTTCTGAACCGTAATAGGTACTGCTTTCATATTTCACATGTGTATTCCTTGTGACAACCCCTTTCCATCAATAATTTGTTTGACCTTGTGACCTTGACCCTGACGAGTTATGGCCCTTTACCCCTATGTATGACTAAATTCATTTCCGGGCTATTTCTCTGCAACCTCTTTTTGGAATTTTATGAAACTTCATAGGAAGGATCACCACCAAGTGTAGATGCGCATATCGTGTTTGCGTTCCGGTTGGATTATTTTGCACGGAGTTATGGCCCTTTACCCCACCATCAGGCTATGTATGACTAAATTCATTTCCGGGCTATTTCTCTGCAACCGCTTTTTGGAATTTTATGAAACTTCATAGGAAGGATCACCACCAAGTGTAGATGCGCATATCGTGTTTGCGTTCCGGTTGGATTATTTTTCACGGAGTTATGGCCCTTTACTCCACCATCAGGCTATGTATGACTAAATTCATTTCCGGGCTATTTCTCTGCAACCGCTTTTTGGAATTTTATGAAACTTCATAGGAAGGATCACCACCAAGTGTAGATGCGCATATCGTGTTTGCGTTCCGGTTGGATTATTTTGCACGGAGTTATGGCCCTTTACCCCACCATCAGGCTATGTATGACTAAATTCATTTCCGGGCTATTTCTCTGCAACCGCTTTTTGGAATTTTATGAAACTTCATAGGAAGGATCACCACCAAGTGTAGATGTGCATATCGTGTTTGCGTTCCGGTTGGATGATTTTTCACGGAGTTATGGCCCTTTACTCCACCATCAGGCTATGTATGACTAAATTCATTTCCGGGCTATTTCTCTGCAACCGCTTTTTGGAATTTTATGAAACTTTATAGGAAGGATCACCACCAAGTGTAGATGCGCATATCGTGTTTGCGTTCCGGTTGGATGATTTTTCACGGAGTTTTACCCCACCATCCGGCTATGTATGACTTAATTCATTTCCGGGCTATCTCTCTGCAACCGCTTTTTGGAATTTGATGAAACTTTATAGGAAGGATCACCACCAAGTGTAGATGCGCATATCGTGTTTGCGTTCCGGTTGGATTATTTTTCACGGAGTTATGGCCCTTTACTCCACCATCAGGCTATTTATGACTAAATTCATTTCCGGGCTATTTCTCTGCAACCGCTTTTTGGAATTTTATGAAACTTCATAGGAAGGATCACCACCAAGTGTAGATGCGCATATCGTGTTTGCGTTCCGGTTGGATGATTTTTCACGGAGTTATGGCCCTTACTTCTGAACCGTAATAGGTACTGCTTTCATATTTCACATGTGTATTCCTTGTGACAACCCCTTTCCATCAATACCAATTTTTGTGACCTTGACCCTGGCGGGGGACCATGATTCTCTGAATTTGCTTGTTTTTTATAATTGTCTAATGGGTATCTAATTAGCATATTAATGATATTTATTCCGTAAAAGGGTGATACTTACGGAATAAACCGTATCCGTGTTGGGTATACCCAAGAAGAAAACATCAAAGGAATATACCCAACAAATGCCCATTCGTAGGGCTTTTCCGGCTGTCTGTCTGTCTGTCTGTCTGTTTGTTTGTAAAGCAACGCTCCACAGCCCAAACCGACAGGCCGATTCCGATGAAACTTGGTGAACAGGTGCCATACCGGCTCAGGGTGGGCGCGTTTGAGTTTCGTTGCTAAGGACCCACAACCAAGGGCTTTCCCAGCTGTCTGTCTGCTTGTTTGTAAAGCGACACTCCACAGCCCAAACCGACAAGCAGATTCCGATGAAACTTGGTGAACAGGTGCCATACGGGCTCAGGGTGTGCACCTTTGAGTTTTGTTGCTAAGGACCACAACCAAGGGCTTTTCCGGCTGTCTGTCTGTCTGTTTGTTTGTAAAGCGACGCTCCAAAGCCCAAACCGACTGGCCGATTCCGATGAAACTTGGTGAACAGGTGCCATACAGGCTTAGGGTGCGCGTGTTTGAGTTTCGTTTCTTAGGACCCACAACCAAGGCGAATCCCACGTCGCCTACCGGCTTGTTTACAGATTTGTTGTATTTGTTGGAGGTGGCCAGGTCAAGTGCCCATGTATTTCCCACACAGGTACTCCAGCCAATATTAGTTCAATGATACTGGCTATCTTCGCTCAAACACAAAACTTTATATACCATTGGACATAAAATAATGTTACTGGTGACAATGGATTTTGTCAATCTTTGAACATTTCAAAGAAAATTGAGTGAGCTTAAATTCAAACTCATCAATGATTGGTTTTTGTCAAATAATCCCTAAAAAACGTTTATAGGATGCACTTGAAATGTTTTTAGTATTTTGACCTTGTATGAAAGTGAAAGTAGAGTATGTGAAAAACCAGTTTCGTCCCAAAACGATTGCATTCCAAAATGACAATAACCAGAAGGGTAAATTCTGTCTTGCATAGTACATGACCCTCATTTTGCTTTTGTAATTTTGAAGCTAAGAGGTAACCCTTCTCAATCATATAGGGTGTTATATCTGTAAAACGTTAGAAATTTAGGGTTAAAACTATGATGTACATGGAAACAAAAAAGGAATTTAGTTGGTGTAACGTGACTTAAACGCAATAACAATAGACCTCGGCCATGCCATATTTCTTATTCAAATGTGAAATTGGTTACTTGTTCCTTGTTCCTTATTTCTTATTCAAATGTGTAGTTGGTTACTTGTTCCATATTTCTTATTCAAATGTGAAGTTGGTTACTTGTTCCATATTCCTTATTCAAATGTGAAATTGGTTACTTGTTCCTTGTTCCAGATTTCTTATTCAAATGTGAAGTTGGTTACTTGTTCCTTAATAATTACAAGATGATTACTGTGTGTGAAGACAAATTCATGTTATGAGCCGTCCCGCAAGAAAACCAACATTTTGGCCTCTGCGTAATGTATCGACCCATATCAGCCTGCACAGTCCGAGCAGACTGATCCGGGCCAACATATTCCGTCTCTGGGAGATAAAGGTATAGAGTAATGATTCCTGAAACAGAAAATCCACAGGAGGCGAAAAGTGTGGATTCAGGTAAGGCTGTGTGGGATGCTTAAGCTGATCCGGGTCGATACTTTACGCAGAGTCCACAATGTTGGTTTTCTCGCGCGACAGCTCTTATAGTCTTAGAACTGTAATGAGACTTAAATTTTGTAATCCCTTTCCCACTTGCATACACAGTTTGACCTGTTTGCAGCAGACTTTTGAATATGGCAAAAATAGAAGTTGCTCATAATGAGCAATGTCATCTTTTGTCACATTGTTTTCAATAATTTAATAATTACATACTTTCATTGCCGAGATTTCCCTATTATTGACTAGATGTTTTTAAAGTTGTCTGCTGCAGATTGTCTGTATGTGGGTAAGGGTTAATATCAGACATAGCAACAGCTGCAAAAGATTGATAGACTGATTGATTGGGGTTTAATGCCATTTTTTAACAATGTTTTAGTCATGGTGGAAAGTTTACCAACCCATGTGTTTCCTGCCTATCTGACATTAGTACACTATTTGTAATGCTTTTCCACATAGACTGTTAGGCCCAATTGGTGGAATTCTAATGAGGCTTGTCACATTGACATTTGTCAAATGTCAGAAGGAATGTTTGCTGAGCTTCAGTTTGAACTCACAGCCACTGGATTGACAGCCCATATCTCTACCTACTGAGATATTTGGGCTCGGCACATGTTAAACAGAACTAGCGGAATTAGAGGTATAAGTAGAATAAGAAACCCAAACCTACCCGTTTTACTCATGGCAAGGGCCACTTTCGCGGGCACATCACAATACGGTTGAGTGGCATCTATATAGGTTATCGTCATCAAAGTGGGCGGGACTTCGCATTCCTCCAACATCACCGGTATAATACAGTTAAGACCCGACTCCATGGATGTGACGAACGCAAACTCTCTCTCATACTTACACCATCCACTGCGTGTAAAGTTTGGCGACAACATGATGAGCACTTTCCATGACCTCTGAAAACTTTCTCGTATGTTCTGCGTTATATCCATACCGGGCTGGAAGTCTCTATCAGAGTAGATGCATTTCATGTTATAACGCTTTTCAATATCTTTAACAATTGGCCAGACTCTTTCGGCATCCTCAGAGCTATAGGACACAAATAAATGATGGTCTTTTCCCTCAGGTAGGGCATGTATAGTGTCTGGTCTAGGACCAACATCATTGGGTTCCTCTATCACTTCAATGTCAATTGGAACATCTTGTGATTGCTCATCAATGATATGCTCTTCTGATGCAATTAAAATCAGTTCTTCATCGCAGTCCATGACAAGAAATTTCAGTGATCTGCTAAAAAGAAACAAGAGGACGATTATGGCATTATATAGCTCACCTGATTAAACATTTGAAGTCGTAGTTTGTATGTTTGGCGTTCTACACCACAGGTTTTCCTGGGCAAGTTACCCGTACTATATCCCTTTCCCTCATATAGACGCTTTCTGACAGCAGACGGCTTTTTGAAAACATAGTCACAAAAGAATCTGTTTGAAGAATTCATAACGATTGAAACAATCCAATCATATGAGGGAAAGGGTTAAAGTATTTTGTATGATGTGGCTGCGAATTCAATATAAGTCACATACTTCTATATAGAAATATTATAAAGTACTACCCTTGCCAATTTAGTCTCATAATTTCTTGATGAGTAATTGATGAGTAATTGAGGGATGGTGTGACCCAGGTTTGTATGACCTTAATTAACCCTTTCCTTCATATACAAGCTTCCCAACGCCTCTGCAGCAGATGGCTTTTTAAAAACATGGTGACAACAGAAGATATTGCTCAAAACAGGCAATTTCTCCTTTGGCCACAATGTTTTCCACTATTAGTCATAGGTTATCCATTCAATTATAGAGATTTTCTATGTATTGACAAAATATGTTCAAAGTCGTCTGCTGCAGAATTGTCATATGAGAGAAAGGGGGGTTAATAAACATTAATTATATACATGTGCAATTTCCTATGCAAAAATCTTGTACTCCTTAGGAGCCATTATTGACCCCACAGACAGAATTTGAACAATGGCAATACCAGAACCACTAGGTGATGCTACATACATACATGTACCAAATAACATAGCTCTAATATACACTTGCATTATTGAGGATCCCACTGCTAGGAAGCTTTTCCAAAAGTCAACTTAAGGCTGCAACTGTGTCAAACATTTGTATAAAATTGCAAAAGTTTTTTATTGTTTGCCATCTGCATTACATTGGTTTGATTGGTGCAAAATCCATATTTTTGCATGAAAGAGTCAAAAGAGTTCCAACAAATGAGACACAATCTGAACAATGTTTGACCTCAATGTCAGTCTTGTTTGTAAACGGCAACCATGCTGTGACCCCAACAAGTCTACCCGTAAATGTCTAATTATTGAAAGGAGTCAAAAACATTGTAGCAAAAGTATTAATTGCCTACGATAAGCAATTTTTCCTTTTGTCAAGATGTTTTCAAATGTTGTCTGCTGTAAATGCATCAAAAAGCAACTGTAAGCGGGAAAGAGTTAATTTCCATGATAGCTGAACCCTATCCATGAAAGATACTATAACAGACGAATATTGAAAATATTGCGGAGAAAGGAGTCATTGCTTACAATGAGCAATTTCTCCTTTTGCACACAATGCTTTCAACCCTGTTTTAAGTTAATTCTTCCGTAATCTATATATATCAAAACGTTTTACTACAGGCATTCTTTTACTCCGGGCTCATTTTGAAGCAGATTTAGGATAACAAGCAATTTTGCATTACATCTTGGGGGAAATTATGGACATCTCTGTAAATGAAAGTATTATTATTGAAAATAGTTAAAACCTTTGTGGAAAAAGAGGAAATTGGTCATGATAAGCAATTTATCCTTTTGTCGCAATGTAGGTCAAAAAGCATCTGGGTTGAACCATTTCCGCTATTGCTGCTTCGTTACAAATGATTATTGAAAACATTTAGGGAAACGAAGCATTTACTGACAATGAGCAAATCCTCCTTTTCAAACAATGATTTCAAACAGGATTTAAGTTTGTTTTCAAGTTCTATAATCTAGATATCAAAACATTTGGCTACAGGTATTCTTTTCGCCTTTTCCCCCTTTTCCCCTTTTCCCCTATAAGACTCATTTTGACTAACCTTAACAGATAAATGATAATGAGCAAGTTCTCCTTTATCCACAATGTTTTCAATTCAACACTCTTCAATGGTTATACCTTCATTAATACAGATCCATATTTTAGCCCAGGCATGTTCATTGTTGTTTGCTATAGATTTAGTCTATGTGGTAAAGGGTTTTGGGGGTCTGTAAAAATATCATGTAAACATGCTACAAGACGAATGTTTGACGCAAAGCGTCAAAGAGAAGCCGCAAGTTTTCGTTGTTCATGTAGAAATAAGAAAAAAGAACATTTAAATCCACAAACAACAGTAGACGGTAATACGCTGACATATTTATCCCTTTGAAGACTGTTGGATACTTCAAATTACCTCCCTTTAAGCAATACAAGGATATTTACCTTGTGATTCGTATGATGAAGATTAATAAACATTGAAATTATATGAATGAAAACTATTATTTAAATTAGTAACAACATCAAAATCAAATTTAAGCCAAGATAAATGTGTACACATTTCATTAATTGTTTGTAGATACCCTAATGTATAGGTATGAATATAAAATTTATAATATTATAAACAAATTTTCATTTCAACGTACTAAGTCTGTGAAACTCACAGAAACACCCATTTCAATATACCAACATGTTAAAGTAAATTAAAGTATGAATCGTTTTTGTAGGTACTGAAACTAGAAACGTCCGTTTGTGTATAAGTATATTTCCAATATTTGCGATTTTATATTGCGACTAGCTAACCCGGCATGACGTAAACTTTCCTCTACCAAATTGGTTGTTGTATGTGGGAAACGGTTAGCTGCTGAACATGTATTTAAATGTTTATAGCTGTGTTAAATATTTGTATTCCCTTTAAATTTTTATTTAAATCATCATACATGTGTATTATTAGACAAAGGTGTCAGACCAAATGGGAACTTAGTTAAATTGTGTGTATATACTAGAAATTACATCCCTTTAAGTACTACCACAATTTTTTTCTTGTGATTCGTATGAATAAGTTTGATAAACATTTACATTTCAACTAGACGGCAACATTTATTGTGAAACAGATATTTCTGTGGTTTATATATGTTCATGTCTGCACTTCTTCATCTAGAATTACTGCGTAATATATGATAGCATGTAAGGAACGGAATGGCATTAATGCCGAGCGCGAGGGTAAACAACGCCAAACAACAACAAACAGATTACATTTACTGCGTGCCTTCTCTTATTCACTGTTCAAGACACAGTATGATTTTCGCTTAAATAAATGTTTAACTGTGTGTTAAATATTTGTATTCCCTTTAAATTGTTTATTTAAATTGTCATACATGTGTATTATTAGACAAAGGTGTCAGACCAAATGGGAACTTAATTAAATTGTGCGTATATACTTCAAATTACCTCCCTTTAAGTACTACTAGGATTTTTTTCTTGTGATTCGTATGAATAAGTTTGATAAACATTAACATTTCAACTAGACGGCAACATTTATTGTGAAACAGATATTTTGTTCATGTCTGCACTTCTTCATCTAGAATTACTGTGTAATATAATATTATTATAGCATGTAAGGAACGGAATGGCATTAATGCCAACGCCAAACAACAACAACAAGAAACAGATTACATTTACTGCATACCTTCTTTTGTTCGTGGTTCCCGGTTTAACATACTATCAAACTAAAAAAAGCGTATGAGGCATGTAACCAATTCAGTTTACTGTTTAGACAAGATGAATTTCGCTTAAATAAAAATGTACATATATTCAATTAATATACTGGCCTTTGTCTTTTGTTTTTAATTTGTAAACCTCACACATGTATATAGAGTGTAAAAGGGATGTTTTAAAAGTCATTACCTTAAATTAATGTACTTAGAAAGGACAAAAAGAAATCAAGATATGTGGTCACGCTGGCAGGTCTAAATATTCTCCTTGACCGAAAATTAAAAGCATCCCTACAGGAAGTCCAATTATATCAGCGATATCCCTGCAGCCGTCCAAAGAGAAAGCATCCTACTGTTTGTATGTGTAATGAAACATCAGTTACGGTCTCGTAGGTACTGGGGAATTGTTGGTAAAAACAGGGCACATTTTGTGTTGAACATTCTCATATGTCGCTAGATAAGTAATTTTCCTTCATTCCGTTTGTCAGTTTGTCGATCCAACTTGGATATGTATTTAGTCAATTAATCTTTAAATTAGAGATAAGTTAATTTCATCATACATACAAGTTATGACCATATGTCAAGATTTATTTTACAAGTGAGCTAGGTGCTTCTAGTTATTTTGGGTCTTAATGTATTTGCATTTGCATAAATTAAAGACTCAACGTATGTCAACATGTAATATAGTCATACATGTAGATGTATCTGTTAACAAATACACTAAGACTGTAGCCTAATTAGTTTTTCGTCAATATTGGGCCTCATATAGCATATTTTTGGTTGTTTGTGATTTAGGTGGCATATAACAGTTGCTTTCGGGATATTCGGATTTTGGCCAGGGTCAAAAAAAGAAATAATGATAAATAGTAAGTTTTAGGTACATTTTTGGGTAAATGGTTGTTTTAAATGTTTATGAATGTGAAAAGTAAGTTCTAAGCATGGGTTTGAATTTTTTCGGTTGAACCCACTTCTCCTTCTGGTTCATATGTATAGGGACAGGCGTTTGACAACACGGAGCTAGGCGTGAATTTAGAGGTAAATTTGAATACCAGCTTTCGCGTCCAAGATTGCTTGAAAAGGAGCTGGAAAAATGGTATTTGTGACTGCATTTACAAATTGCCCATTGTTTTGAGAGACTCAGCAGCTCTTCAATTTCACATTAACTCCCTGCGTTTTTGTTGGGTGATTTTTGGAGTAAAGGGTAAAATTGCTCTTTTTGTCCTACTTATTTCACCCTGTTTCAGACCACTTTTGTGGCCAATTCTTTCCATATTATTGACTATATAAGAGTGTGAATTCCAGTCATTTTCTTTTAATTCTGGCACTCCTTGATACAGGAAAATCCTTTTAATAATACCAGAATGGATTTTATGAGAAACAGTTAATTGGAGTGTCCCCAGGAAACAGAAAATCACCTTTTACATTTGTATTTTAAAATTAATAAGCATGATTCCAATATACTGTGTCGATCTTTATGGTCCAAGGAACTGGAAATATTATACTTAAGGGTCGTTTTCGTCCTTCATTATTTTATCTTTGTTATACGAGAAAAGTCTCAAACATTTCAGGTGAGCTAAAAAGTTGAAAACATTGTGGCAAAAGAAAATATAACTTGATTTAAGCAATTTCTGCTTTTTCGCCTCAATGTTTTCAAAAGTCACCTGCTGTAGAGTCGTCAGAAAGCGTCTGTATAATTGGGAAAGGTTTACTGAGCAAACATAATGTCACTCAATGATTTTTTTTCTGATAGAAACTAGTGATAGAACTTGCAACCACGACAGACGATGAGTGATTACAATATTAATAGCTCGCCTCGCTCTTCGTGCTCAGGTTAACTAAAAAGTGGAAAACATTGCGTCAAAATGAGAAATTACTTGTTTTGAGCAATTTCTATTTTTGCCAGAATGCTTTCAAAGCTCATCTGCTGCAGATGCATCAGGAAGTGCCTGTATGTGGGAAAGCTTTAGGCAATGTTTGTCTCTCGCTGAATTGTTCTGATAGATAGATCTTGCAACTGCATGATTAATTGCTTTATTCCTTTCAATACAAAATAGGAGAGTTGAAATTTGCTGATAGATTGTAAGTGTTAAATGTATGCCATCAACTACCATCAAAGTTTGTCTTGCATTTCTAAAGATGTGTTCCTATTATCTACTTGAATGAAAGTTTCTAAAGTACTGAAGAAATGAAAATGAAAATGTATTTGTAATTGAAATGTTGGTGATTGTAAGTGTCAAATGTATCATAGATAACAAATCCTTCACTGTATAGTCTATATATAACAGAATATTTTACATCATAATTAATCTACTCTAAACCTCAAAAGGTATTGAACATATTAAACTAGCAAGGACATTTTCTGAAAATTTTCATATTCTTCTGCACATAATTGATAAGAGAATGGGCTATTTAAGATTCAACTCTTTCAGCGCCAATGGCAATATCATCAAGACAAACTTTCAGACAAAATTTCAAGCTGCTCAAGTAAAAAAGTGATCTCTATAGTGTTAACTAGATTGTTCTACAATTGGGCCTATATAGTGACCTAGTTGTTGACCAAACCTGACCCATATCCGAACTTAGCCCAGATATCATCAAGACAAATATTCTGACAAAGTTTCAACATGCTCAACCCAAAAATGCGGCTTCCAGAGTGTTAACAAGATTGTTCTTCAATTTGGCATAGTGACCTAATTTTTGACCTGATATGACCCATATTCAAACCTGGCCTAGACATCCTCAAGACAAACTTTCTGACAAAGTTTCAAGCTGCTTAAGTAAAATAATTGATCTCTATAGTGTTAACAAGATATTTCTACAATATGGCCTAGTGACCTAGTTAGTGATCTGACCAAACCCATATTCGAAGTTAGCATAGATATCATCAAGACAAATATTCTGACAAAGTTTCAACATGCTCAACTAAAAACGTGGCTAACCAGATTTTCCTTAAATTTGGCCTAGTGACCTAGTTTTTGACCCAACATGACCTATATTCGAACTTGGCCTAGATATCGCTAAGACAAACTTTTTGACAAACTTTCATGAAGATTGGATGCAAAATGTTGCCGCTAGAGTGTTAACAAGCAAATGTTGACGATGAACAACATACGACGGACAAAAGGCGATTGATCACAAAAACTCACCTTGAGCACTTCGTGCTCTGGTGAGCTAAAGAAATCATAATCTTTTATCCTTTTTAATAATATCAGGGCATTTTCTTAGGCCCAAAATTATTTAAATGCTAAAATCACAATACGACGGTGAGCCAGTCATTATTCAAATTACAATACGACGGTGAACCAGTCATTATTCAAATCACAATACAATGGTGAACCAGTCATTATTCAAAATACATAGCATTTCAGTTTTGAAACTTTTTCCGCAGCTTTTGTTAAAAGTTTAAGCTATCAGAAAATGTATCAAACATAACTTTTAAAGTTTTATTTGTTTTATTTCACGTTGTCTGTTGACTATTTTCAACTGTTTTTCAACTATAATACGACAACAGAACACTTATTTCATTATGCATTAGACCCATCAGCTGAACATATTAGACCCATATCTAGCTATATGTATTAGACCCATGTCTCGATCTATGTATTAGACCCATATCTCACTATATGTATTTAACCCATATCTAGCTGTATGTATTAGACCTATATCTCACTCTATATATAAGACCCATATCTAGCTATGTATATTATACCCATATCTCATTATATGTATATACCCATATCTCGCTATACACATTAGACCCATATCTCACTATATGCACTAGACCCATATCTCACTGTATGTATTAGACCCATATCTCACTATATGTATTCAATCCATATCTAGCTGTATGTATTAGACCCATATCTCGATATATGTATTAGACCCCTATCTCACTATATGTATTAGACACATATCTCGATATATATGTATTATACCCATATCTCACTGTATGTATTATACCCATATCTCGCTATATGTATTTGACCGATATCTTGCTATATGTTTAAGACCCCTATCGCACTATATGTATTAGACCCGTATCTCACTGTATGTATTATACCCATATCTCGCTATATGTATTTGACCAATATCTTGCTATATGTTTAAGACCCCTATCGCACTATATGTATTAGACCCATATCTTGCTGTATTTATGAGACCCATATCTTGCTTTATGTATACTAGACCCATATATCGCTATATGTATTAGACCCATATCTTGATATATGTGTAAGAACCATATCTCGCTGTATGTATAAGACCGTTATCTTGATATATGTATAAGATCCATATCTCGCTGTATGTATTAGACCCATATCTCGCTATATGTATTAGACCCATATCTCTCTATATGTATTAGACCCATATCTCTCTATATGTATTAGACCCATATCTCTCTATATGTATTAGACCCATATCTCTCTATATGTATTAGACCCATATATCTCTATATGTATTAGACCCATATCTCTCTATATGTATTATACCCATATCTCTCTATATGTATTAGACCTATATCTCGCTATATTTATTAGACCCATATCTCTCTATATGTATTAGACCCATATCTCGCTATATGTATAAGACCCAGATCAATGACCTATATTTTTTTCTTTTCTTATTTCAACCAGTTATTGTATGTTAATTAACAAAATACAAAGTATAAAGAAGTTCTATGATTGGGAATTTTTTGTGAAAAAACTGTAGCTAACGCTTTAAAGATGCATTCTGATACAGCAGTGGACTTTTGAAAATAGAGTGGAAATGGAAGAAATAGATCATAATCAGCAATTTCTCCTTTAATCACTGTTTGAACTCTGTTTTTAAAATTATTATAATTTCATTTAGAGATTTTCCATATTCTTGCCTAAATCTTTTCAAAGTCGACTGCCGCTTTTTTGTTGTATATGGGAAAAGACCATTACTGTAACAGGCTGAATAACATGATTTCATAGAAACAGATACCACTCTGACTGATCACTAAGTGTTTGACCCTAACGAAAATTCTACATGAGCTTAGAGAGGCTGCATCCTGCATACTAGTATATTAACTCTTTCCCACACTCATACACATTCTGACAGACGCTGCAGTAAACAACTTTAGAAAACATTGTGGCAAAAGTAGAAATTGCTCATAATGAGCAATTTTCCCAGTTTGCTATTATGTTTAAAAACTCTATTGAATAATAATACTTTCGTTTGTTACGAGATTTTCTATCCTTTTTTCTGAGATGTTTTCAAGTCTGTTGCTGAAGATTCACTGTATATTGGAAAAGGTTAACTGAAGTAACTCCTAATACAAAGTTCAATAGCAATAAAGTACATTTTATAAGGCCACTTATACTCAATTATAAACAATGTTTGATCTTATATTGTAGACAAAACTTTATATTGACATAATTGTGTAAATTGAGAATTAATGTAAATTATTGAGCATGCCAACTTTGTGACAGCATTACTTTAATCCTTTTCTAGCATGACTTTTCATTAGCAGTCAACTGATGTCTAATTATTCATCTACTCCTTGCATGATAACTAAGTGTACTCATGTATTTAGGCTCACAATATTTATATACATATTCTATTTAGTATCTGATTTCACAAAATTTGGATATAGGTCTTAAACATGTGTGGGTACTGCTGTTTTAAAGGGACTGCTTTTGACACATTGTTTTCAATAATCAATACTTTCATTTATAGCGATTTTCCCTATCTATGTTCAGATCTACATGAGTTCAAATCGAAATAATTGTCAGATCATGAGTAGGTTAAGAGTATATTTATAATGTGATGTATTCAGATTATTGCCAAATGCAACGCATCTGCAGCAGCCAATTTTGAAAATGTATACGCAAATTTCTAATCAATTAAGATAAAATTATTGATTAGAGTTGATAACATGGTGGCAAAAGTAGCACCGAATGCCGACCTTGAATATTTAGCTTGGCCTTCAGTGTTCGATTTATAATTGATGTTCTAATTTGCAAAAGTCTAAGTGAACGTCTAATGTCTATTTGACATTTCTAAGTGAATGTCTAATGTCTATTTGACATTCATGTTTTCCATGTACAATGACCTACGTCGAATTTGCGTTCCAGATCTTGTAATTTGCAACTCTCTTTTCGAATGTCTAATATCTAACTAACCAAGTAGATATTTGCTTCCTTAAACGTTCAATGTTTAGCGTCTACTTTGGGCTCTAGATCTTCTAATTTGCGAATTTCTAATCGAATGTCTAATGTTGGGCTCTAGGCCTTCTTATTTGCAAATGTCTTGTCTAATAATTATAACCAGGTAATTATACATTTTTTTTTTTTGCTTGTAAAATTACCTATGTCGAATTTGGGTTCTACCTACATTTTGTCTACCTTTTGTCTTCTGGGAAACTTTTTAAGCCCTTTAGGCTTATATTTCCCTTCAATTTCGTTTCCCAGTTCTCCGGCCAGGTTTGTGCACTAATAGACCTGGGACAGGTCAAATCTTCTGTCTTGCCACAGTTAGTCCAATCTTGTTTTAAATTGTATCACTGATTTTGAGTTAACCACTTCCGTCGGTAAACTGTTCCACACCTGTATGTTTCGGTGAGCAAATGAGTTTTTAAAAACCTAACGATTTATTTGCTCTAGAGGTTTAATAAGTTTTTGGTTATGACCCCTAAGATGATTGTTGTCCGAATATTTAAAAAAACAAGATGTGTTTGTGAAACACTGATGCCCCCGAATGGCAACATCTAGGTCAAAGGTCAAGGTCGCAAGGTAAAAAATGTTGGTACTGACAGAAAGGTCATGTCACAAGGAATACACATGTGAAATATGGTAGCTGTACCTGTTATGGTTCAAAAGTAGTGGTCAAGGTTAAAGTTTATTTCGAGAATGGCAACATCTAGGTCAAAGGTCAAGGTCGCAAGGTGAAAAATGTTGGTACTGACAGAAAGGTCATGTCACAAGGTATACACATGTGAAATATGGTAGCCGTACCTGTTATGGTTCAAAAGTAGTGGTCAAGGTTAAAGTTTTTTTCGAGAATGGCAACATCTAGGTCAAAGGTCAAGGTCGCAAGGTGAAAAATGTTGGTACTGACAGAAAGGTCATGTCACAAGGTATACACATGTGAAATATGGTAGCCTTACCTGTTATGGTTCAAAAGTAGTGGTCAAGGTTAAAGTTTTTTTTGAGAATGGCAACATCTAGGTCAAAGGTCAAGGTCGCAAGGTCAAAAATGTTGGTACTGACAGAAAGGTCATGTCACAAGGAATACACATGTGAAATATGGTAGCCTTACCTGTTATGATTCAAAAGAAGTGGTCAAGGTTAAAGTTTTTTTCGAGAATGGCAACATCTAGGTCAAAGGTCAAGGTCAAACATTTTGGTACTGACAGAAAGGTCATGTCACAAGGAATACACATGTGAAATATGGTAGCTGTACCTGTTATGGTTCAAAAGTAATGGTCAAGGTTAAAGTTTTTTTCGAGAATGGCAACATCTAGGTCAAAGGTCAAGGTCGCAAGGTCAAACATTTTGGTACTGACAGAAAGGTCATGTCACAAGGAATACACATGTGAAATATGGTAGCCGTACCTGTTATGGTTCAAAAGTAGTGGTCAAGGTTAATTTTTTTTTCGTGCAGACAGACAGACAGGCCAAAAACTAGATGCCCACCGAATCGGTGATTCCGGGGGCATAAAAAATCGGGAATATCTTATGTCTATAACTAGGCAATAAGACATTCATTTTTTTGCATGTACAATGAATGACCTACGAAGAATTTGGGATCTATATCTTGTAATTTGCAAATGTCTTATGTAACTAGGCAATTTGAAATTTATTTTTATGCATGTGTAGCAGGAATACATATTGAGCTGGTTCGGATCTTTACTTTTACATGTCGGTTGAATTTCAATTTCAATTACATGTAGAGGTGAAGATCTGAATAGTTTTTAATTGCATTGTAACTCATCTAGATCTATACTGTTTGCTAGGTACATGTTTTGATCTGCACTGTTTGCTACATACATGTACACATTCAATCATAATGCAATATTTGTAACAGTGATCTATGTCTTCACTTATTGTTAATTACTTACACTGTGGTCAATCCAGTACACTTTGCAGTAGTGTTTATTTAGGTTGTATTGAGACTCATTGAAGCAGCACTATTGTTGCTATAATTAGTATCAATACCATGGAAGGCATGCTTTCCTTATGAACATGATGAATTTTTATGTTGAAATGCATTGAGGAGCGTTACATAAGTTAACAGATTAGTTTATTAGCACTTTGGGTATGGTTCATTTAATTACTATGCTGCAATTTTGTAAGGGCCTTCTTTTTAGAGGTTTCCCTGCATGAAATTGTTGTGAACATACCCTGTTATTATACTATAAAAGGCACCTGAAACGGTCATTTGGTAGCTGGTTCAAGGATACGTAAAGGTAACTTTCACCTATTGTTTCAGAATCATGCTCCATTTTTAGAGACATTTTATTTAGGCTTTTCTTTTCCACTAACATAATGATTTTAATTTAATAATATTTGCAGTAGAACAAACAATAAAACACATGACCTAAAATTACTCTTCCTTTTCTTTATTTTCCGAATCTGGGTATATAATCATTCCCCCTTAAGGGCCTGGACCCGTTGTAGACACATTATAGGACTCGTCCTGTTACACATAATGACCCAAGTACTATACTACATTTGGGTTAACGTAATCTAGAGGGAAACCAGACGTTTCCCCCCCAAACTGTTTCCTCCCTGTAAACGTTTCCTCCCCAAACCATTTCCTCCCAAGACGTTTCCCCCCCAAAGTTATATACCTGTAGACGGTTCCCTCCCAAAATGATTTTGACACCAAATATGTGACATAGTGTTATAATATTGATGAATTTGATCTAAAATAGAATTGTTGTTACATGTATGAATGTAACAGTTTATTAAATGAATAATTGAAAGTTTCATTACAATTATTTAATATGAGGTAAATTTTAAATTGTAATGAAAGAATAAAATAATTCCTATGTTTGTGATTAAAATTACTTTTCAATCAGATAAAACATGAAATATTGTGAGTTTAAAAGTATTTTATGTCTTCAGTGAATACTTGTAATGTGAGAAAATTATCCTAGAATAAGATAACTAAGTAAAAAATAGTAAGGAAAAGTTATCAAATAACTTCAATTCAGTTAAATGTAAATATTCTGACAATATATAAATATTAAACTGAAATGAAAGAATTTGGAATTTGCAAAGTATTCTGCCTTATTATGTTTAACCCTTTCCCTCATACGACAATTCTGCAGCAGACGACTTTCAACATGTTTTGTTAAAACATGGAATATCTCAATAATTGAATGGATAACCTATGACTAAAAGTGGAAAACATTGTGGCAAAAGGAGAAATTGCACGTTTTGTGCAATTTCTTCTTTTGTCACTATGTTTTCAAAAAGCCGTCTGCTGCAGAGGCGTCCGAAAGCGTCTATATGAGGGAAAGGGTTAAAGGTGGTCCTACTCTCCATTTCCAGGTATTAATCCAATCAACACTTATTGTCATAATTGTTCTGTCTTCTGCACCTTTAATTATATAATTTATTGATACAGTAAGCAATCAAGGATGTGGCCTCAGAAATTCACCTTTGAAATAGGGAATAGATTTCTGTTGTATCACTATTTCTAGATTTTATTGACCTACTGAAGCTTTCCAGGCCATATTGCACAAATTTCTTTTAGGTACCTACTATTTCATTCACAAAGCAAAACAGTACAAAATAAGGAACATTTTATTATTTAGTTTAGAAATAAAACATGATTTTTTTATATATTTATTATACAATATATACATATTAACAGCAAAAATAAATCCTTAGGTAAAGTTTGAAAATGTCATAATATGTTACCAAAGAAGAAAAATTAATTTAATTTCTGTCCACTGTTGTTGTTAAAGTCCAAGTTTAAAATGTCTATCTTGAAACTTTAATTTAAAAGATGGCAATATTACAAAAGTTGAAACTTAAAAATGCATCTGCTTTTAAATATATACAATATATACATATTTACGGAGAAAAAATTCTGAAGTATTTTAAGGAAGATTAAAAATATCATCTATCTTAATATGACAAAAATATCTAAAATAATTGCACCTTAACTAATCACAGTCACATACATCACATAGTATTACTGTCTTCATCATGAATGATTATAGAGTCACTACAGCCGTGTGATCTGGACCACTGGCTGACTTGGACCTACAGCATCACACACAGGTCCAAAGTACTTGGCACACTCAGCCAACAAGGTTCTGGCACATACTTTAAATGCAAACATACTAATTACCTTTATATATGATTTAGCAACATTTAAGCAATATCATTAAAGAAAATTATTTTTTATTCAAAACCCTTAACAAAGTGTAATTACATTTAAACTAAATATATAAAACTATTCATACTTGTTTATCTAGACTACTATAAGGTGTAGTGACCCCTGTCACTTTCTATATATATAATGCTACTGCAGACGTTTCCCTCCCAATTTTGGGGGGGAAACGTCTTGGGAGGAAATGTCTTGGGAGGAAACGGTTTGGGGGAGAAACGTCTGTCATTCATCTAGAGGGAGATTAGTGTGTAAACTTAAATAAACCAAAAACCTATATTTGTTAACTATTTGAAAGACCCTGGCTAAATGTATTAAAAGCTAACCTTATATTAATCGTTGAAGGATCTCCGTTCTTATATTTGCTTTAATCTCAACCTCTTCTATCCGAAGACACTCTACACAAGTCCAGGTTTCTGTACTCGGAATGCGATTTTATATATATTCTGACTGTTTATATTGAGACCATCTCTACAGGTTAACGATCTCTACACCAGACAGAGAAAGTGAAAGTAGAATTCTTTGTATTCCATTTTCACTTTCACTCCTCGGATATCTTTGATAGAAATACTGGATTGGGACTACTGTATTAATCTTCAAGATGATGGAATTTTAAAAAATGCCTCGGTGTGATGTCATGATGTTGCGCTAGCGCATTTTAAGAGAGAAAGTAACGAGGTATAAAGATATTTTATTTCAATATAAACTGATTAAACTGTAAAGGTATTCTGGCTTGACCTAGCTCCCTCTCTCTCATTCTCACTCTCTTTTTCTCTCATCCTTCTCTATTTTTTCACTCTTTCTTTTTCTCACTATCTATATTCCCTCTCATTTTCTCTATGTGTGTCTCGTTTTCTCTTTGAAAGTTTCTCACTCTCTTCACACCCCCCCCCCCCCCCCCCCCCCTCTGTCTATCTCTCTCTCTCTCTCTCTCTCTCTCTCTCTCTCTCTCTCTCTCTCTCTTTAGTTCTATTTCTTTTTCGCTCTCAGTATATTTGTCTCTCTCTCTCTACATTTCTCTCTGTATGTATGTCCCACTCTATATTACTCATGTTACGCCTCTTTGTTTGTCTGTCTGTCTTTCTTTCTTATTTTCTATCTGACTCTTGCTCTTTCCCTTTCTTATATCTTGGTCCAAATAGTGAAGAGGTTAAGAGCCAAATATTGGCCAAGATGCTCACATCCGGAAGAAAGCACAGAAACTTGCATAAGAGTAGTTTACTATATGAGTCATTTTCAAAAAAATTACATGTTCTGGAATAGAAAATATGAAAAATGTTCATATAATTTTTTATCTTTATTTGATGTATCTCGAACACATATATAACAAACAAACACTGAGAAAATGCAAGCTTAAAGCTTGTGTATAAAGTCGTGGCACACAAACATGTACCACTACATCATTGGAATTGTCAATACAGTAACCACTCTCTACACCCCAGTAAAGTTTATATTAATAATAGATGTAAAT
The DNA here is from genome assembly GCA_031761405.1 of Serripes groenlandicus. Classification (NCBI taxonomy): domain Eukaryota; kingdom Metazoa; phylum Mollusca; class Bivalvia; order Cardiida; family Cardiidae; genus Serripes; species Serripes groenlandicus. The sequence goes on from JASEVX010000001.1 coordinate 194,660,892, forward strand.
AAATACACATTAACTTGGAAACTATAACCACACTGCCTATTTAATTATTAATTTAATTTATATAATTATCTTTTTTGATACTTATACTATGCATTTTAGATGTACTTCTTTGAAATTTAGTACAATTCTTCAACTTAAATTTGGTAAGACAGTCTTAGTCGTCAATGGATAGTTGTCATTTGCTTTCCTTACGTAAATCTTCGGTTATAAAATAAGTATTGGTCAATGTCATCAATCATTCTCATTTCAGAAACTACGAATATCATGTTTTGAATGCTGTAACACCATTGACACGATGGTAACTGCATGCAGAGATCAAATTTGTAACTGCACTGATAAATTATCTTTTGATGACAAAACCACTCAAATTCTAAGCTTTGTTAAAAATGGTGAACTGATTATATCTGAGGTACTCTTTATTGTCATTTGAAAACAAAAAAGAATTAATGAGCTTCAAATAAAATAACTGAAAAAAGGGGACTTTGACCTAATATGAGTAACATCAATGACAACGTGGTAACACAATTGACTCCTGTCTGAACATTGACATAAACATATATGCACACATGTACTTTCGATGCTATAAAACCTAAATGTTCATACATTTCTTTGGAAAATACTATAGTCTCAATAGATTGCTTGTTCTTGATGCTGTAAATTGATTCTTGATACTCAGTAACAGTAACTGCAATGACATACTCTCACCATAGACAGGGTGACTATATTCATTATAGTCACCCTGCCATAGATGAACGCTTTTGACGGGTATTAGTAAAAGAATGCTTTCCAATTCTTACCAACATTCATCTTTGTTTACCTGAATATGGTATACAACCATAGTATACAATTACATGCTTCCCTTGATAGTGAATGGTTATTAAAGGTTAAGTTCTTTACTGCCTCATTTCCTTGTTCACTTTATCTTCCTTTCCCTCTATCAATCTCAATTACCTTACTATATCTCCTGATTGTTATTCCACAACCTCATTATTTGGTCGGCCAACTTTCTTTCCGACGATTGACAAAAGTCAATGCGACATGCGTCAAATTGTCTTCCACCAATGGGCTTAGTCTATGTGGGAAAGCAGCCAGTTGCTTTGGAAGATTGTTGTGTGGAGTACTGGTGTGAGAAAACCAGAAAATGCATGAGTAGGTGAACTCACAGGCCGCCGTGATATAACTGAGAAATTGTTAAAAACGGCGTTAAACCCCAATCAATCAATCATTATTTGGCTTCAACGATATTATCTATGGACTTTCTCCTTCTTCATTTACTACCACTTTAGGTATTTCTCCAATCAATCAATCATTATTTGGCTTCAACGATATTATTTATGGACTTTCTCCTTCTTCATTTACTACCACTTTAGGTATTTCTCCATAAATTTGACACCTGCCATATTGTTATTTGTTTTACAGTCACTTCAGACAATAGTTTAGCTCTTTATAATTAAAAACTCATTTACCACTATTTACTCGGCATATTCACAGTTTATATCTTTATTTAGTGTAACTTTACCTTCCATCAAACTTGTTTGTAGTTTTTCACTTACATTTACCATCTGAATACATTTCTCTATTTCCTTCTTTCCTAATCACTTTCTCTAGATCTAATGTTTCTCTTTCGATCAACTCATTTGCTGTTTTTGCAATAGATTTTTTTATTATCTTCCATCAAGCATTTTTGTTTGTTAATATGATTCCAGTTTAATTACTACATTCTCCAACACTTGATTCAGATCTAAACATTCATACAGTTTCTGAACATCCATATCTTGTTCTCTCATTACATTAGACTTCTCATTTTCTTCCCTATCTATCAGCCAATGATTTATGCTACAATACTGTGCTTCCACATATTATGTAACTCTACATTTAATATATTCTGACAATATATTTACTCTCCCCTTTTAAATTGAAATATACTTTATCGCAGTTTCTCAACTTATTTTCAGCATACATATTTTTAAAATATCATAGCAAAACAAAAGATGTTTTTAACAGCCATTTTGTCCTTTTCTCACTATGTATTCATATCTTTACCAAATCAACACTTTTCATGCAAAGTAATTTTATTATTTGTCATAGTTCAAGACTTTCAAAGTCGCCTGCTGCAGATTTAATTAAGCGGGTACGGATTAAAGGGCTACACTTGTATTTTATGTTACCGTAGAACTTAAGCTAGATTAACAGGATGTGGTATATTTTATTAATCCATTTAGTATTATATTCGAGGGGTAAACAGAAAGACAGACAATACAAAACATATACTTTTAGTGTAATAAACTAATGTCATTGCAGTTTCTTTGAAATGTCAACGCAGTTACTTTGTAATGTCAACACAGTTGCCTATATTTTGACAAACGTTAAAAGCTTATTATGAAAAAAAAAAAAGTTCATGTCTATCCATGTGTCGTACACTTACTTGATAACATGTATTCTACATCAATAGTTTTTATAGTTACATAATCATAGTCATTTTATAAATGAAATGTCAATAGTGTTACCATATCTGTCAATGGTGAATACAATAACTTGCATGTTAATTTTCTTTTTTATATTGTTAGATGGACCTGTAAAATGTTTTTTTCTGGTTAAGTGTCTGGTTAACAAACTATTAGTATGACTTAACCCATTTCATATTGACAATTCTTAATCAATTGGTCAACACAGTTACCCTGTCTGTCAATCGTGTTACATATTTCATTGTAACTACACTGACAGTTATTGCATTGACAATTTCAGGTATATGTTTGATTTAGAAAAATGTTATGGCAAAAGCAAAGGTTCATTTCATGTTTGTTTCATATATATACAGTTACATAAATAGCAAGTGACGAAAACTTTTACACAATTCTCAATGATAACATTTTCTAAATCGGTAACAACATTTGACTTACCTTACAAATACTATTCAGAGAAGGAATGGCTATATTGCAGAATTTCATTTGAAACGATTTTGGTGGGAAAAAACATTATTACAAAATAGAGAGAGGAAGTAGGAGGTTTTAAATAACGTCTGAAGAGCTTCAAAAAGGCCATGGAAATGATTATATTGGTTTATTTTGTGTACTGGTAACTGCATTGACTGACATTTATGGACTGTGTCTTACTGTCATGAAATTTATGTTAATAACTAATAAGATAAAATCCATACATACCTGAATATTTTTCTTTAAGTATTGATGGTCAGAAGTAACAACTTTCCTAACTTTTTAACCGTGAGCATACCAGTATATGTTTAATTTAAACACCTGCTTGGGACATGAATATTTTAATAAAGGTAGCCTATTAAATCAATAATTTCTGCTCTAGAATAAATCAAAAAGCAAACCAAAGGCTGCTACATGTTTCACTTAAGTTATTCTCTACTCCCAAAGGAGTTGAATTACCTAGAAATCATACATCACCACTTAATCTACATTGGACACATATTTGTCGTTTTAAGCTCACCTATGCACGAAGTGCAAGGTGAGCTATTGTGATCACATTTTGTCCGGCGTCCGTCCGTCGTGCGTTGTCAATATTTAAGCTTGTTAACACTCTACAGGCTACATTTTGCATCCAATCTTCATGAAAGTGTATCAAAACATTCATCACCATCAAATCTTGGACAAGTTCGAAATTGGGCCATATGAGGTCAAAAGGTCAAATTGAAGCGAAATCTTGTTAACACTCTGGAAGCCACATTTTCAACTTGAGCATGTTCAAACTTCATCAGAATGTTTGTCTTGATGATATGTAGGTCAAGTTCGAACATGGGTCATGTCAGGTCAAAAAGTAGGTTACTAGGTCAAATTTTTGCTTCAGCAGTTTGAATTTTGTCAGAATGTTTGTCTTAAAAATATCTAGGTCAAGTTCAAATATGGGTCATATTGGGTCAGAAACTAGGTCACTAGGCCAAATTGATGGGTAATCTTGTTAACACTGTAGAGGCCACATTTTGAACTTGAGCATGTTGAAATTTTGTCAGAATGTCTGTCTTAAAGATATCTAGGTCAAGTTTAAATATGGGTCATATTGGGTCAGAAACTAGGTCAATAGGTCAAAATGAGGCAAAATCTTGTTAACTGTGTAGAAGCCGCATTTTTTGTGCTTCAGCAGCTTGGAATTTGGTCGATTGTTGAGCTAAATGATATCTAGGCCAAGTTCGAATATGGGTCATGCGGGGTCAAAAAAACTAGGTCACTAGGCCAAATTGAAGGAAAATCTTGTTAACACTTTGGATGCCGCATTTGTTGCTTCAGCAGCTTGAAATTTGGTCAGAATGTTTGTCTAAATGATATCTAGGCCAAGTTCGAATATGGGTCATGCCGGGTTAAAAACTAGGTCACTATAGGCCAAATTGAAGGGTAATCTTGTTAACACTCGTCATACTGCATTTTTAACTTGAGTATGATGAAACTTTATCAGAATGTTTTTCTTGATGATATGTAAGTCAAGTTCGATCAAGGGTCATGTTGGGTAAAATTGTCGATTGTTGAGCTAAATGATATCTAAGCCAAGTTCGAATATGGATCATGTAGAGTCAAAAACTAGGTCACTAGGCCAATTTGAACGAAAATCTTGTTAACACTTTGGATGCCGCATTTTTGCATTTGGTCAGAATGTTTGTCTGAATTATATCTAGGTCAAGTTCGAATATGGGTCATATTTGGTCAGAAACAAGGTCAATAAAGGAAAATATTGTTCAAACTCCGGAGGCCGCATTTTTACTTTGAGCAAGTTGAAAATTTGTCACAAGGTTGTCTTGATGATATCTAGTCCATGTTGGAATATTGGTCATATCAGGTAAAAAAATATAGATCACTAGGCCAAATGAAGGAAAATCCTGTTAACACTGTGGAGGTTGCATTCAGAATAATTGTCTTGATGTGTTTTGCATTGCAGTACATTGTATAATTAAGGTGAGCGATCCAGGGCCATCATGGCCCTCTTGTTTTTTAAAATGACTTATATATGTACTATTCAAAAAGATTAAGATCCAAGTAATTCCAAGAGATGTATTATTCGCCTCATTAAAAATAAAACTACCTCTGGCCTTAACTTTTATTCAAAATTCAATTAAAACATGTTATTGTGATTTTCAAAGGGTATCATTTCTAAACATTTTTCTCACATAATCATATTTATTCCAGTGCGTTTTGTAACCCTTTCCCCGAAATGACATTAAAGATTAATTCTTGCTAATTGGATACCCTGATTAAAGCATGATTAATTTTTTATATAATGAAGATCGAAACTGTGATATTTTAACAGTAAAATAAGTGGTAGAAAGGTGGAATATTGCTCATTACAAGCAACACATACTTTTTCCAGAATGTTTTCAAAGTATTCTGCTTAACACTTGTTAAACATCAGTGTTTATGGAGGAAAATATTTAAAAAAAATACTCAGTCATAAAAAGTTATAGATCTAGTCTTTCAAATGTAATTGTATATTATCAAGTTTTTTTCCTGTTAAACAAACACTATTTACAAACTATTATGGAAAAAGAAGCTATTGCTAAACTTGCGTTCATTTGAAGAAATGGCTTCTTTTCCGAATGTTTCCACCATATCATATTGTTAAAATAACCCTATTCTTTTTGTTTTGGAAGAATCCAAAATATTTCTTGAGGTGATGAGTTAACTATGTAGACTCACATCAGATGCACACTTGATTAACATTTCTTTACAAAACTTACATTCTATGCTCTTTCACAACCGGCCTGACACAAACACAGATATGTCCATGGCACATAAGCCTTTAAACATTTGCAACGTCCTGCACACATCGTTTTACAGTTACACTTAATCAATTCCCTGCAGACTTTGAAAGCTTCAGGAAGTTCGCTTCATTTCAGAATCCATAGTTGACCATCCAAAGTCCAGCCCCAATCTGATGGTGAAGGGAGAGTTTGTATTGTTGCATGCATCTGTCCCCAAATATATGCTGCTTGGTACACTGTCCTCTTAATATGTTGGATTAAAGCACTTTTTGATGGAGGTATGTTTTCAATTTGTCTTTGTCGACTTTTCTGACAAAACAAATATTTTCTAGCATCAATTACAGAATCATATGCAGAAGTTTTAGCATAGAGCAGGACCACATATCTCTCCGGTGCAGTTATATCAGCTTCTATGACACACACCTCTGGTGATGAGAGTTTCTAACACACAGGTATAATTTCAGATTGCAATAACCAGATTTTAAAGGCTGTTGTTTTACCGACACTGTTAGAGTACATACTATATCGCATCCTGAAAATGCATACATGTACAAATACTAAACTGCATAACTTTTCAGGTCCTAATTGTTCTGCAATATCATGAGCTGGGATGAACCTAAATGACTCGGAATGTACATATCCTAATCATAGTGTTAAATCTCTAAATAAACTTGCGAGTGCGATTGTAATTACTAGGACGTCTGTGTCTGTTGCATATATAACTACACTCTTTTTTCCTTGGCGAAAGAATTTGCAACATAATTGTTGTCATTTCTAAGGAAAGATTTCCAATTATCTGAAACACGAATATACTCTCCTGACCCTGTAATCTGTCGTTATGAATGCCTTTTAAGCTCGTAGCTATGTAAGTGTCACAAATCACTCTACATGTGACACTGTATTTAAATACTTGAAAAGAAATGGACGAAATACCTCATTGTGCACATTCACCAAATGTTCGTATCTTGACTCGAGCTTTTCGAGTATCAAGTACCTGTAAAATTGCTGCTCCGTCTAAAATACTAACATCTGTATTTGGGCAATCGGTGTATCTTTCAACACTGGACTCTAAACATACCACCAGGTCCGATTTATTCCCGGATCTAATTCTATTTTGTTCTGCAAGTGACGGAGGCCATGGTTGATTCTCATGTTCGAAATCTATCTAGATCCCCAGCTCTACTTTGACAAGTAATATACATTCGTAAAAATAGTTGAACATCTGCTTTCATAATCCGTACCCTGTTTGCAATCTTACTTGGTATACCCTTGCTGCCCGATCTAAATAAATGTAGATTGTTTTTTCATATTGGGTCATACATACTACCATTACCATTTATATGATCTCGAACAAAGTTTGTAAACTTTTTAAAAGTGGAATAAAAGCAAGATGAGTGAAAGATTCATCTGGATCTTTATCTTTGATGTAATCGTAGACATTAAATAACGTGTAAACAAATGTTGGAGCATTATTCCCTAGGCGAGAATCTGTTTCACGTACCCTCTGCACTAAAACCTCGTTCTCGTTTTCCTTCTTTTTGTCGTCGGAGTTCATCCCAACCCGTTTACTTAAAACTATTGATAGAACTATTCAGGGCCTCATTGTTCTTGTTTTGTTTTATATGGCCGCTGTCATACATCGATTGGTAACATGTTTATTTTTACTTTCAGAATGGAATCTTTTCAAAGCTTACGTGTATTGATTGCTTCATTTGTATGTTTATGTGGATATTTTTCTGGTGTAAGTATAACGATACACGTTTAACCGTTTCCCACATGCGACTTATCTCCAGCAGACGATTCTGAGCAGATCTACGCAAAACTATGAAAAAAACATACCTTTGAAAGTATATTTATTGAATATTCCTGTAATTAAAATACATTGTGGCAAAGGCTTCTTTTTCTACAATGTTTTCAAACGTCTTCCGCTGCAGATGGGTCAAAAGTTGTCTACTGCGGATGCGTCAAAATGCGTCTGCAAGTGGAAAAGGGATAAAGTGATCATTGTCAATTCAAAGATGTTCTTTGCCTGCTATTGTATGCGTTTCAAAACGTATCGCCATCCGTTAATGTTATTTACAAAAACCAAGAATGGCAATGTAAAACGTTAGTTTTCAGATCGATCATACTCCAGATTATAGATAGTATAGTCAAAGTTTTAAAACTTTTTGTCTTGAAATATTAGACTCATACATCTAATAGATTAGAGTAATCATTTCACTGTTCAGTACAATAAACATCGAAATATTTCGTTGTTTATGCTTCATTTTTTACTGGGTAGACATAGCCTACCCAGTCAGCCAAATTGTGTACATTTTCATTGACTTTTAATTAACTGTTTTTCAACATGCCAAAATAGTTTTGAACTATTTATTAACTAATTTGTTGTCACTTTAAGCAATATTTGCAGAGGTTTCAACATTTCAATTTTTTTTTATCTCCATCTGGAGTTCAGCAACTTTAAGAATGAACTTATTTAATACAGGGATATCCATGTGATTGGGTTTGTTAAGAACCATAACCGACTGGCGACAATGCTATGATGATTGTCGATTGAACAATGATTTACTTCCCTTTAACCATATTGAGTACACCCAGGCTTTAATAACCGTAACCGTTTGCATGTACACTATCTAAGATGAACCTTTTTTCAAAAGTCTAGTAGAAGTGTAAGCCCCAGATGTTTCAAACATACAGTTAAACTTCTCGAAACGGTATCTCTGTAAAACGATAACATCTTTTATATAAAGGACAATTTAATATTTTCCTACATTAACGAAAATATTAAAAACAAACAAAAACACGTGTTTTCAAGTTCGGTAATTAAGCCTTCATCAGGTTTTTTTATATATGACAATATCTTTTTCCTACAATTACGAAGAGCAACTAAGCAAAACGAAAATAAGGACAACATATATGTCTGTTTATGGGGGGATAGTGTAAAAAACACTGTGGTAAAAGTAGATATTGCTCGTTTCCCACAGTACTTTCCAAAGTCCATGTATATTTTTTTTGTTTTAGGTATGTTGTATTAACTGCCCGGAAGTAAGTTGTCCAGATAACCTACCATACTGCTCTCCAGTAGGTTGTGTGTTCGAGTGTCCGAATGGATCGTTCACTGAGGACAAACAGTGTAAGACGGACTGTGGGGACGAGTACATGCTGGACGACCAATGTGTAAAAGTGTGTCCACAAACAGCACCTTTTGTAGAAACGGATGTCATAACAATCGGTCACCAGTTCATGAAACTTCATTACTGTAGAACTGGTTGCCCACCAGGGACTTACAACTTTCAGTACTCGTGTGTACGGTCATGTCCGAATGGCAACAAGTTTGTTGACGGTGGTGAGTGTAAACCGTCATGTGTTCCCGATAAATACCGACTGAATATCACAATTGATGGGCACTTAACTGCCATTAAATGTGTGTCCTCGTGCGTATTCGAGTCCCGGCGCTTTATCCTTAACGGCTACTGCGTCAGCGAATGTAACTCTGACCAGGTTATTTACAACGGAAACTGTCAGAGGAACTGCCCACCAGAATCTAAAATATGGGATACAAATGAAGATGGTGTTACTGTTTGTAAAAGTGAATGCGACGCCTGGCAACGGCCGTACGTTCAAAACGGTGTTTGCGTTGCTAAGTGTAAGACTGACTTAGTTTCTGTAAACAATGTCTGCAGCGCAAAATGTCCTGATAATATGAGCTTGAAATACATCGACGATACAGGTAACATACATTGTAAAGACAAGTGTAACGCCGCCTATCCCGGGTATCTTTTAGAAGGAGATTACTGTGTATCGCGCTGTAAGTCGGATCACCTGGTGTATGGTACAGAATGTGTTAAACTATGTCCCGAAAATGCGCCTGTCCACGTGACCGATAAGGACCAATGGGGAATACAACACGTGTACTGTAGGTTCAACTGTAATGGCAGTAGTCATGGATACGCGTACAACTACACGTGTGTTGAGATTTGTCCACAGAAATCGAAATACGTTTTTAATGGGATATGTTTGAATAAGTGTCCAAACGAGGCACCATATTATTGCACCGATGATCAAAGCTGGCATTGTAGAGATTCAAGTATAAGATTTAATTTCCAGGGGTATCGCATCTACCACTGTCAGAGCGAATGCCCGTTCTCACTAAAGGCATACCATTATGAATGCAACGCGGAGTGTCCATCCGAAACGTACAGCTTACAGAATTCCTGTGTTGACAATTGTACTGGGAGCGCCCCCTTTATTAGTAGAAACACGTGTGTATCGCAGTGTCCTGTCGACACGTATCCAAAGGAAGGAGTTTGTACGAACTCCAAACTCAACTGTACCTCTAAACGACCGTACAAGAATACGGACGGACACTGTGTGTCGAAGTGTTATCCATATGAAGTTATTGATGATAACAAATGTATAAATAGTACGCAGTGTCAGAAGAAAATGGTGTTTCATGGATACTGCACCGACTTATGCCCTGTAGGATATGTGTACCTCAAAGACAACCACGGCCTTCCTTGTACGGCTAAAAACCATATTATACTCGGTATGATGGTTATCGTGTTTTTTGGTGTTTGTGTCATTGTTGCCATGATGTTGTTTCTATCGACGAAGAAGTGTGACCTTTGCAAGGTAAGTCGTGTGGTCTAACGCCATGAAATCAACCCTATAATGTTACGAAGATATGGAGACGGTTACCGTTAGAAATAATTCCTCTGCCAAGGGTACATATATAGAAAAAGTACCACATCGCTGGTATTGTGGTATAGCGTTCGCCTTGGGTTAGGGAGGTCGAAAGTTCGGTCTCGCCCGGGTAATGTCAAATATTTTTAAAATGCTAGTAGTGGCTGCCCTCCTTGGCACTCAGGATTGTGGGTAGCATAAGGAATGACTCGTTGGTGTAAGGATAAATGCACCAATAGTACTGGTAACTTAACCAGGTGCGCCGTTTATTACTGAAACAATGTTGAAAGCGGCGTAAATTACCGTGCATTAGTATGGAGACACTAGAAAGCACCTCAAAAAATGTATAGACGGTAAGACCCTACCTGGAATTTGAACCACGGACCTCTGGATTGACTAATCACTAGACCAGCTAATGAGCCTTTCTATGGGAAAAGGTACTGATGTGTTTTTAGTTTGACTATTCGGAGAATATGAGAGCTATTCTACTTAACCTGGCGTCGGCGCCCACGTCACACCTTAGTTAAGGTTGTGCATGCAAGTACATATATCTCACCATAGCTCAGTAATTACTAAGAGTCCTTATCTTAGTATTTACTTGATGCAATGCGTTGAAACTTTATACAACCCTTCCCAACTATATCACATATGTAGATTATCAAGTTAGATAACTCGATCCATCATTTAATGCAAGTTATGGCCCTTCTTTAACTTAGGCATTCTGGTTAAAGTATTGCATGCAACTACATAATAAGTCAATACCTTAGTAACTACATGATGCATTGCATTGAAACCCTTCCCAAGCATCGCACCTATGTAATCAATTCAGTATGATAACACTGTATATTATATAATACAAATTATGGCCCTTTTTATGCCCCCGGAATCACCGATTCGGTGGGCATCTAGTTTTTGGCCTGTCTGCATGTCTGTCTGTCTGCACGAAAAAAACTTTAACCTTGACCACTACTTTTGAACCATAACAGGTACGGCTACCATATTTCACATGTGTATTCCTTGTGACATGACCTTTCTGTCAGTACCAACATTTTTGACCTAGATGTGCCATTCTCGAAAAAAACTTTAACCTTGACCACTACTTTTGAACCATAACAGGTACGGCTACCATATTTCACATGTGTATTCCTTGTGAGATGACCTTTCTGTCAGTACCAAAATGTTTGACCTTGCGACCTTGACCTTTGACCTAGATGTTGCCATTCTCGAAAACAACTTTAACCTTGACCACTACTTTTGAACCATAACAGGTACGGCTACCATATTTCACATGTGTATTCCTTGTGACATGACCTTTCTGTCAGTACCAACATTTTTGACCTTGCGACCTTGACCTTTGACTAAGATGTTGTAATTCTCGAAATAAACTTTAACCTTGACCACTACTTTTGAACCATAACAGGTAAGGCTACCATATTTCACATGTGTATTCCTTGTGACATGACCTTTCTGTCAGTACCAAAATGTTTGACCTTGCGACCTTGACCTTTGACATAGATGTTGCCATTCTCGAAAAAAACTTTAACCTTGACCACTACTTTTGAACCATAACAGGTAAGGCTACCATATTTCACATGTGTATTCCTTGTGACATGACCTTTCTGTCAGTACCAAAATGTTTGACCTTGCGACCTTGACCTTTGACATAGATGTTGCCATTCTCGAAAAAAACTTTAACCTTGACCACTTCTTTTGAACCATAACAGGTAAGGCTACCATATTTCACATGTGTATTCCTTGTGACATGACCTTTCTGTCAGTACCAACATTTTTGACCTAGATGTTGCCATTCGGGGGCATCAGTGTTTCACAAACACATCTTGTTTTTTTTTTACTTTAAAATTCTGGTTAAAGTTTTGCGTGCAACTAAATTAAGAGTCCATAATTATCTCAGTATTTACTTGATGCATTGCATTGCAACTTTATGCAACCCTTCCCAACCATCACACCTTTGTAAACAATCAAGTATGATAACTCTATCCAGCATATAATGCAAACTATGGCCCTTTTCTTTTTACTTAGAAATTCTGGTTAAAGTTTTTATTGCAACTACATTAAGACTCCATATCTCAGTAACTACTTAAAGCATTGTATTGAAACTGTATACAACCCGTCCCAACTTCACACACGTATATACACATTCAAGTAAGATATTTCTATCCTGCATATAATGCAAATTATGGCCCTTTTTTACTTAGAAATTCTGGTTAAAGATTTGTGCGACTACATTAAAATTCCATATCTTAGTAACTACCTGATGCACTACATTGAAACGTTTTACCATCCTTCCCACCTATGTAAATAATCAAGTTAGATAACTCTTTCCTGAATATAATGAAAATTATCACTCTTTAAGAAATGATGGTTAATGTTTTGCATGCAACTATATTAGAGTCCATATCTCAGTAAAAAAAAAGCTCGGTGGAATAGTCAAGCGCGCTGTCTTACGGACAGCTCTTGTTATACACAGTATACATACAGATAAGTCTGTGTATCCACAGAGTTGATCAAGATCTACACGGTTCGGTTCACATGTTACTTACACAGGCTTGTTCGAAGATTCTGTCAACTTGTGCAGATTCTGATAAGGCCTAAACTGTACAGAAACTTGTATCGGACGGACGAGCATATAATGTATTTATTTGTAATACTTAACTTAATTTAGTTAGATTTGTTGGAAAATATTGATGGAGAATGAGTTGCTTCCCTTGGGTCATACTCAAGGTACAATGAGTACTCGGAACGCGATCTCGCAAGAGACTTTACTGTCTGTTTGCATGTAGTATATCCAAGATACATGTACTGTCTGTTTGCATGTAGTATATCCAAGATACATGTACTGTCTGTTTGCATGTAGTATATCCAAGATACATGAACTGTCTGTTTGCATGTAGTATATCCAAGACACATGTACTGTCTGTTTGCTTGATTGATTGAATGGGGTTTAACGCCGTTTTTAACAATTTCTCAGTTATATCACGGCGGCCAGTTCACCTACTAATGCATTTCCTGGTTTTCTCACACCAGTACTCCACACAACAATCTTCCCAAGCAACTGGCTGCTTTTCCACATAGACTTAGCCCATTGGTGGAAGACGAATAACGCATGTCGCATTGACTTTTGTCAATCGTCGGAAAGAAAGTTGGCCGAGCCGGGATTCGAACTCGCAACCCCTGGATTGACAGCCCGCGTCGCTACCGACTGAGCTACCGGGGCTCGGCCTGTGTGTTTGCATGTAGTATATATCCAAGACACATGTACTGTCTGTTTGCATGTAGTAAATCCAAGATACATGTACTGTCTGTTTGCATGTATTATATCAATGATACATGTACTGTATGTTTGCATGTATTACAGAACATGTATCATTGATATAATACATGCAAACAGACACTGTCTGTTCGCATGTAGTATATCCAAGATACTTGTTTTGTTAAAATCGTAGAAGTATAACCCCAACGTGTTTAATACATACAGTGTAACCTCTCGAAACAACAATGTGTACATTTTCGCACATACGGACAAACGGACTCGTAGTGTAGGAACTGTAGACAACTGTTGCTTGGGAATGAGATACATTCGAGGAAGATCTTGCATAAACTTATTCTGATCGTATAGAGGATTGTTTTAAGTTCCCACAATAGTGTTGGACGGTCGACCCATATGTTAATGATTTATCTGGGTTTAACGCCGCTTTTAACAATTTGTCTGTCATATCAGTCAGTTCACCTACCAATATACATGTATGTCCTAAGTTGTTCACACCAGTCCTTCACACAACAATCTTTCCGTGGAACTGGCTGTTCTGTTTTGTTATTAGCTCACCTATGCACACAGTGCAAGGTGAGCTTTTGTGATCGCTCACCATCCGTCGTCCGTCGTCGTCGTCGTCGTCCATCCGTTCACATTTTCCTACAAACAACTTCTCCTCCTAAACCAATTAACCAAATTCAAAATAATTTTACAGGAATGTTCCTTGGGTGGATCTCTTTCAAACTTGTTCAAAGAATTCTATTCCATGCAGAACTTTGGCTGCCACGGTAACAAAAAAGGGGAAATTAACCAAAACTTTAAAAATCTTCTCGTCCAAAAGTACTGACCTGATTTAAAAATTATCTTGCACAAATGTTCCTTGGGGTACCTTCTACCAAGATTGTTCAAATATTTCCGATCCGTTGAAAAACATGGCCGCCAGGGGGCGGAGCTTATTTTCATAATATGTGCATTGTTAAAACTTTAAAAATCTTCTTGTCCAAAAGTACTGGCCCGATTTGAAAATTGTTTTGCACAAATGTTCCTTGGGGTACCTTCTACCAAGATTGTTAAAATATTTCCGATCCGTTGAAAAACATGGCCTCCAGGGGGCGGAGCTTATTTTCCTTATATGTGCATTGTTAAAACTTTAAAAATCTTCTTGTCCAAAGGTACTGGCCCGATTTGAAAATTATTTTGCACAAATGTTCCTTGGGGCACCCTTCACCAGGGATGTTCAAACGTTTACGATCCGTTGAAAAACATGGCCGCCAGAGGGTGGAGCTTGTTTTCCTTATATGTGCATTGTTAAAACTTTAAAAATCTTCTTGTCCAAAAGTACTGGCCCGATTTGAAAAATTATTTTGCACAAATGTTCCTTGGGGCACCCTTTGACAAATATTTTCGATTCGTTGAAAACATGACCGCCAGAGGGCGGAGCTTGTTCATAGACTCATATAGGGAAAAACCTTTAAAAATATTTTTATCTAAGAGTAGAGGGCACAGGCCTTTAATATTTAGTATGTAGCATCATCTAGTGGACCTCTACCAAATGTTTTCAAATTATAGCCCTGGGGTCTATTGTTACCGGCCTTTGATAATTGGTATGTAGCATCGTCTAGTGGACCTCTACCAAGATTGTTCAAATTATAGCCCTGGGGTAAAAAATGACCCCCATCCCGAGTGTTTTACATATACTCATATAGGGGAAAAATCTTCTTGTCTAAAAGAAGAGGGCCCAGGCCTTTGATATTTGGTATGTAGCATCATCTTGTGGACCTCTACCAAGATTGTTCAAATTATAGCCATGGGGTCATTTTTGACCCCTTCCATGGGGGTCACTTGTTTCACATAGACTTGTAAAGGGGAAAAAACTTCTTGTCTAAAAGTAGAGGGCCCAGGCCTTTGATATTGGGTATGTAGCATCATCTAGTGGACCTCTACCAAGATTTTTCAAATTATAGCCCTTGGGTCAAAATTACCTCGTCCCTGGGGGTCACTTGTTTTACATAGACTCATAAAGGGAAACAAATTAAAAAATCATCTTGTCTAAAAGTAGAAGGCCCAGGCCTTTGCTATTTGGTATGTAGCATCATCTAGTGGACCCCTACCAAGATTGTTCAAATTATAGCCCTGGGGTCAAAAATGTCCCCAACCTGGTTACTTGTTTTACATATACTCGTATAGGGAAAAACTTTAAAAATCTTGTCTAAAAGTTTAATATT
The DNA here is from genome assembly GCA_031761405.1 of Serripes groenlandicus. Lineage (NCBI taxonomy): Eukaryota > Metazoa > Mollusca > Bivalvia > Cardiida > Cardiidae > Serripes > Serripes groenlandicus. The sequence continues at coordinate 194,676,781 of JASEVX010000001.1, forward strand.
TGAAATCTAACTCCATCTAGTGGACTTCTACCAAGATTGGTCAAATTATTATAGCCCTGGTGTCAAACATGGCGCCACCTTGGGGATCACTTGTTTTACATAGACTTGTTAAGGTAAACACTTATTATTAAATATTCTTGTCCATTTACCATGAATGTTCTTTGGGTGACCCTCTACTAAGACTTCAAGTTATTTTGATAAGATGATAAACATGGCCACCAGGGGGTGTTGCTTGTTTTCCGTATATATGTATAGACAAAGAACAATGAAAACTTTTTAAGTTTGATTAAATCAGGTGAGCGATATAGGACCATCATGGTCCTCTTGTTTAGATAGACGGTTAGCATATTAGTGGACGACGAATGACGCTTATCGCATTGACATTCGTCAAACGTCGTAAAGAATGCAGACCGAGCTGGGGTTCGATCTCCCAACCCTTTGGTTTAAAGCCTTCGTCGCTACTGACTGAACTACCGGGACTCGGTCATATTTCAAAAATACCCACATTGCTTTTTGAGAGCTCTTGTCAGTTCAAACAAAGGCCATCCCGCGAAAAACAGCATTATGGTCTCTGCGTGAGGTATCGACCCTGATCAGCCTGCGCAGTCCTTGACGACTGATCCGTGCCGACACATTCCGTTTTATAGGGATAGAGGTATAGAGTAATGATTCCCGAAACAGAAAATCAACAGGCTGATCCGAGTCCACAATGCTGGTTTTCTCGCGGGACGGCCCATATCGTACAACACACGTGTTAACCTCGTTATTTCATCTTTCAGCTTCCTACGTGTACAGAGAAGCAGGAGGACGATGTTGCACCGCTACTGATAGAAGAACATGAAACAGCGGAGATCGACCGTGCTTAGTTCTGGGTGTTTATCTCGATATATTTAGTTCACAAGATATACGTTTAGTTTACACTTAACCAACATACAACAAATTTGCGATCTTGAAAACATTTACGCACAATTTTGGAACAAGTCTTGAAATGAGAGAGTAAATATTGAGTACTCAAAATTAGCATTTTTTCCTTTCGTCATAATGTTTACAAAAGTTGTCCGCTGCAGATGCCTCAAAAGCCCTCTAAATTTGGGAAAGGGGTCATGATAAAAAATAATTCTTTGGCAGTTTTAGAACTATTCAAAATCGATTTCTGGAATTGTTTTTTACATTTCTATTTGATCTAGTGACCTAGTTTTTGAGCAAACATGACCAATATTTAAACTTGGCCTACATGCCATCAAGACAAACATTCTGATCAAGTTTCAACATGCTCAAGTTAAAAATGCAGCATCCAGAGTGTTAACAAGATTACCTTTCAATTTGGCGTAGTGACCTACATTCTGACCCAATATGACCACTATTCTAACTTTACCTATTATTATATCATTCAGACACAATTTCAAGGTGATGAAGCTTGTTTTTGACCCGGTATGAACTATATTCGAACTTGGCCTACATATCATCAAAACAAACATTCTGATACAGTTTTAACATGCTCAAGTTATAAATGCAGCCTCCAGAGTGTTAACACGATTTCCCCTCAATTTAGCCTAGTGATCTAGTTTTCGACCCAATATGACCCATATTCGAACTAGACTTAGATATCATTAAGACAAACATTCTTACAATTACTCCATTTAAACTGAATTGGACATTCTCCGTAAATATTCGAACAGTCGTACTTTTCCGCTCCACTTGGCGAAGATGATATTAACCTTCCATATTTGACATCTTGGCGCATACATTTCTAAGGATTTGTTAAACTTCTATTGGAGTACTCCCGCTTTAAGTTTTTCACTGATGTTTCAACTACATTATGATGATATTTTGTGTGTGATCTTAATCTTTTAAATGCAGTTTTGTTGAATCCATGATGAACTATTTTCTCGCGCAGTCTCGCCCTAAAATGCGTTGTAGGGTGCTAACAGCAATTGGCAGGCTGCCAACTCCGAACAAATGGTATTACTACTTTGACCAGGGACTAAAGCCCCAGGACATAAACAGTAGAGAGAAAAACCAGCAATATTTGTGAAATTCATAGTAAACATATTAAATGTTTCATAAATCTGTTTGAGTCGCCTCTGTGAAGGGGAGACATTTTGGGTTCACATCTTTATTCGAGATATGTTCTCCTTCTTAAACAATAGACCAATTTCAAAATAAGTTCAAACGAATTTTTCTTAGTTGGTCCTCTATCAAAAGTGTTTCAAGAATTGAATTCCATGCATAACTCTGTGTTGTCAACGGATAAAAAACACTTCTGGTTCAAACGTATAGGCTCCGTTTGAAATCTTGGGTGGTAATCTACGTGAACTAAGATTGTTTAATCATTTCAGATCTTTTGAAAAGCATGGCCACCGGATATTTTTTAACGAGTACACACTTTGAAAACTATTGTAGTTCTTTAAATAAGGTGAGCAATGTAGGACGATCAAGGTCCGCTTGATTTCATATTCGTTCATGTGTTTGTTTTGTTTTTGAATGTTGTTGCGGACTATCTCTGGTATCATTACTACGATGTAAAGAAAATGAGACATTAAATGAGTTATCATAATTCAACTGGTGTTATTTAATATTCTGTCTATCTACTTTTCTAAAAATATTATACTCACTTGAAAGCAAGTGAACTTGATAAGTTGACACTTGAGGTCTAGATTAATTGTTTATCTCATGTTTTGTATATGAGTGGGAAAGTAATACTGATGAGGTAGTTTTCGTATTGTACAGAAAAGTCCAAACTTGATTTTGCTCGTGGGCCGTATGGAATTTCGCATTAAAATACCCAAACATGCTAAAATACTGTTCATCTGTAGTCCAGCTAGTCGCTAATCTTATATACTGTAAGACGGAAAGTTTGAAATGCAGAGGATCCAACATACAGTCAAATCTTACGTTTCACATAATATTGAACTGTCATGTTATTAACACAGCTATAGTTAATAGCATAGTTACGGGACATTTTGGTCATGATATCCCACGTATATTGTATAACCTTGATAGTTATAATTATGTCAGTATTCTGCTTGGCATCCATTGTAATCCGTTTTACTACGTTCTTGGAGATCGATACGATGTTTTCAAAAAACTCTGCCACAGATTTGTCCACCATGCATTGAGAATCTATAATTAAAGGTTCAACCATTTACAATCCATGCTTTGAAAATGGAATAATAATGGCCGTCAGGAATCAGTTCTCAAATTGTACTGCTAATATTTAATCGTTGAATATTTATTTTCTTTGAAAAGTCAGTACTGTTTTAAAGTTCCGAGAAATTTCCAGTCAATGATCCTCAAATAAACATAGATCACGTTTATTGAATATCTTTATCACACCAATACAATGTTATAGTATGATATCCGTGCTAGTTGGCATTCTGTACAGTGTATACAGGCTCTGATAAAACAGGAGGTTGGTAAGGTTTCATGCCTTATATATATGTATCTCAATGTAAATATATCAAGAGGGACCAATCTCATCTTTCCTGTTTGCGCCGCGATACGACCTTAGCTGTAGAAAGCGCCGCGATACGACCTTAGCTGTAGAAAGCGCCGCGATATGACCTTAGCTGTAGAAAGCGCCGCGATACGACCTTAGCTGTTGAAAGCGTCGCGATACGACCTTAGCTGTAGAAAGCGCCGCGATACGACCTTATCTGTTGAAAGCGTCGCGATACGACCTTAGCTGTAGAAAGCGCCGCGATACGACCTTAGCTGTAGAAAGCGCCGCGATACGACCTTAGCTGTAGAAAGCGCCGCGATATGACCTTAGCTGTTGAAAGCGTCGCGATATGACCTTAGCTGTTGAAAGCGCCGCGATAGGACCTTAGCTGTTGAAAGCGCCGCGATATGACCTTAGCTGTAGAAAGCGCCGCGATACGACCTTAGCTGTAGAAAGCGCCGCGATACGACCTTAGCTGTAGAAAGCGCCGCGATATGACCTTAGCTGTTGAAAGCGCCGCGATATGACCTTAGCTGTTGAAAGCGCCGCGATATGACCTTAGCTGTTGAAAGCGCCGCGATATGACCTTAGCTGTAGAAAGCGCCGCGATACGACCTTAGCTGTTGAAAGCGTCGCGATACGACCTTAGCTGTTGAAAGCGTCGCGATATGACCTTAGCTGTTGAAAGCGCCGCGATATGACCTTAGCTGTTGAAAGCGCCGCGATATGACCTTAGCTGTAGAAAGCGCCGCGATACGACCTTAGCTGTTGAAAGCGTCGCGATACGACCTTAGCTGTTGAAAGCGTCGCGATACGACCTTAGCAGTTGAAAGCGCCGCGATACGACCTTAGCTGTTGAAAGCGCCGCGATACGACCTTAGCTGTTGAAAGCGCCGCGATATGACCTTAGCTGTAGAAAGCGCCGCGATACGACCTTAGCTGTTGAAAGCGCCGCGATATGACCTTAGCTGTAGAAAGCGCCGCGATACGACCTTAGCTGTAGAAAGCGCCGCGATATGACCTTAGCTGTTGAAAGCGCCGCGATATGACCTTAGCTGTTGAAAGCGCCGCGATACGACCTTAGCTGTAGAAAGCGCCGCGATATGACCTTAGCTGTTGAAAGCGTCGCGATACGACCTTAGCTGTAGAAAGCGCCGCGATACGACCTTAGCTGTTGAAAGCGCCGCGATATGACCTTAGCTGTTGAAAGCGTCGCGATACGACCTTGGCTGTAGAAAGCGCCGCGATACGACCTTAGCTGTAGAAAGCGCCGCGATACGACCTTAGCTGTTAAAAGCGTCGCGATACGACCTTAGCTGTTGAAAGCGTCGCGATACGACCTTAGCTGTTGAAAGCGCCGTAAATAAAAAGAACAAACTCAGATCACCTTGTATATCTACACAAGTTGACAGAATCTTCTGACAAGCTTTTTTTAAGTAATATATGAACAGTGTTATAAACTGATTTGTGTATTTGTGTTAGAAGCAGCAACAAACTTAATTAAATCTGTACTTTTGCTGTTAGATATGTGACCTTATTGCCAAAACGGATGTAATGATGTAAACAAACCACGTTTAATTTATAGGTCAAACGTTCCCTTCATTATCATATAATCCGAAATTAGCAAAAAATATGAAATAATTAATTAGAGAGAGTTTCTTTTTTTTTTCTCTCCTCCATTTTCTGCAAAAAAATTATGCATTCACTTTTGTTGGACTCAATTTGGAAGTTTTTAAATATAATGTACCATAATTTCACTTTTTGCCGATACTCTGTTACAGAAACATCTTGCAGGCGAAAATAAATATGCAGTGTACTTGACCTAGTTACCACTATTGAAATCCCGTGTATATATAGATATAAAAAACAACATCGCCAGCTTTATGATATGCCCGATTCTATAATATGACATATAGTTTAACAAAACAATCTAATAATATCCGCTGGCTTCCGTAGCGGACGGCATTTTACACAAACAGAGCGGTACTCAACGGTTATCAACCCTTTGAAATGTGCGACCAGTGAAGATCCACATCAGTCGCCATCTGTGCAGTCTGATCTGAATATACACGGTTCCCTTGTTTGTATCAGACGGGTTTAAGAAACTTCTGTAAAACAGTATCCATTTTGGATCCTTAGCTCGAATCCTAAAAAAGTTATTTTTGAACACGTGTAAAATTAACGCTAGGATTAGTTTTCATGGTGCACCACTCAAATGCTCCAGAAGGAGAATTGTTTAGCTCACCTGACCTAGAAGTACTCAGTGTAAGCTATTGTGATGGCCTGATATCCGTCGTCCCTCGTCAACAATTTCTTTATATGGCATCTCCTCCTAAACCACTGTTTGGTTGTTCTGAGCACTCGCCGTTTAACTTTTAACATACATTGTCAAGCCGTATTGATAAGTTGAAAGACATAGCAACCAAGCGGCATCAAAAAAGGGATTAACTTTCTCCAAATAACATCTCCTAATTCATTGGACCAATTGTATCAGAACTACATAGGAATGTTTCTTTGGTGGTCCTCTTTCAAAATTGATCAAAGATTTAAATTCCATGGAGAACTTTGGTTGCTGCGGCATCAGAAAGGGGACAAAATACCTAAATGCTTCTCCTCTGAATTTGCTCATCGTATTTTAATATTATCAAGAAGAAATGATCCTATGGTGACCTTCTACCAAAAGTGTTCAAGCCATGTTGATTGGTTGAAAAACATGGCAACTAGGTGGCATCACAAAAGGGGTAAAATGAATCCTTTGCTTTAAATGATTTTGCCTCCTAATTAACTGGATCAAATTAAAAAAAACTTCACAATAATGTTCCTGTGGAGGTCCTCTTTCAAATTTGTTTAAAGATTTAAATTATTTGAACTTTGGTTGCTGCAGCATCAGAAAGGGGAGATAGCGAAACTTTCAAATTCTCCACCTTTGAATCCTCTTGTCAGATTCAAAAATTATTTGAGTGACTCAAAAATTGTTGTTCACTCCTTGCAGTTTCATTTGTACTCCTGATAAAAAACACACACATATATATAGTCGCTACCATACTATCACTCAGGTGATCGAATTAGGGCCATATTGGCCCTCTCGTTTTCTTTACTTGTTCAAAACATTTAATTCCATGGATTGGCATGGCAACCGAAAGAAAAGGGTTTAATAAACTTTGAAAGCCTTCTTGTCTGACAACGATTGTATAGATTATGCCCCTTGGGTCAGAATTGGCCCCGTTCCGGGGGTCGTCTGTTTACATAGAGATATATAGGAAAACCTTTGAAAAGCTTCTTATCTGAAACCGAAAGGCCTAGAGCTTAGATATTTGGTGCGTAGCATTGTCTAGTGGTCCTCTACAAAGCTTTTTTAAATTATGCCGATGGGGGTCAAAATTTACCCAGCCCCAGGGGTCACCTGTTGTACATAGAGATATATAAAAACAATTGGAAAATCTTTTTGTCTGAAACAAAAAGGCCTAGAGCTTAGGTATTTGGTATGTAGCATTGTCTTGTGGTCCTCTACAAAGAGTGTTCAAATATTGCCCATGGGGTCATAATTGGCCCCGCCCGGGGGTCACCTGTTTTACATAGAGGTATATAGGGAAACTATTCTTGTCTGAAACCGAAGAGCTTAGAGCCGAGATATTTGGGGTGTAGCATTCTCTAGTGGTCCTCCACAAATATTTTTTCAAGTTATGCTACTGGGGTCAGAATTGGCCCTGCCCCGGGGTCACCTGTTTAACATAGAGCTATTTAGGGAAACACTTGGACAATCTTCTTGTCTGAAACCGAAAGGCCAAGAGCTTAGATATTTGATGTGTAGCGTTGTCTAGTGGTCCTCTAAAAAGATTGTTCAAATGAAGACTCTGTGTTGAAAATTGGCCCCTCCCCGGGGTCACCTTATTTACATAGACATATATAGAGAAATAATTGAAAAATCTTCTTGTCTGTAACAGAAAGGCCTATATCTAAAATATTTGGTGCGTAGCATTGTTTTCTGGTCCTCTACCATGATTGGGGTCACCTGTTTTACATTTCTTTGGTGTCATTCTAAATCATATGAACTTGACAAAACAACATTGGGTGTGGGGTTTTCATCTGTGGCAGTGGAGCTATACTGGTCCTTTTTATATTAGCTTACCTGACCGCAAAATGAGTTATTGGGGTTGGCATTACATATCCCATTACAAAACTCGGGTGAGCGCTCAAAGGCCATCATGGCCCTCTTATTTTGAAATTTACCTCGATGCGTTCATCGTACCAATATACACTAATAACAATATTTACAGTTTAGATCAGAATACATATAGGATCTGACATGAGTTGTCATTTCATATAAAGTTTTATTAAACGAGTTCAAGAAATGTGTTACTCGTGACGAGCTTTATAACTCATTTCTTTGACGAGTTTAATAAGCCTTTATGAAATGAAAACGCATGTCAGATTATTTTTATCACATGACACACAAAATCAAAATCGGGTTTTCGCTGTCAGAAAATAGTCCAAACATGTATTACTTAATGAACTGTTAACTAATCACACACAAATATTTGTATGACCGATACTAGTCCCTATACCTCGTCCATCTATCGTGACGTTTGTGTTTACCGGATACACGTTCTAAGCCATTTTGTAAACATTCGCTGATGAATGCAAAAATAGTGATTTGGTTATGTTATATTACACACGTGACATATAAAAAAATACGTAATGGGTATATTAGATCGAAAACAAGCATTGGCATGTGATAACAATCGCTTTAGTCATGTGAATAAAAAAACATTCCGAAAATTATACTGCTTCCACTATTGCTATATGTATTAATATGTGTATGTGCGCAACACACAACGTATCATTAGCAGACATCTTTGAAATCGTTTCTTTATAACATATACATAGAGTTTGTACACTCGTGGGGTTTTAACCCTTGATAATATGTATTTAATATGTATTTAATTAGTAGCAGACGACTTTGAAAACATTAATCAATTACAAAATATTACAGCACATCAATCTCATTATAACCAGACCTGCTCTTCGCTACTGTAACAATCACTCGTTAAAATCGGATCACTGCCATTTACAGGTAGTCTAAGATTAACCTTTGCGTCAGCCAATCAAATTGTCGCCTACACACTCGATAAACCATAAACATTAATTAGAAAGAGAAGCTGTAGCAGACGACTTTGAAAACATTTCAGCAAAAATATCGAAAATTTTAGTTGAAAACATTTTTCAAAACAAATGCTTTTAGTAGTCGTCTGCTTCTGACGCGTCAGAAAGTGTATGTATGTGGGAAAGAGTGAACACGATCCGGGAACTCCAAATATCCCTTTTCGAATTACTAAGTTCTCTATAGTATGCACTCACAAGGTATATGCGAATAGAAGGGACTGTCGTGGTTTTAAGTCGGGTTCACTTGCAAGAAATTAAACCAGACTATTGCAATCGAAACGATTTTAACGGATATTGACCGCACAGTCGCCAAAAAAAGTGTGCGCAATGTAAAATATTTCACCAATGTCATGTGTGAATTACTTGGTAATAACGCAGTAACTGTTGAAAACATGCCTCTGGAAACACATATATTTATGCTTTTGATTCAGTCAGGGACACTATATTACAGGGATATGAGACGCGTGCGGTTTCATCAGCCTTATCAGTAATATGTTGGCCTCGCTTCGTACAGGTATCGGCCATTTTGATTTACCCATTCCGATATATAACGACCTTCACTTGCGTATGATAACGGTTACTTGCGTGTAAATACGGCTGTTTTCGTTGATTTGCTAGCGCTCTTTACAGTAACCAGGGACACAAAATATAGACTCCCAGCATATTTATTTCATATATACCTGCCACGATTCTTCGAATTCTTGAAAAAGAGATAAGCGAATTAAAAAAAAAAATGCTGTTTTAGGGATTTATGACACTGCGTGTACCTCCCTGATATTTGAGAACGTCGAAAGAGAGATCTGTACTAATGGGTTAAAAAAAGCTGTCCAAATATGACCTTATAATTATCATATTTAAAGATAAATTTAGAGGTCTGCTTTGATATTCTCCGTTCCTTTTGTTTTTTTAAATGATTTCAATGCAAGCTGGTGATAATTAGATTAAATTAGATTTATAAGCGCGTCATAAAAGACAACGTCGAAAAGATTGAATGTTTTGCTTTCGTCAGCTCTCAAGTTATGAATGTGACAAACAATGTATGATTATGTGCCAGTAAAAGTACTGACTGCTAATTACCCAGGTATTATTGAGCCAATTTATAACTATTACGTGTCGCCAAAAAAAGTGTGCGCAATGTAAAAAATTTCACCAATGTCATGTGTGAATTACTTGGTAATAACGCAGTAACTGTTGAAAACATGCCTCTGGAAACACATATATTTATGCTTTTGATTCAGTCAGGGACAGGGACACTAGTGTCCCTGATTCAGTAAATAATAGTTTGCATGTTAATCGAAATTCGCTTACTTCCTTGAGATAGCCGGAGACACCCGAGTCACATACATGTTATCATGCTCAGTATTGGCGGAAGGATCCGATGTCAAGCATTGTTTTCGTTTTCTCTCTTGGATAAATAAATATCCCGCTGAAAAATATCCAATATGTAGGTTTTTTAGACAAGAATACAAGTTACATTAATTTCTTATGGTGTTTACGTATCAAAATAACTTTTATTCCACGCTTGGTCCTTTATTTTGCAATACAATATACAAGGGAAACAACTCCTGTTTTACTAAAGTAAACCTTCACGGGATAGTTAACATAAATATTTGATCTACTGTTGACAGAAAGTTTCAAGTAATGTTACTTTAAGCAGGCACTCATTTACATATGGCTTTATAATTCATTCAGCGGAGTAAAGCGATATCGACTTTCTTCGTTGCAAGGTTTTACGTCGTATGTAAAAACACACGCATTATTGTGTAAAGTGTCCAGGTTATAGTCAATAGGTGTTGATAGTTGCTAGTTGATACTTTTGCTCATTTTTTATTTCCTGATTTGAAGATTTGTATGCTTTAAACCCCAAACAAATTCAATATATATTTTTATTTATTAAAAACAGTTTATTTGTTATTTTGTATGCAGTAAGTGTGTAAACGAAACAAAATCAAAAGAATATTGACCCTTATCATGTTCGTAACCCTTCACACACTCTTATCTGTATTTTCTTTGTACTTTACCAATTTATTTAATCTTTGGTGTGTTGATGTGAACCCGACTATCAGAACTCCTGAGTACTTTGATTGTTATTGTATTCCGTATAAATTGATTATGGGAACAAAAAGGTGGTGATTGTGAAATGTTCGGCTTATATATGAACCAATAACTTAAAGAATAATCTACAAACTGACGACTGGTAAAATATGTATGTTTTAACTTTTGAGTGTAATATCTTAAAAAGGGTAATTTGTAAGTATAGCTGAGTGCAGGCGTTAAATCGCCCTTTGACCTGCATTGTTTTTACTGTACTGATATATGTATACAATCGACTTTGGAAAAACCCTTTAATGTACTATTACAAGATTACGCTCATTTCAATATAAAACTAAAACATGCCGGGAACCTTGGTTGTCGACTTCATGAATTTCATTACAATTACAACTTAAGATATACATATGAAATATATGAGAAAAAGATTTTCCGTTATTAACATGTTGACGCATCTACAGCAAACGAAGATGGAAACGTTTGTGGGAATAGTAGAAATTGCTCTAAATAAGCAATACATGTATCCCCTGTTGACACAATGTTTTCAATCCTATTCAATAGTTATTCTTTCAGATTTAGGGAGTGTTCATATTTCAGATTTAGGGAGTGTTCATATTTCAGATTTAGGGAGTGTTCGTATTTTGTCTCAATGTTTCCCAAGTCGTCTGCTGTAGATTTGTTGTACGAGGAAAGGATTAAAGTCTGGCTTAACAGAGTGTCAAAATGTCATCAGTCATCATGAAGTATTTGTAAACAACACTTAAAGCCTATAACTGACCATCTTTTATCTGCTTGAATGACCACTGAAAATATGTCAAGTTTTAACCGATGGTCATCTTTCGATTGCCTCTTCGCCTACTACATATAAATCGGTCACCATCCGTACTGACACAATTCATGTTCCTGTTGAGTTCATACAGCCGCTGATCCATCATTGGATATTTGATAAGCTCTAACATATTTACGAACTCATTTTTATTTACTATTTATGAATTGGTCGCTTGATTGATTGATTTGGTTTTATATTTTTCTTTAAATTTACAAATGAATATGAAGTAGAATGGCGACCAAGATTAGGCCCGCATATCCATCTGTTCACAATGTGTAGATTAATGTCGTGCATACCACATACCAAACTCAGGAGAAAGGGTTAATCCATTCATACATACAACAAGTCTGCGGCAGACGACTTTGAAAACATCTAGGCAGATATATATATATACGGAGACTATCTTTTAATGAAAGAACGTTTTTATTTTACTCGTTATGAGCAATTTCTTCTTTTGTAACAAAGTTTTTCAAAAGTTAACTGCTGTATATACGTCAAAACGCGCCTGTGTGAAAGGGTTAAATATGTTTGCCAATGATGCTCTATCAATAGAAGAACGAAAACCTTTGTATTTGTTCGCCGGGTTCGAGAGCGGGGTTTACCTTTTCCCACATACAACACATCTGCAACATACGACTTTGAAAATATCTACATTTATATCAATTGATTGATAATCTCAATAATAATTAAACGCATCATTAGTAAATCAAGTAAAACACGCTTGGGGCAAAAGGAGAGTCTACTCATCATGAGCTATTTATCCGTTTGTCACAGTGTTTTCAAAAGTGGTCCGTTGTATATGCGTCAAAATACGTTTGCAAGGAGATTTTACTCATTATTAGCAATTTATCACTTTGCCATAATGTTTTCAAAGGGGTCCTGTGAGTATGCGTCAAAATATGTCTTCAAATAGGAAAGAGTTAATATAAGAGACTTTCTGGGTTGAATACATCATGGCATTAGAAGAAATGGCTGATTCTTAGTATGAGCAATTTCTTCTATGATCGCAATGATTTCAAATGTTGGATGCTGTAGATGCTCCCAAATTGGTCTTCAAGTCGGAAGGGGTTTAAACTATATATAGGATATTCTGCAAGTATTCGGGAAGCAGATTACAAGGAGTGATTTATGTATGCTATAGGAACTGGCTTCATCATCGGCGTAAAGTGAAGAATACCGCTTAAATAACATTTCCTTCATATAGACGCTTTCTGACGCCTCTGCAGCAGATGGCTTTTGAAAACATAGTGACGAAAGAAGAAATTTCTCAAAACGAGCAATTTCTCCATTTGCCACAATGTTTTCTACTTTTAGTCTTAGGTTATCCATTCAATTAAAGAGATTTTCTAATGTTTGATAAACTATGTTCAAAGTCGTCTGCTGCAGAATTGTCAAATGTGGGAAAGGTTTAAATTATATTTGTGGTTTAATCCGTGTTCAACCTTATTACAGTTACGATATGAATTTCACTTATTCATGATCCCTGGGTTAACACAACTGTACTAGGCTATATAATGGGCCAAACCCGAGGTCACTCCACTAGTGACTATGACCGCGGGTCTCGACTGGGGAAATCGGCCAGGGCTGATCTACGTTTGAACCCAAAGGTTTGTTTTCAGATCGCAATAGTAAAGTACTCATTATCATTAATGAATTCCAATGGCTACTGGCTTACAGCCGGTAAATAAAAATGAGTCTATTTATATGGTTGTGTTGGTGTTGTTTTGTTTGTATGACGGTTTACACAACTTTCAACAGTTCTCATCAGTTATACCACGTCTCGTCCTAAGTAAATATCATTGATCGCTACTGCTGATAACTTTATCCTGAAACGAGCCCGTCAGTCGGCATTGATTTCTACTGCTGATAACTTTATCCTGTAACGAACGCGTCAGTCGGCATTCTTCGCTACTGCTGATAACTTTATCCTGAAACGAGCCCGTCAATCGGCATTGATTTCTACTGCTGATAACTTTATCCTGAAACGAGCGCCTCAGTCGGAATTGATCGCTACTGCTGATAACTTTATCATGAAACGAGCGCATCAGTCGGTATAGATCGCTACTGCTGATAACTTTATCATGAAACGAGCGCATCAGTCGGTATTGATCGCTACTGCTGATAACTTTATCCTGAAACGAACGCGTCAGTCGGTATTGATCGCTACTGCTGATAACTTTATCCCGAAACGAGCGCGTCAGTAGGCATTGATCGCTACTGCTGATAACTTTATCTTGAAACGAACGCATCAGTAGGCATTGATCGCTACTGCTGATAACCTTATCCTGAAACGAACCCGTCAGTCGGCATTGATCGCTACTGCTGATAACCTTATCCTGAAACGAACCCGTCAGTCGGCATTGATCGCTACTGCTGATAACTTTATCCTGAAACGAGCCCGTCAGTCGGCATTGATCGCTCCTGCTGATAACCTTATCCTGAAACGAGCCCGTCAGTCGGCATTGATCGCTACTGCTGATAACTTTATCCTAAAACGAGCGCGTCAGTCGGCATTTTATCCCCGCAACTTGTAGCGCCAACGAGGGACGCCACTACTAACACATTTTACAGATTAAGGTTTGACCCGGCTGGGGATCGAACCGTGGTATCCCGGCTGGGGATCGAACCGTGGTATCCCGGCTGGGGATCGAACCGTGGTATCCCGGCCGGGGATCGAACCGTGGTATCCCGGCCGGGGATCGAACCGTGGTATCCCGGCTGGGGATCGAACCGTGGTATCCCGGCTGGGGATCGAACCGTGGTATCCCGGCCAGGGATCGAACCGTGGTATCTCGACTGGGGATCGAACCCTGTGTCCTGATCTCGAAGCGGACGCTCTAACCAATACAACATCGATGTGGTTAAGTTTATTTATTTTACCCCGATTGCGAAACAAGCTTTCCGATTATAGTATTACCAGACTTATCCAGTTATCGGTGTGGAAAATAAAGTTCCAAAAGTCGCGTCTGGCGATGTGTTGTATAACTGACTCTCCGTGAGGGGATCATATATTGGTAAATTGGTGTATATCAATGGGGCTACAATTATACTGGCTGTCAACAGATACATCTCGGACTAACTTACGTGTACACGGACAGAGAACACATAGTCTAGTCCCAGTCTTCACTGGATGCGGATGCATTAAGACCCTAAATCGCTAGATCCAGCTCATGTATTCATTCAAACTAAAAACCAGTACAATTAATTACCCACTAAGTATTTTAATTAACGCCAATTAATCGTTTAATGAAAATGCGTGTATGTTGAAATGATTACAATATGTGTGTACAAAGGTCAGGGTCAGGTCAATTGTGGTAAGCAATACAACGTCAGCTAAATGCACTTGAAAAGTCACTGATAAATGTGTAAACAAATCCTTGACATACATATTCATATATCTTGGATCTCAAATCTTTATCTTGTTTTATCTATATGATGCATTTCACCATCTTTGCTCTTGAACTATGAATATAAAATTACAGCATTGCTCCATTTTATTCAATTATCATCGTATATTTAACATGCTGTTTAAAGTAATATAAGCTAAGTATATCCAGAAGTCGTTTTTTGTTCACCAAATCATAATTATATTATTTTTTTTGTAATAAAATCATTCGTTTGTCAAATTCGTCGGCTTTTCTTGAAACGCAGTCGTTTTCTGATTAAACTCGCTGATGCTCCATCTAAAAAAAAAATATTGTTATATTTTCTTTATTCGCTCATTGTATTTTTTTCTTTTCAAAACATCTTTTCTTTTAAGAAACTGGATGTTAACACACGTAAGTGCATGGTGTAACCAGCTTACTTACATCAGTAATGTAAGAGTTTAGTATTTCCTGGAGTTTTCTATCTACAGGAAAACGGTCCTTATCGCATCTTTGCAGCGTGGTCGATGAGGCTCTTAACCCGTTTTACGTCTCTTTAGCAGACGACTTTTGAAACCATTGTAACATCAAAGCACTGAAGTGCTGACGGCCTGGTGGCTGCAGGAAGGTTGGTTGATTGATTGGGGTTTAACGCCGTTTTTAACAATTTCTCAGTTATATCACGGCGGCCAGTTCACCTACTCATGCATTTCCTGATTTTCTCACACCAGTACTCCACACAACAATCTTTCCAAGCAACTGGCTGCTTTTCCACATAGACTTAGCCCATTGGTGGAAGACGAATGGCGCATTGACTTTTGTCAATCGTCGGAAAGAAAGTTGGCCGAGCCGGGATTCGAACTCACAACCCCTGGATTGGAAGCGCGCGTCGCTACCGACTGAGCTACCGGGGTCGGCTGCAGGATGGTTGGAGAAGAAGGGAAAATGTGAAAGGAAATAACAATTGCAGCTTATATTTATGTATTTATTGTTAAGAAGTTAACAGATCATATCAAAAATAGTAAAGAGTGTAAGAGCTCACAAGTATACACATTAACAGTTTTCGTCTCTCGGGGATTTTTCACGCGACTTTTTTTGTACTTTTCCGTTCCACTTCGCGAATGTTAATAAGCTTCCATATTTGACCTCTCGGCGCATTAATTTCTAAAGCATTTGTTAAATTTATATTGGAGTACTCACGCCTTAAGTTTGTCACTGATGTTCCAACAACATTATAATGATCTTTTGCAGTTTTGTTGAATCCATGATGAACTATTTTTCTCGCGCAGTCTCACCCTAAAATGCGTTTTTGTGTGTTAACCGCTAATGACAGGCTGCCAACTCCGAACAAATGGTTTTACTACTATGACCAGGGGCTGAAGCCCCAGGCCAAAAACGAAAAATTGCCCATAATGAGTCTCCTTTCGAAACAAAACGTATACCCCAATAATTATACTTTCATTTAATGGTATTTTCATATTTTTGCCTAGATGTTTCAAAGTACGCCTGCTCCAAATTTGTTGTATTTTTGACAGGGTCAAACTGATTTTCAACTGTATTCCGGTTATATATCACAGTGTTTCCTTGGTTACCACCACTAACTAATTCTTTGGTATGACCCGGATCGGGATTGATCCCGTGACCCCCGGTCTTATTGAGCCGAGCCACGACAGCTCAGTCGACAACGATGAATGTTATTGACCCAGGCATGGTGAGTTCGAATCCCGACTCGGGCGTTCTTTCTTTATGATGCTCGATTAAAGTCACTCGTTCGGACTAGCGTCCTCTATCTTCTACCAATGCGAAGGCAGTATATACAGACACTCCAGAGTTCCTAGTTTTCCTGATTTGTCCAACTTTTTTTAAGCTCCTAGTATTCCTAACTTTTCAGTAGAGTAGTGTGTGGTCTAGACGTTTTTAAATGTGGTTTTTGAGTTTTTCTTGCAGAAGGAAACAAGAAGATGTTGACATGCTCCTATGCTTAAAGTGTGATCCGGTATCCTCAACGAATGATTGGAAAGGTAGGTCTATGCTTCAATTATACCTACAAGTGACTGCATAAACAAACAAGACGGCCAACATGGCCTAAATCGATCACCTCAGTGATAGTATAGTAGCACATGCTTACAAAGGTTAACTTTTGATCAAGAGTGAACTATAAATGAAACAGCTTATCAATAAAAGACATTTGTAATAATGCATTAGATCTTTGAACAATTTGAAAAAAGAATATATCTGTCCTTTAGTTTAGGAGGAGATGTCGCTTGAAGATATGAGTTTCTTTTACCCATTTTCTGATGCTGTCTGGCAGCTATCTTTTTCAACTAATCAATTTGGCTTTAACACATTATGTACACCAACGTCACCAAATGAACATTTCTGCTAAATTATCTTGAAATCAGATGAGAACTTAAATAGGAGTGGAATTTAAAGGTCTTTTCATTTTGCCTCTTTTCTTCTTTCGTCTGGCGACTTTGTTTTTCTACCAAATTAACTTGGAATCAGACCAGCGGAATCGGTGAAGAAGAACACACAATTTATGTCTCCCTTTCTGAGGCCGCAGCAACCAAATTATGTATACAATTTGAACAGTAGTGTAAGAGGACCCCAAAGTAACATTTATATAACGATTTGCTGAATCTTGTGCTGTTGATAAGGAGGAGATTCATGATGCTTCAAATTAACTTTACCCCTTTTCTGATACCACTTGTATGCTATGTCTTTCAACCAAGCATTATTGCTTGGAAAAACTATGTAGAAGGAACATTTCTAAAGAATTTATCTTGAAACCAGTTAAATACTTTCATAAGCACTTTTCTGGTGCCACTTGACTGTCAATCAATATGGTCACAGATTTTGAATCTTTGAACAAATTTGAAAGATGACCACCAAAAGATAATTCTAGTGCAGTTTGGTTGAAATTGGTTTTGGAGATGTTGTTTAAAACTAAAAGTTAACTACGGACAGAGAGTGATCAGAATAGATCACGTTGAGCCTTCGGCTCAGGTGATCTAATAACCTGTCACATAAATGATCCCGTTGTCTTGGAATATGGTAATTAAATAGAAAAAACTGCAAAAGTAACATATTTCCTTTCAATAATTCCTACATTTTATCATTGAATTTCCTATTTTTTTCCTAGTTTTCTGTGAATTTCATTCCGTTTTTCTCCTAGCATTTTGGTATATGCTTTTGGAGAGCCTGTACGTAGGAAAAGGTAACCAGTTGCCTAGGAATAATGTCATGGTGAAAGAGGCGGAATCAGGAAATACGTAGATATATTAACTGTTCGCATTGATATCTCTGAAATACTGTTGAAAACGGAGTTAAACACGAATCAATCAACTTAAAAGGATTTTTAAAAAGTTCAGTCATATCCAACCGCTATCATAGATCGTCCAGAGTTAACTGCATTTTATAGATATTTAGATAGTTCATTGATTGATTGATTGATTGATAACTATATAAAGATTGATTGATTAATTTATTGATTAATGAGTGATTGGTTGATTGTAAAATTGATCGATTGGTTTGTTGATTGATTGATTGATTGATTATTTAATCGATTGATCAGTTGGGGTTTTACGAAGTTTGTTGGCCTCACTATGTGAATTGAACCAGTTGGTATATAACTATTGTTTTCCTTTAGAAGTTACATCTACGTCTGTTATAAATGAAGACCGGCAGTCCGCTAACAGTGAAGTCTTTGCTTTAATTGTGTGTATGTACAGGCTCAGCAAAGCGATGAGACAAAACGTCTTTAAGCCGGCCACGGCCATCATTTGCTACTAGTGTGTGCGTTGTGCTACTTGATATGTTGACACTCTTCATTGCGCTGTAAAGCAATCAAAGTGTTTATTCAGTGTCTATTTTATCTCATCGCTTTGTCTGTTAGTTTTATTTTTCGAATGTCAGAAACTTTGCTGTAAAAACCTCAACATCTGATATCTGTGTCCTCCACAAGTGCTTTTTGTTTGTCAATTTGTTATGTTTACAAAGGGAATCTTGTCTTCATTTAACCCTTTCCCGTATGCATACACATTTGCAGTCGACGACTTATGAAAAGTTATGACAAAATAATTAATTTCTCATAATTAGCAATTACTCTTTTCACCACATCGTTTTCAACTATATTTAATTGCACTTTCATTTGTAAAGATTCTAATTATATTATTTGGATGTGACGTATTTTTTGACCGAATGCAATGTTTAAATACTTTGCTCTCTATATATTTACAGTGTGAATAGTGAATATGTTCAGAGTTATCCTCTACGACCCCTTAACTAATCACGGACAGCCATCTAGCAATACGGCTATTCCTCAAACCTTGTCACCAATCTGTACTGTTGGGTTTAAAACCAACAACTGCAATAATCAGAGCGATTTATTGAAAAACTGAACATGTTATTGTCAAACCACAATAACAAGACTAAAAACCGCCACTGTTGACAAGTGGTTGAATCGGGGTTGTCAATCCAAATGTTTAATGAAGGAAAAGTGTTGACACGGAAGTACGTCCTTTAATCCCATCTTAAACATTTAAAAAAAAAAGTGTGCGTTTATAACTGAAACATATTTCGTTTGTAATTAAATAAGATAATTTTAAACTTTTTTTTAGAGAGTTGTAAAATTGCAAAACAAATGTATGTTTGTCGTATCTTTGGATATTGAATGCAACTTGATTAACACGTCAACGAAAGAGAAAACATAGAACACTGATACTTTTCATCTTATTGACAAGACAAAGCCTCCCAATTGGATGCCGCGTCTATTAAATTGAAGAAGAACATTAATTGTCAAGATTTATTCAGAGTGCAGGCTACTATTTAGTCCGGACCTTTGGTCTTGTGGCCTCATTCGATGGGAGAAAAATGCGGGATTTCGTCATGGTTATTTTAGTGGGTCTATGTAAGTTGTGATTTATTTATAACTTCTGTGGGATTATAAATAACATTATTGTCTGCTATTGGTTAATGAAACATTTTAGGAAAACCAGAATGACATAAATGTATATACCGGTATATAAAAAGCAGCATGTCGTTGAATAAAAACCGCTCTGTTAATGCCAATCTCAATGTATTTGCGATCAGTGTATATCCAGATAATCCAGCGCATCCGTGTAGTCTGATCTGATACTGCACTGAAGGCCAATTAGTCATAGAAAGATCCTAGAAACTTTATGTAAACAGTCACGTCGTGCATTGCTATGGATACAAATGGAGAGTAATATTAGCAATTAATACATTTAAGTTTTGTTTTCACACAGCACCGCTCGTCATTTGATGCTCCATCACTGCTTTTTGCAAATCTATAAATTTGCGCAATTCATTAATTCATTAATTAACCTTTTCATGTGTTCTATAGTTAAATTCGAAATTTCGCAATAGAATAATTTTAACCTGTTTAATTGTCACTAATCATGCGATATACGTTAAAACTGTAAATATAGAAAAATGTTGAACCACAAGAAAAAAAGTTTCTTACGAGTTCGTTGTGGGATCATTGAGAATCCTGATAACTTCAGTGGTTCGAACAGTGAAGATGTAACTTCACAGTTTACCTGAAAAAAAAAATAACAACGGAGAATATTTTTCCTTTCGGCGTAACATTGTCACATATAGTTAAAAAATGTCCATATTGTAGGAATAAAGCATCTTATTTTTTTAAATCAATCGTCAGTTTATTCCATTGTATTGAATACCAAACTTTCTTTACATACCAACAAAAAAAGTGCTTTTTTCAAATCTGCGGAGAACTACATTTGATGCCTAATATTGTTGGTAAATGTTATGTGTTGGCTGTCAAACAATTGGGGTGCGCAACGGTGCATAAACATTTTCTTACTAACTTACTTACTTAATAATCTGTTTATGATGGGTAGCAAATAAGGCCGTAACCACTGAACGCCAATGCTATCTCTCCGTCGGGGCTTTGATGCACCTGATCTCAAAGATCCCAAATCGATCAAATATAGTTCATATATTTTCGACTGAACGCCGCCATGGTGCTGTTTGTTTGGCCTCTTTTCCTTGTTTCGTCCATCACATGGCAACCTTTGGAATGACATTTTGGTTCATTCTGCAGACATGTCCAATTCAACTCCATCTCCAACTTTTGTTTTCATTTGTGATTGGTAACGTGCATGTATTTCGTCCGGTAGAGTTAATTGTTGAAGATTCTCTAGGGCCAGAATATGTGCAATACTTATCTGGACATCATCTAGCCTGTGGCACATGGTCTACATCACTTTCTGGGAGTTTGAAACGGAGATACGCTTATTTCTTCTGTAATATATGTATATTTGTATATATATTAACAGTTCTATTATAAATTTATATTGATATATATCAAAAAATACCCTAAGATGTCTGTGAGGGTACAGGATATACCTGTAATGTGTTGTAGTTGCAATCATGACCTGTATATGCACATTCAGAGATGTAGAGCGGAAAGCAAGCAGCATGTATTTGGAATATTCCCGTAGGTTGGCCCCATGGACAACTTTGACATCTCTGTATAGCAGTAATGATGATTGATGTCATATTGTCTGGGATTCCAGAGGGCTGAATAATCATCCATAGTGCCGTTCGGCAGCATAAGTTTTTTATTATTACATGTGGCAAAATGATGCAGTTTCTCCTTTTACCACAATGTTTTGAAATATATTCAGCAATTTTATTTTCATGTATAACGCTTTACCATACTTTAACCTAGATGTTATGAAAGACATCGGTTGCATATGTGCTGTCGTATGTTGGACAGGTTTAATATTTTTATGAGAAATTTTGTGATCAGACAGAACCAATGGTAATCACCATATTTTCTCTTCGTATCAAACAGGTGCGATACAGCCCGTAATACTTAACGAAATGGACGGGTTTACAATGTGTTTAAATAAATGGAAGATTTACAAAGAAAGGAAAACTGAACAGTCAGCATTCCTTACGGACCAAACTTTAGTCGAAGACATTTGCAAGTATGTACTTTAACCATTTGAGTGCTGGAGTTGATAAAGTGACATGTTAACAACATGTTAACAACAAAATATACATGTATAGAAAAAACGAGAGTTATGCGAAAACATTCTGCCCCATGGGCCTATATGTCACTGTATATATATATATAATATATATACAGTGAGTACAGTTTACCGTTCCAACTAAACAAGGGTTTGTGGGGGAACACTTTAGATCTTATTCACAGAAATTGTTCGATGACTTATGAGACCATTGGTTTTTGGAGTATACTTTATATATTATTTACAGAAATAGTTCGATGGCTGTTAAAAGCATTGGTTTTTGGAGTACAGATTTATGTCTTAATTATTCACAGAAATAGTTGGATGTTTTTTAAACCATTGGTATGTGGGGTATTTTGTATAATTACGACGTGGTTTGAAACCTTAGGTTTTTGGGGAACACTTTTTGTATTATTTGCAGAAATCGTTCGAAGGCATTTGAAAACATTGGTTTTTGGGGTACACTTTATGAATTATATACAGAAATAGTTGGATGACTTTTGAAAACAATATAAATGTTTTAATATTTAGAACAGGAGTCAGCGTAGAAGACATGGATAGTTGTGTGAGACGATATACTGACCCGAAACACAGTAATGTGATTGCTTATTGGGACGGAATCAAGGACAAATATAACATTATCTGTAAATACTTTGAAGGTAATTATGTACCACGGTCTGATGGCATAACAACATGATCTACTTAATTTATAAACAAACATTACGATTATAATTCGAATTCGCTAAACATTATCGGAAAATTCCATTGAAATGCTGCCTGTCCGACAGGTCAATTATTAAATATTAAACATTAACCTGTGTCGGTTCAGAATTGTAACATTACCCATCTGTTTACAACTATGTTTTGATCGTGCTAATGTTTGCAATAGCGATTTCAAGTTATATGATATTTCTTTATAAATATATAATGTAAACACTATGTGTGTTATACGATTGTAATACATCTACCGTTATCATTTATTTCTTCCAATATACGCCTTTCAAATTTTCCTTATTGACTATTAGCCAGTTGGTTGGAGACAATTTACTTGTGTTGTATTGACTATGGCCGTATGCCGGACAGAATGTTGGCCGAGTTGGGCTCCGAACAGAACAAAATTAACGGCCCGCGTCGGCACCGAATTAGCTATCGGAGGTCGGCCTGATATCGGTTAATCTCACATGGATCACTGATAAATGCACTGTTGGATGGTATATAACTGGGGCGTATTCGTGTCCTAACACACCCAACTATCGGACCGAGTCAAAGTACATAACTGGGGCGTATTCGTGTCCTTACACACCCAATCATCGGACTGTGTCATGGTCAATAGCTTGGGCGTTTTCGTGTCCTAACACACCCAATTATCGGCCTGTGTCATGGTAAATAACTAGGGCGTATTCGTGTCCTAACACACCGATATATCGGACTGTGTCAGGGTAAATAACTGGGGCGTATTCGTGTTCTAATACACCCAACTATCGGACTGTGTCATGGTCAATAGCTGGGGCGTATTCGTGTCCTAACACAGCGACATATCGAACATGTGCTAGTTTCCGTTTTTGACTAGCACTCGCCGACATTTTTGGGAACATAAAATAGATCATTCATAGATGTTCGAGTAAAATAAACAAATAATTCATAGATCTTTTGAGTAAAATAAACAGATAATTCATAGATCTTTTGAGAGAATCAACCAGATATAATAAAAATTCTTAAATGTGTGAATTGAAGACAACACACATACTATGAGCGAATGCTTGATAAATGTTACAAGTTGGGTTTTGTGAACAGTGTTTACTTAGATATACACTGTTCATATATTTTATGCAAACAAACTTGATAGAATATTCTGTCAACTTGTGTATATTCCGATACGACTGAGCAGGTGGACAAGATGAATGATCTGAAACCTACATTGTTTAGAAATGCAAACGTGTACCTTTTCTCATGCGCTGGCAACTATCGTCCTTGTTGCGTCCCAATAACCCACTGCATGTAATGTTATATTAATGTTTATTTCAGATTTCATGCGTTTCGAACGCTGCAGAGTTAACCAGAATGTTGTGACGTCATATGAAGAATGTCCAAAACTGTTTCCACAACCAACGTGCAGGTAACGAACGTCTCTTGCCTATTATATAATACACAAACTGTGTTTGTGTCGCCTGTCTTGTTAGAGGTACACATCAGGATCACTTCTCTGTTGTATGTCAGACCGCCTGTCTGTTTAAGTGCTCAATCGGGGTCTCCGGTGGTTCGAGGTCCGGCCTAAGATAAATTGAAAGAATATAAATTATTATACTAGGGTGTTAACTATTCCGTCACCACTTAGTTCCAGTGTTTCTTGTCATTTGGTTGTCATTTTGGGGGTGGGCGTCTGTCTGCCCATTCTTCTGTGTTAGTGTATGTCTCCCAAAGCTCTCGCTTTCTGACCTAATGGCGATCAATACATATGTATTGTTGAACACTAATGATGTTATAGTCATAATTAAGTTTTTTTCATAGAACAATGTAATAATCAATAATATCACGATGAGTTTTTATCATGTAATAATCAATAATGTCACTGTGAGTTTTTATCATGTATTAATCAATAATGTCACTGTGAGTTTTTATGGTATATTAATCAATAATGTCACTGTGAGTTTTTATCATGTATTAATCAATAATGTCACTGTGAGTTTTTATCATGTATTAATCAATAATGTCACTGTCAGTTTTTATGGTATAATAATCAATAATGTCACTGTGAGTTTTTATCATGTAATAATCAATAATGTCACGATGAGTTTTTATCATGTAATAATCAATAATGTCACTGTGAGTTTTTATCATGTATTAATCAATAATGTCACTGTGAGTTTTTATGGTATATTAATCAATAATGTCACTGTGAGTTTTTATCATGTAATAATAAATAATGCCACTGTGAGTTTGTATGGTGTATTAATAAATAATGTCACTGTGAGGTTTTATGGTATATTAATCAATAATGTCACTGTTAGTTTTTATGGTATATTAATCAATAATGTCACTGTTAGTTTTTATCATGTAATAATCAATAATGCCACTGTGAGTTTGTATGGTGTATTAATAAATAATGTCACTGTGAGGTTTTATGGTATATTAATCAATAATGTCACTGTTAGTTTTTATCATGTAATAATCATTAATGTCACTGTGAGTTTTTATCATGTAATAATCAATAAAGTCACTGTGAGTTTTTATCATGTTGTAATGAATAAAGTCACTGTGAGTTTTTATGGTATATTAATCAATAATGTCACTGTGAGTTTTTATCATGTAATAATCAATAATGTCACGATGAGTTTTTATCATGTAATAATCAATAATGTCACTGTGAGTTTTTATCATGTATTAATCAATAATGTCATTGTGAGTTTTTATGGTATATTAATCAATAATGTCACTGTGAGTTTTTATCATGTAATAATCAATAATGCCACTGTGAGTTTGTATGGTGTATTAATAAATAATGTCACTGTGAGGTTTTATGGTATATTAATCAATAATGTCAATGTGAGTTTTTATGGTATATTAATCAATAATGTCACTGTGAGTTTTTATCATGTAATAATCAATAATGCCACTGTGAGTTTGTATGGTGTATTAATAAATAATGTCACTGTGAGTTTTTATGGTATATTAATCAATAATGTCACTGTTAGTTTTTATCATGTAATAATCATTAATGTCACTGTGAGTTTTTATCATGTAATAATCAATAAAGTCACTGTGAGTTTTAATCATGTTGTAATGAATAAAGTCACTGTGAGTTTTTATGGTATATTAATCAATAATGTCACTGTGAGTTTTTATCATGTAATAATCAATAATGTCACGATCAGTTTTTATCATGTAATAAACAATAAAGTCACTGTGAGTTTTAATGGTATATTAATCAATAATGTCACTGTGAGTTTTTATCATGTAATAATCAATAATGTCACTGTGAGTTTTTATCATGTAATAATCAATAATGTCACTGAAATAAACCACGTTTACGATTGTCTAGAAATACAAGCTCTGAATTTACCACAATGATTGTTATATAACCATTTTACTATCTGATTCAATTAAGTGGAGGACGGACGACACATCTCTAATTTTATATCTCTTCATCATATACTTATATATTATTTCTCTTTTCAGCGATTTTAGAGGACTAATCAAATGTGTGAAAGATGTCCTGCACCAAAATTGCAAAGAGTTGCCGTTTACATTTTTTTCCAATCTACTGGAGACAGAGCTAACGCCCGTGTTAAATTATATTTCTTGTCCCTTGGGTATGTAGGATACTTTTTACTTGTCAAACATGTTTATCTTTGTTTGATATTTACTTATATCAGAGGAAAAAATAAGCGGAAATAATTTTCCTGACAATATCTTTCTTACTACTCCACCCAACCTAATTGTGGGTACCCACACTATAGGGTTTGAGTGTTAAATAAGGATACAATGAGAGGTCAGAATATGAGCCGAGTCTGGCGAGTTGGGGTCTTAATGACTTTCCTGTTGCTAAGTGTTGAACTGCCCCACTGGGGTGGTCATCATTGGAAGAAGTATTGGCGTGTAAGTCTTCTTTTCCAGTGTTTTGTTACAAATTGATGATATTGCATTAAGCCGAACATTGAAGGTTCTGGAGTGACGGAGTGACGGAGTGCGGATGAGGAAGCTCATCCGACGTCAGACGCTGCTTATGAATATATAAATGAGTACATAACTGAGGCGTTCCACAAGAAAACCAACATTGTGGAGTCTGGGTAAAGTATCGACCCGGATCAGCCTAAGCATGCCACGCAGGCTAACCCGGAAATACTTTTTTCGCTTCCTGTGGATTTTCTGTTTCAGGAATCATTACCCTATATCTCAATTCCCCTGAGAAGGAATATGTCGGCCCGGCTGATTTGGGTCGATACATTCGAGTCCATAATGTTGGTTTTTAACGTGGAACGGCTCATATATATGCAACAATAAATTGAGCCATGTATTCATCGGAATTATTGTAGGAGCGAGCCATGTATTCATTGGAAATATTGTAGAACCGAGCCGGGGTTTGCACTAAGGACCCCTCGAATGGTATCCCTCATATTCGTTACCGACTGAGCTTATTGCGGTTTGACCTGTCGTTTTGAGAATGTCTGTCCTTTCCTAGTAAGTCTTTCAAATGTCGTCTGATGCACGTGTCTCAAGAGCATTCTGCATCACTAACTGTTACCCCGCTTTACACGACTAACAATGTAAACTAAATATCAAGTAGACGACTTTGAAATCGTCTAGGCAAAACTATGGTCATATTCGTTAATTTAACTTTTATTAATTGAATAGGGTTAACAATAAAGGTGGCAATAGGAGAAATGGTTCATTATGGTAAATTTCTTCTTTTGCTCCCAATGTTTTAAAATGTCGTCTGCTGCAGTTGCTTCAAATGTGTCTACACGTGGGAAATAGTTAAACAACATAAGCGTAATATGTAATTCACGAATTTCACGGTTTCTAACAGTTAAGAACAAGAAAAATAAGCACGTTCGTGAAGTCTAAGTTTAATCTACATTGTTCGCTCAACTTTTATCATAAATAGTTAAGCTAGCCGCGAACATCAACCGTTATGTATTTGCGATCCAGACAAGCCAGCGTACCTTTGCAATCTGATCTGAATCTGCACTGTTCGTCAATTAGTCAAAGAACATTTCGAGAAACCACAGCAAAGCAGTATCCATTTCGATCCTAAGCATACATGCTAAGGAAAGTCTTTTTCAACTCATGTAATTCTTGCGTTAAGGTTGATATTGCCGAGCCCCGGTAGCTCAGTCGGTAGCGACGCGGGCTGTCAATGCAGGGGTTGTGAGTTCGAATCCCAGCTCGGCCAACTTTCTTTTCGACGTATGACAAAAGTCAATGCGACATGCGTCATTCGTCTTCAACCAATGGGCTAAGTCTATGTGGAAAAGCAGCCAGTTGCTTGGGAAGATTGTTGTGTGGATTACTGGTTTGAAAAAACCCAGGAAATACATGAGTAGGTGAACTGGCCACCGTGATATGACTGAGAACATGTTAAAAACGGCGTTAAACCCCAATCAATCAATACGGTTGATATTGGTGGAGAATCGCTCAATTAGTCAATGAATTCTACACGAACATGTAACGAAAGTATCAGGGACAAAGTGTGGATAAAACTCTTCTGTTAACTGTCTTAAGGTACCATCAATAGTCAGCCATCTAATCAACATACGCAGCGACTCACTAGAAGTTTTACACCGAGTGTTGAAATGCGTTCACCCATGAGATCACAAACGAGTTCAGAAACATGGCTAGGCAATACGGCGGCAACAGAGTCAAGTAGACATACAACTAGTTTAGATGATCTGATGTCTGTCATGCTTGAAGTCAAAGGGCGTGTATTCAATGTAGAAACAAGATTCGAGAAAATGGAAAAATCGGTCAAGGACATGGAAGATAAAATGCAGGATGTATGTACATCAAATGATCAGCTGAAAGAAAGTAACCAAGCGTTGACTGACACAGTCCAAGTTCTTGAGGATAAGATGAACCACTTAATGTTAGAGTCACAGTCCAGGAGAAATAACCTTCGAGTATATGGGATCGCGGAACATGCTAGTGGAAATGAAACTTGGTCTGATTGTGAATACGAGGTCAAAGAGTACATTAGGGATGAACTTAAGATAACAAGTGATATAAGCGTGGAAAGAGCCCACCGAGTATATAGCCAAGAATCACCAAGGCCCATTATTGTAAAGCTATCAATGTTCAAGGACAAAGATATGATTCTTCGAAAGTATAGAGAAAAAATTCGCAACGAACGGAGAGGTAATCAGGAAAATGAAACTACAAATCCAGCAGGTCAAATGAATCGTGTCAACCAGGTCCAGATAGGCGAAGATTATGAAGGCTAGAACAAGTCTTAAAAAGTTCTTGAAGGAAGCTTTCGATAGGGGACAGAAGGCATTCATTAACTATGATAGACTTGTAATAGACAGTAATACATACATATTTGATAAGAACAACGAAATGATTGTCCCTATAAATAGATAGGACAATGGCCCAAGGTCAAATAGATGAAGTTAGGCGTTTGGAACATAACAGGTCTACAAAGTAAAATAGAAGTCGCAGAATTCGTTAAAACATTTGATATTATAGGTGTTGTAGAAACCTTTGGTACATTTAATGGTCAATTTAATGTTTCAGGTTATAAGTTTTTTGAAAAGGTCATGAAAATATCCAGGAGAGCTGTGAGCAACTCTGTTTGAAACATACATTTGAACATTGTTAATGTATCTGTTGTGGTGATTTCAATGCATAAACATCTATAACGATTACATTGGATTTGATCAGCATTTAAACACCGTTGATTTTCCGTTTGTATATAACAATAGATATTACCCTATTGAGTGGCCACAATCGTTCATTCAGCCGTTTCATAAAAGTGTTACTATACGCAGACGACCTGGTACTATTTGCCGAAAAAAAAAACCAGCTTCAGCTCTTAATCAATAGGCTTAGTTTAGATTGTAAGAAGTTTTGCCTTTCAATTAATAAATCGAAAACAAAAAACATTGTTTTCCGAAAGGGTAGACGTTTACGGAACTACGAAAAAAGTTTTTTGACAAAAACCCTATTGCAGTAGAACATTAAAAGTTTTTAGGAAATATCTTTTCCACAAAGGCATCATGGCATATGACTCAAATGACACTAGCGTCACAAGCAAATAAAACTATTTTCTATAAAAACTGGTTTGACAAAATTTGGAAGAGTACCTGGCAATATTTGATTAAAAAATAGCGCCTATACTTAATTATGGCTCAGAAGTTTGGGGTTTTCATCCAGCACCGGCAATAGAGCGAGTGCATCTGTCATTTTGTAAATATATATTGGGAATGTCTAGGTATTGTTCAAATGTATTTGTATATAATGAGTAAGGGCGTATATAATGAGATACAAAATACTACTTAAATATTGGTTTCGCCTGCTTAAAATGTCTAACCGTAGATACCCAAAGCAATG
Organism: Serripes groenlandicus; assembly: GCA_031761405.1. Lineage (NCBI taxonomy): Eukaryota > Metazoa > Mollusca > Bivalvia > Cardiida > Cardiidae > Serripes > Serripes groenlandicus. The sequence continues at coordinate 194,706,694 of JASEVX010000001.1, forward strand.
ATATACGATGCAGTGGAAACAGTCTTGCGCTAAATCAGTTGAAAATATTTTATATGGTCATGGCTTTGGATATGTATGATTAAACCAATGTGCTACGAATGAAAACAGGTTGTATTCATGTTACGAAGCTTTGGCAATTACAAACAGAAACTACTTGTTGATTTAAAAGGTTTTAAGAAGCTCTTAATTTCTCTGAATGTGTCTTATAAATAAGATATTGACTGTATTAGCAGAATCTATGTCACACACATATGCTTACTAAGAAGTGGACTTCTCCCCATTCAGTCTAACACTGGAAGGTATAATAATATACCTTATGATCAGCGGTTTTGACCAAAATGTCCGAATTATATTGAGAATGAGGAATATTTCTTTTTTCATTGCACCATGTTCAAAGATATAAAAGGAGTTCACCTCAAGCCGTTCTTTAAAGATATAATATCACTTACATGTACATATGACTATTATCAAATAGAAAAGCAAAATTTAGCTCATATTTTTATTTATATGTTATCAAAGCTCTGAAACGGAGAGATCTTGAAATAGCTAAATAAGTGATCTTTCACTCGATTCATTATTGTAAAATATTCATGATTGTATGTTGTAATTTAGTCCGGAGGCCTATTTTATTGTAATTACTGAATAAACTGTAAACTTAATCGGTAGTCAGTTGCAACGAAAGAATGTTGTGTAGAGAACTGGTGCGAGAAAGCCAAGAAAGGTCATGGTCATTTGACACCACCACCATGGTGTAACTGTAATAATGAAAACACATGGTCATTTGACACGACTGTAATTGAACTTAAATCAATCAATATATCAATATTTAAATCTTTTAACAGATCATCCAGATTTTAATCTCCTGGCTATACATACTTCAACTTTAACAACAAGACGTAAACGGAAACAAACAAGCGACCATCGTCATCATCATCAAAAACAACAACACGAAACCCATCGTGGACAACAACAACAACAGCAGCACGAATACAGGGAAGTAGACATAGAAATAGAAAATGGCGAAGAAGAAGTGATTATAGAGACGAATGGTATTGAAGAAGACATTACAATTTGTTCTGCCGGCTCGCAAACAATTCAAAATATCAACACACATTTGATCACGGTCACCATGTGTATGATTATGGGTTTTGTGCCTCTTTTAATTTGAATTTAATCAATGACATAAAGAATCGGGTGATTTTTTGATTGATTTAATGCAGGGCACTTAAAATCTGCGATGATAGCATATTTGTGCTTTGTTAGATTGCTTTGAACTGGCGGTGTCTTAATTTGGCGGAAATCATTCTTAAAGTACATACAGAGTAGAATATACTGCGGTATTTTACGTTGATTTATATGATGGATGACCAAAATGTTCGCGGACAAATGATCTTACTTCGTTAATATGGCAGATATGTTGTCAAATACTGTTTGTTACAATAACAATTTGGTTTCCAAATTTCATATTTATTTACTCACACACACATCGTATCTGCGATAACGTGACCTAACGGAGTCGACAGTTACCGCATATATGGTAAAACAAACTATAGAACACCTCGCAAAATATGTCTTTATAACAGCAGTGACTAGACTTCGAATACCAATTTCAAGATTCGAGAAGAAATATAGGTAGATCAAGTTCGTTGTTATTTTTGTACTGAATATTTAATGAACTATTGTTTATGGAAGCGTAACTGCAAAATATTACATATACGGAGAAGCCATTTTGCTCACTCTGCGACATAGTATGAGACGATGGCAGCTTCCAACGATCGATTTGGTTAGAACGAAATAAATCAGGACTGGCAGCCATTCTGTTTGTCTCGATATCTATTGCATAATCGACAAGTTGCATAACTGATATATAACTTGTTAACTTTGAATGATTATATATTTGTTCAGAGGTTTAATCAATGACGAGTGAGCTCCCTTATAATCCAATTAAACGACACTATTCATATGGGAACACGTAGCATGAGGTTTGGTGGCCACATGAAGTAACATGAAGGTTGAAGGATACGAAACAAGCACCTTATCTCGAGCAAAACAGCCCAGCTCCGGTAACTCAGTCGGTAGCGACGCAGGCTGACAATCCGGAGGTTGTGAGTTCGAATCCCAGCTCGGCCAACATGCTTTCCGACGTTTGACAAAAGTCACTGTGACAAGCGTCATTCATCTTCCACCAATGGGATAGTAGCCTATGTGAAAAAGCAGCCAGTTGCTTGGAAAGTATGTTGTCCGGAGTACTGGTGTAAAGGCAGATAGGAAACACATGAGTAAGTAAACTGGCAGGCGTGATATGACTTAATCAATCAATCAATCAATCAATCAATCAATTAATCAATCAATCACAATACAATGTGTTAGATTGATGCCCAACGCTCTCACGCATTGTAAACTGCAGACGATTCCGACATGGAAAGGTGAAATACACACCTTTTTTAATTGTTCCTTTTTTTTGTAAATAACTCCCATTGTGTTCAAACGATCTATGACTTAAATGGCATTTATTTTGTTTTATTTTCTTATTTTGTATCATGATCTAGATTATTTGACACGTCAGGGATGTGCCTGATACGGATTTCCGCCTATCGGTATTAATGTTGGACGAGTTGTAGGTTAATAGTCGGTTATAATTACTCGTTATCATTTGTGCACTTTCGGTATTCACTGAACATGCACACTTTACTACGAGTAGTCTGGTATCCGGCGTATTATAATAAATTAGTTTGTCTGGTATGTACCGACAATGGCGACTTGCACTGTAGCATGGCGCCCTGCGTACTATATTATAGCACGTTATCACTCGTGCATGTTCGGTATTCACTAAACATGTACACTTTACTACGAGTAGATTGATATCCGGCGTACTATACTGTATAATCGCTAGTATTCACTCGTGCATGTTCGGTATTCACTAAACAAGCACACTTTACTACGAGTAGACTGGTATCCGGCGTATTATACTGTAGAACCGCTAGTATTCATTCGTGCATGCTCGGTATTAACTAATCATTCACGCAATATTACGAGCGACTCTAACCGATGCAATATAGTAGTGCAATATATTATGCATGGGGATCAAAGGGCAACATGAATTGATAATGGTAACACTATGCCAGAGTAGGCGTAGAGAATGAATGATATTTCACTGCCCGTCGTTTTGAGATCATTGTAGGCGTAGAGAATGCATGAAAGATGTGAGTGAAAAAAGAAAGAAAGGAAAAAAAGACAGAAGTAAAGAAAGAGGAAAATGGTCGCAATGAAAGATAAAATCATAGTTTATAATTTTATGAATTATTTTGGTTTAAATGAAAACACATATATGTATTTTTTGTCTTATCTCAAAACCGTATACAGACATTCGTATAAAGCCCTTCTCTAACTTGTCAAATTATCATGACATGGTAACCTATGCTCATTATTCATTACATATGGGTCACGCCTGGTGGTTTGGACTCTTATTGACCCGCCGACTTGGAATCATTTGAAGTGATATTGGCGTACAACTAGTGGGGCTACATTTCTAGTATTTTGCATTTAGGTTTATATACAATGTATGCGTACATTGATAACTATGGTGAGACTGTGTTGTTGCACGGACTCGTCAGAGTCTTCACTGTACGCAAATGCAGTACGAACCCAAATCGCCAGAATAACCTCAATTATTTTCTGTCATTTTTATTGATATCTTGTTCTGTATTTGTGCTAATAAAATGTTCACTTAAAATAACGACATTTATTTTAAAATATTTAAAATGCGATGGTAGTCCGATATCGGGTGTTATGGGTTCTTTTTCGAACTCGCAGAGGTCATAACGGATTGCACTTGGGCCACGTTTTCCCTTCCTGTCGTCTATTGTTCGGTTTCTTGTTGATTTATTGCGTTTGAACGTCTATTGTTCAGTTGCTTGTTGATTTATTGCGTTTGAACATATTTTCAGTCATATCCCGGTGGCAAGGTCATCCACAACAGTCTTAACTAACATTGGCTGCTTTTCAACATACACTGTTAGCACGATTGGTTGAAGACAAATATCGCATTTCGCCTTGACCTACGCCAAACGTCGTAAATACTGTTGGCGGAGCAGAGGTTCGAACTCATAACACATGGATTGACAGCCCGCGTTGATACCGTTGCCAAGATATTACTGAAACACTGTTGAAAATAGACGGCGTAAATAGTAAGAATAAATAAATCGAGGAATAAGTTATGTCAAGGTGACGAACAAACAAGATCGGAATCCCATTGTACGCACTCGTAGTATGATCAGAATCTGTGCACGGCGCAAATATAGTATTACACGCTGTCCTGTGACCTATCTCAAATGCTCCTTTGTACAATTCATTCTGTCTGCAGCAGACGACTCTAAATTCATCTAGACCATAAAGTGTATTTGCTGGAGATAGTTGAAAACATTATGGCAAAAGGAAAAATTGGTCGTTGCATTGTTTTCAAAAGCCTACTGCTGAATAGGCATCCGAAAGCATCAGAATATATGGGAAAGACTGTTTTCTATTGACAAATCATTTTTGTGTTATTGATGGTTTACTCTGCCCTGGACGGTACATGTATTTCAGTCACGTGACGCGTTCGCCGGTTGGAACCACGGTGGGTCATACCAAATCATTAGCGCTCAGGATTTCAAGACTCGCTGGTGTAAGGATTGCAAGACTAGACTAACAACTGACTCGCTGGTATCAGGATTGCAAGGCTAGACTAACAACTGACTCGCTGGTGTCAGGATTGCAAGGCTAAACTAACAACTGACTCGCTGGTGTCAGGATTGCGAGGCTAGACTAACAACTGACTTGTTGGTGTCAGGATTGCGAGGCTAGACTAACAACTGACTCGCTGGTGTAAGGATTGCGAGGCTAGACTAACAACTGACTCGCTGGTGTCAGGATTGCAAGGCTATACTAACAACTGACTCGCTGATGTCAGGATTGCATGGCTAGACAAACAACTGACTCGCTGGTGTCATGGTTGCAAGGCTAGACTAACAACTGATTCGCTGGTGATAGGATTGCAAGGCTAGACTAACAACTGACTCGCTGGTGTCAGGATTGCACGGCTAGACTAACAACTGACTCGCTGGTGTCATGATTTCAAGGCTAGATTAACAACTGACTCGCTGGTGTAATGATTGCGAGGCTAGACTAACAACTGACTCGCTGGTGTCATGATTGCAAGGCTAGACTAACAACTGACTCGCTGGTGTCAGGATTGCAAGACTAAACGAACAACTGACTTGCTGGTGTCAGGATTGCACGGCTAGACTAACAACTGACTCGCTGGTGTCAGGATTGCAAGGCTAGACTAACAACTGACTCGCTGGTGTCAGGATTGCAAGACTTGACTAACAACTGACTCGCTGGTGTCAGGATTGCACGGCTAGACTAACAACTGACTTGCTGGTGTCAGGATTGCAAGACTAGACTAACAACTGACTCGCTGGTGTCAGGATTGCACGGCTAGACTAACAACTGACTCGCTGGTGTCAGGATTGCAAGGCTAGACTAACAACTGACTTGCTGGTGTCAGGATTGCAAGGCTAGACTAACAACTGACTTGCTGGTGTCAGGATTGCAAGGCTAGACTAACAACTGACTTGCTGGTGTCAGGATTGCAAAGCTAGATTAACAACTGACTCGCTGGTGTCAGGATGACTTGATCAATTGAACTTGTAAATTACAAAGGAAACTGAAAAACATGTTGACAAAGACTTGTATCTGCATACAAATAAAACCAGCTATACCACGAGCATATTATCAGTCCTACTGATGAGAGTAGTAGTAAGGGAGAGCATTCTGCGGCACTGGATGGCATGCATTCTTTGCCTTTCAACTTCAAAATAAACTGGAAATCCATAAGTGTAGGTGTGTATCTCCGATCCGTAGGTGTTTTGTAGATATCTCGTTTCAAAGTCCTTAAATCCGTCAGACTGCTGTTGACTTTTCTCAATTGCGTTAAAAGCTTTTCCGACATTGAATTTTGACGACTGTTTATTTTCTGCAGTTCTGTTAATATCTTCGGTAGACTGTGTTGGTAATATTATTTCTATCGTATTTCTACTGTTGTCGCGAAGGAAAACACTGGCTTTACCACATCGACTCGCAAAGGGAAATCTATCAATAAAAGTAAGCAGACAGCGACATTATCATGCAGTACAATCTACAACATTCCATCTCTTCCAGGGAGGGGTTCCCATTCCAAAAACATATACAATTTCAAGATTCCTGTTGGTCCAAGGAAGAAATAACTAGACAAAAAAAAGGCGATTTTCAGGGCCAACTAAACAACTTGAAAGTACATATTTCATGCAAATTGTCCAAGTCTAGCCAGTATAACACGATTTCTCCACTCATCTATTTTACGCATTTTTCTTTTGCATTTCAAGAATAGTAAAATAAGAAAATCCCATCTAAACATGCTCGTACTACCATTTCTCTGGTTGGGTGATATTTATCACAAATAGTGCATATATTTGCCGATTTTGCAACGATTTTCCAGATTGGTTAAATAATTAAAAGTCGCTTTACATTTTCATTGTATAAGCTTAATTCAGAGTCAAATGTAGGTCAATCCACACAGAATGGTATACAGGTCGAACGTCAAGTTATTCGGTACGTATTTGTTATCAAATCACACACACAATGAACGAACACAGAGAACTACACACATTTGCTATAGTTCTTGTAGATATTGGTCGACGGCTTTGTGTCTTTCAGATGACTATTACTGAAAAAATAGCAGATGACCGACGACTACATAAACAACAGCCTGATGTTATGTACATAGGGATGTAGTTCAAGAGCAAGATTGATGGGTCTGGACCGAATATGCAGATAATACGTCGTTGAAGACGACGATGTCCAATCTGCAATGCAGGATTCGGTTGCTCTCATGTCTAAATGACAGCAAACTAATAAAACGGATCTTTTCAGGACCAAAACAATAATTTGAAAACACATCTTTCATTCAAATTGTCAAATAACATGTAACGTAAATTATTTAATTACGATTTTTTTCATTTTTCCAGACAGTGTGAAAAACAACAAAGTCCAAAATCAGGGGAGTACAAAATGAAACATTTTTTGGGGATTTTGGATACAAATAGAAAAATCGGAAACTGGGGCATTGCCCCAGACTGACCTCCCCGGATTCACTTTGCCCCAGAATGCCCTCCCTTATTACTGATGAGTTTGTCTTGGTGTCGGCTTATTAGTTGGTATGATATCCCCACAACTCTGAGCCATCTCTATCATTCATTTGCTGGACCTGATCGGGAAGCGAACCCTGGTCTCCTGCTTTCAAGGCTTAAAATAACATTTACACCAACGATCGATGCGCTTACAAAAGGCATGCTTTTCGACGGGCAGGCTTGTTTGTCTTGATTAACGAGTATTTACACAGCATAATGAATGTTTTAGATAAAAGCCATTAAAATCTGCTCACAATTTGATTAATTTCAGCTTTAAATCGATAGCAATTATATACGCTTTTTTGTTAAAAATGTCTTGTGGACAGATGCTTTTAGTGTTTGTTTTTAAAATATTTTGTTTAATAAACTCGATAACTCAATTCTAAATCGATACAACTGCTCGTGTTTATAAAACTAGTTAGGACATTTGGGACATAAGATTGGAATTAACAAACTTTGTAATTGTTCTCGGAACTTTCAAAATTTCGTTTAATTTACTCAATTTACAAAGCGCTGTTTCAAAAATGTAACCCCTCCCGTTTGAAAAGTATTCCATCTAGGGGGGCGGGGCTAGAAATGGTTGTATTACGACTAAAATATATCATTTTTGGCGTGGTATTTAACTTACGGAATCACTCTTTTCAACAATTTTATGATTGTGAACTATGACATCTGTTATTTTGAACTGTATCAGACTGTAGTCACGCTAAGTTCACACCTTTGCCCCTTTATGTGATGCAACTGCAAGCATTGACCTTATATGAGAGGCATCTAGCGAAATGATGTTTTTGCGCAAATTCGTGTTTAAAACGCTTTTACACAGCAATAGCGATCAAATGCATCTACCTTGGGACCATTACAACACTTCGGATGCTACATTATGACGATAAAGCGAACACAGCAGATCCAGATCAGAATGTGACAACACTACCCAATTACCTAATTGATGACTCGATTAGGGAGGGTTGTACTCGTGACTCTTAAGTGCTGATTGACGCTTGTGCACTTGCAATGCACAGACCAGTTGTATATGGTGTAACACCTCACCGGAGATTGGTTCCGGGTTGTAGTCGTTTAACTAATCGTTTTCAAAGTACATGTAGCACTTTTCTCCTGCACTATTTCATTGATTTGGGAAGTCAGAGAGGTATATTTGTTCATTTGCTTTCTGTTTCAGCATTCCTGTACCATGTATGTTTGTATCTATATCAAACAAGAACAGTGTATTATCTATATAAAACATGAACAGTGAATTATCTATATCAAACAAGAACAGTGAATTATCTATATCAAACAAGAACAGTGAATTAGCTATGTCAAACAAGAACAGTGAATTATCTATATAAAACAAGAACAGTGAATTATCTATATCAAACAAGAACAGTGAATTATCTATATCAAACAAGAACAGTGAATTATCTATATCAAACATGAACAGTGCATTATCTATATCAAACAAGAACAGTGAATTATCTATATCAAACATAAACAGTGAATTATCTATATCAAACATGAACATTGAATTATCTATATCAAACAAGAACAGTGAATTATCTATATCAAACATGAACAGTGAATTATCTATATCAAACAAGAACAGTTAATTATCTATATCAAACATGAACAGTGAATTATCTATATCAAACATGAACAGTGAATTATCTATATCAAACAAGAACAGTGAATTATCTATATCAAACATGAACATTGAATTATCTATATCAAACAAGAACAGTGAATTATCTATATCAAACAAGAACAGTGAATTATCTATATCAAACATGAACAGTGAATTATCTATATCAAACATGAACATTGAATTATCTATATCAAACAAGAACAGTGAATTATCTATATCAAACAAGAGCCTTTAAAGCAAATCTGTCTGTGGATAAAGATGACATAGGGCCGATTTCCTTTTTTTTTAATTGCGCAAAAGGTGGAACGTGTCACTCTAAATACTCCGAGTTAATCGAGATAGGAGATTGAAGGTCAACAGTATTGGGGTGCGCGATTAAACGATACGTGTTTTAATAAAACTTGAAATATAGAACCTACCTGTTTGCGTTTGTTTATCACTTGACAGCGCACATGAAAGACCCTGCGGTGCAGACTGATCTAGTGATGCGCCGTTCACAAAACCGACTTGTCTATGACGTGGCTATTATTTTGTTTATTGACATAAGTAATGGTGTTTTGTGAGTTGCGAGAAAAAAAAAATCAAAGAACTAATTGTCTTCCATTCTCGTCATAATAATAACCATTGATTTTTCCATACGAGCTTAATATTTTCACTCAAAATTTTAAATAGTTTTATTGGTCCGGTTGTTTTTTATAATGAGCACTCAGAAAACCAACCTTATCGTAGTTATTACACTTGTAGAAAAAAGTATTCGTGCTCCATGCTTACGATCCTAATGGATACGGCTTTATAGACTTTTCTTGAAACCTTCTATGACTAATTGGCAAACAGTATAGGTCCAGATAAGACTACGCATATACGCTGAATGATCTGCTTCTATGCTTGGTAGACTGTCTGTCTTGGGTTCGGGAGGCCGAAGGTTCAATTCCTGGCCGGGTCTTACCAAATACTTTAAAATGACATTTACACGATTGTGTTCTTTTGATTACTACTGACTGGCTGGTGTCAGGATAAATGAACCAGTCGTACTGGTTACTTACCTCGGAAACGCCGTGATAAAACGGAAACATTGTGAGGAGGCGTAGAACTACGAGGGTCAGTCGTAAAGTTCCCGGACTGTTCTCATAAAATACGCATTTTATCAAATCATATTAATACTCGGAAATATTAAAATATTTCTTTATTGTTTTGGGATTCCAATTTTCCAAAGCGTTATCAATAATTTTCCATGACTGTCCTACGGTTCCAATTTTACGAACGTTAGCAAGCATTTTCCATGATTGTTTTCCGATTTGAAGTTTCAAAACGTAAGCAAGCATTTTCCATGATTGTTCTACGATTCAATAATTTTACCATGCGTTTTCAAAGCATTTTCTATGATTGTTCTGTGAAAACAATAATTTCCCCACCGTAACCAAGCTTTTTCAAAGTCAAATAATGTTATGCCGCGATACTCGGTTGGTAACATCGCGATTTATTAATCTAGGGGTAATGAGTTTGAATTCCGTCTATGCCATTCATTCTTTCCGATGATTGGTTAAATAACTTGTTAGGGAAGGTAGCCCGTTGCATAGGAAGAGTGTTGTTAGAAGTACTGATGCGAGAAAGCATAGAAACACAAGTGAGTTGAACTGGCCTGTGTGATATAACTAAAATACCGCCGAAAAACGGCACTAAACTCCAATTAAACAAACACTTTATCAACGCCAAACGCTATAGGACGCTTTGTAGACAAATAACTCATGATCAACAATTTCTTGCTTTGCCATAATCTTTTCAACTGTTTTTTGATAATCATTTAAAATAATTCATAATAAATTTTATCTATATGTTTTGAAAGAAGTCTGTTACATATGTGATGCATGTTGGGAAGGGTAAACGCAGTCACCGATGTGTCTAAACTAGAATCATCCATTTTAATACTGTCAGTGTTTAAAGATCAATGTTCTATTGAATCTAAATCCCTGAAATCTATATCGGATATTTTATCAATATAATTAGGAATCTGCCGTGTTCGGTTTTCGAGCGGACACGGTTGAGTGCCCCTTGATAAGGCACATTTCCAAGCCGAGTACTAGTTTGTTTACCCGGGGATCATGAATAAGTGAACTGTCACCACGGTATTGCTAAATTATGGTGGAAGTGGCATAACACAAGATATAATGGTAAGGTGAAGTTACCCGATAGAATTAAAACAAATGACCCATATATTATATTTGTTTGTTTGAATGGTGTTTTACGCCGCTTTCATCTCTTTTTAATATAATGGCGTTTCATGTTGGTCAAATTCCAACTCCATTGTGTTAATATTTGTATGTGTGTTGTACATATATGTGTTGTATATGTATGTGGTGTACATGTATGTGTTCAACATATATGAGATGTACATATATGTGTTGTACATGTATATGTTGTACATGTATATGGTGTACATGTATATGTTGTACATGTATGTGTTGTACATACTTGTGTTGTACATATATCTGTTTTACATATTTGTGGTGTACATGTATCTGTTGTACATACTTGTGTTGTACATATATCTGTTGTACATTCTTGTGCTGTACATGTATGTGTTGAACATACTTGTGTTGTACATGTGTGTGTTGAACATACTTGTGTTGTACATGTATGAGCTGTACATACTTGCGTTGTGCATGTATGTGTTGTACATACTTGTGTTGTACATATTTGTGTTGTACATGTATCTATCATACATACTTGTGGTGAACATACTTGTGCTGTACATGTATATGTTGTACATACTTGTGTTGTACATATATATGTTGTACATACTTGTGTTGTACATGTATGTGTTGTACATACTTGCGTTATACATGTATGTGTTGTACATACTTGTGTTGTACATATATATGGTGTACATACTTGTTGTGTACATACTTGTGTAGTATGTGTTGTACATACGTGTGTTGTACATACCTGTGTTAAGTATGTTGTACATACTTGTGTTGTACATACTTGTGTTGTACTTGTGTCGTACATACTTGTGGTATACTTGTTTTACATGCTTGTGTTGTACATAGTTGTGTTAAGTATGTTTTACATACTTGTTTTGTACATACTAATGCTGTACATACTAGTGTTGTAAATACTAGTGTTGTACATCCTTGTGTTTTACTTATGTTGTACATGTATGTGTTGTACATGTGTATTGTACATATATATGCTGTACATACTTGTGTTGTACATGTGTGTTGTACATATATATGTTGTACATACTTGTGTTGTACATGTATGTGTTGTACATACATGTACTTGTGTTGTATATGTATGTGTTGTACGTGTGTGTTGTACGTATATCTGCTGTACATACTTGTGTTGTACATGTATCTGTTGTACATATAAATGTTGTACATAATTGTGTTGTACATGTATGTGTTGAACATACTTGTGTTGTACATGTATGTGTTGTGCATATATCTGTTGTACATAATTGTGTTGTACATGTATGTGTTGAACATACTTGTGTTGTACATGTATGTGTTGTGCATATATATGTTGTACATGTATGTGTTGTACATATATATGTTGTACATGTATGTGTTGTACATATATCTGTTGTACATACTTGTGCTGTACATATATCTGTTGTACATACTTGTGTTGTACATACGTGTGTTGTACATGTATGTGTTGTACATATATATGTTGTACATATATATGTTGTACATGTATGTGTTGTACATATATATGTTGTACACACGTGTGTTGTACATATATCTGTGCACATGTATGTGTTGTACATGTATATGTTGAATATACCTGTGTTGTACATGTATGTGTTGTACATATATATGTTGTACATGTATATGTTGTACATACGTATGTTGTACATATATATGTTGTACATACTTGTGCTGTACATACTTGTGTTGTACTTATGTTGTACATGTATGTGTTGTACAACACACATGTACAACACATACATATACAACACAAGTACATGTATGTACAACACATACATGTACAACACAAGTATGTTCAACATATATATGTACAACACACATGTACAACACAAGTAAGTACATATATATGCTGTACATACTTGTGTTGTACATGTGTATTATACATATATATGTTGTACATACTTGTGTTGTACATGTATGTGTTGTACTTACTTGTGTTGTACATTATGTGTTGTACATATATCTGTTGTACATACTTGTGCTGTACATATATCTGGTGTACATACTTGTGTTGTACATACTTGTGGTGTACATTCGTGTGTTGTACATGTATGTGTTGTACATGTATATGTTGTACATACTTGTGTTGTATATACTTGTGTTGTACATGTATATGTTGTACATACTTGTGGTGTACATACTTGTATTGTACATGTATATGTTGTACATACTTGTGTTGTACATGTATGTGTTGTACATATATATGTTGTACATGCTTGTGTAGTACATATATATGTTGAACATACTTGTATTGTACTTGTTTTGTACATACTTGTGTTGTACATATATGTGTTGCACATGTATGTGTTGTACAGACTTGTGTTGTACATACTTGTGTTGTACATACTTGTGTTGTACATACTTGTGTTGTACATGTATATGTTGTACATGTATGTGTTGTACATGTATCTGTTGTACATATATCTGTTGTACATATATCTGTTGTACATATATCTGTTTTACAGTTAAGTGTTGTACATGTATGTGTTGTACATGTATGTGTTGTACATGTATGTGTTGTACATACTTGTTTTGTACATATATCTGTGGTACATGCATTTGGGAAATAGTTAAACGTCTTCCTGTGACACAGTTCGATTATCATTATATGATGTTAACATTGAAAGATCGATGGTTGAATTCAATACAATGTTTTACCTAATGGCTTTACGCATTCTCATCATTTCCCGCATACAACAAATCTACAATAGACGACTTTGAAATCATCTTAACAAAACTCTAGACAATAACTACTTATGAAAATGTAATTCTTGGAAAGAATTGAAAACATTGTGAACAAAGGGGAAATTGTTAAAGATGAGAAATGTATCCTTTGGCCACAACGTTATCAAAAGAAACATGTTGCAGTCGCGTCTGAAAACGTTTGTAAGTGAGAAAAGGTTACGGAATCTAGCATCTGAACCTTTTACCTCATACTCCTTTCAAAGCCGTCTACTTTGTGAACTTCTGGTGTGGCAACTGTTTCGTAAGCAATGAAAATATACTTTTGATTTAAAATTGTAAAACATGTGTATGTGTGTATGTGTGTATGTGTGTATGTGTGGGAAAAGAGGAGATTTCTCGTGACACGTATTATTTTCAGAAGTCAAATTTGATCTGCAGAAGATAAAGGGTTGCTTTGACATTGACAGAACCCCATTATTAACGAGGGAGTATTTAAATAAACTGAAACTGGAATGTTTACATAGATAACAAAGCAGGAGGCAGACATGATACAATCCAAACTAAATGAAAAAAACGTTTTTGGTTCTTTTCAATGGTCGATAATAGACTTTGTAATCCACCATTGACGGAATGGATTCTTTTCAAATCTGTTGCTGTTCTGGACTCAATAGCGATGCCATTTGAAGGTTTTGTTATTAGTTCGTCGCTTGAGCGTGCTATGGATACATTTCTCTTTGTGTATGTTTCTACACGTATCATTTCAAATGTGCTTTTATGAATTCATTTCTAATAACTTCATGGCTGTTCACGGGAACCTACTTTTCTCCAATACTTTGAAAATACAATTGTATAGAAATAAGACTATTTTGCGAAATTTACCATCAATGTGTAGCGAAGGCGTTGATTTCCAAGTTTGACCAACATACCAATTGGACCAAAACGGAATTAATTAAAATAAATATTTTTGATAGCTTTTCTATGAAAGACGAGCCTAATATATAACGAGTGTTGGTAATGCAACATTTTTAACTTTATTTCATCGTTTGATGTTTCAATTTATTGTCTTTTATAATTCACATGAAATATTGCTGCAATCATGTTGATGTATTGGATCTGGGTATGGATTAGTTTTCCAACACGTAAGTATTTTTATAAACTGTCTTTTATTATTATTTTTATCATTATTATTATTATTATTATTATTGTTATTATTATTATTATTTATTATTATTATCTATTATTATTATCATTAGTATCATTATTATTATTATTATTATTATTATTATTATTATTATTTTTTTTTAACGAATCTGTGCCAGAAATTTCTCATTTTGCCGCAATGTTTTCAATTATATTAAGTTATCATACTTTCATCTATGGAGCTCTTTTATAATTGTGGCTAGATGCTTTCCAATTCGTCTGCTGCTGATGTGTTGTACGTGGGAAAGGGTTAACACGTATCGGCTCTTAAAGCGTCAAAAGGCCAAGTGTTGTTCAAGGGTAAATAGCAGCCAACCAAACACGCCGAGTTCAACCAGGACGAAATCAGAGTAGTTCCGGTTTGTGATATAATGAAATACTCGATCAATGATTGGTTTAAAAATCAACATGACAACCATTTTTGAGTGTTTATTTTAAAGTCAAGATGATATTGTACAAACACCGGATAATTCCCCGTCCGTGGAAAAACGGTACATCTTGTCATTTCTTAAGAGTGTAGGTTAAGATCATCATCCTGTTCATCTGCTATGCCTTATCAGAATAAACAAATGTTGACAGAAGCTTAAAACATGCTAGGGTAAGTACTAAGTATTCAGTGTATATCTTGATCAGGCCGTACAAATGTCAACTTGTAACGTTATCACTTAACCCTTTTCCCCATACGACAATTCTGCAGCAGACGACTTTGACCTTATTTTGTCAAAACATAAAAATCTCCATAATTGAATGGATAACCTTTGACTAAAAGTGGAAAACATTGTGACAAAAGGAGAAATTGCACGTTTTGTGCAATTTCTTCTTTTGTCACTTTGTTTTCAAAATGCCGTCAGTTGCAAAGGCTTCCGAAAACGTTTATATGAGGGAAAGGGTTACAGGTAATATACAACTTATTTGGCTACACTTGGAGGTTTTTATATCGATAAAGTTATATTAAACATAGTGTCGAACGATGAAGGGGCTGATGCATCCAATTCACCAACATTGCTCGAAGAGGTCTATATATAACACTTATACTTACATTAGTATTTGTTAATGAGCAAGTTCTCCTTTTCCGATTATGTATCTATCAAGCCTGAAAATAATTCAACTATTTTGCCTACATTGCTTTTATTATGTTTGTATGGTGTTTCACGCCACTTTTTAACCCTTTCCCTCATATAGACGCTTTCTGACGCCTCTGTAGCAGACGGAGTTTTGAAAACATAGTGACAAAAGAAGAAATTGCTCAAAACGAGCAATTTCTCCTTTTTGCCATAATGTTTTTCTCTTTTAGTCATAGGTTATCCATTCAATTATAGAGATTTTCTATGTTTTTGACAAAATATGTTCCAAGTCGTCTGCTGCAGAATTGTCGTATGAGGGAAAGGGTTAATGAGTATTACATCCGTATCAAGCCGTTGGTAATCCCTTTCTGACACCATTCCTGGTGCTATTTCCGCAAACCTGGGCGTAAAGGAGAGATTGTTTCATTGGGGGTTAACGCCGTTTGCAGCATTTTTTCATTCATATCGCGCGGAATCCGCTATGGTCGAGTTGGAAAGCGTCTGGGATTTCGAAACCGGGTGTCCCGGGTTCGATCCCTAGTCGCGGCACTACGGTCATGGTGGTGTGCCCTTGGGCAAGGCACATTTTCTAGCCTAGTACTGGTTTGTTTACCCAGGGATCATGAATAAGTGAACTGTCGCCGTGATATAACTGAAATATTGTTGAAAGCGGCGTAAAACCCCAATAAATAAATAAATAAATCATTCATATCGCGGCAGTCAGTTCACCTACTCGCACTTCCTGGCTCTCTCATACCATACCGTTAGTCCAGTGGTAGAAGACGCTTGTCGACCATTGGCAGTCCACGTCACCACCGAGTCTAAGAGAAGCCACTGCTACCAGTTCCAAAAGATGACGTCATCATATCGTGGAGTGATTTCATCTGAATCCACCCTACACGACTGTGTGAAAGTTTATAGATTTACCTTTTCCCACATACACCAAATCCACAGCAGACGGATTGAAAACATCTTACAAACATATTGATAATATTCTAAAATGAAAGAGAAATTACTGAAAAAGGGTTGAAAGCACAGTGACAAAATGAGGCATTGCTCATTATGAGTACTTCGTCATCTGATGCGATGCGTCAGAAAGCGACTACATGTGAGAAAGAGTTAATTCATGGATAAAATGCACATTCAGACCTTTCTATAGCAAATTGCTGCGATGCGTCAGAAAGCGACTACATGTGAGAAAGAGTTAATTTATGGATAAAATGCACATTCAGATCTTTCTATAGCAAATTGCTGCGATGCGTCAGAAAGCGACTACATGTGAGAAAGAGTTAATTCATGGATAAAATGCACATTCAGATCTTTCTATAGCTAATTGCTGCGATGCGTCAGAAAGCGACTACATGTGAGAAAGAGTTAATTCATGGATAAAATGCACATTCAGATCTTTCTATAGCTAATTGCTGCGATGCGTCAGAAAGCGACTACATGTGAGAAAGAGTTAATTCATGGATAAAATGCACATTCAGACCTTTCTATAGCAAATTGCTGCGATGCGTCAGAAAGCGACTACATGTGAGAAAGAGTTAATTCATGGATAAAATGCACATTCAGACCTTTCTATAGCAAATTGCTGCGATGCGTCAGAAAGCGACTACATGTGAGAAAGAGTTAATTCATGGATAAAATGCACATTCAGATCTTTCTATAGCTAATTGCTGCGATGCGTCAGAAAGCGACTACATGTGAGAAAGAGTTAATTCATGGATAAAATGCACATTCAGACCTTTCTATAGCAAATTGCTGCGATGCGTCAGAAAGCGACTACATGTGAGAAAGAGTTAATTCATGGATAAAATGCACATTCAGACCTTTCTATAGCAAATTGCTGCGATGCGTCAGAAAGCGACTACATGTGAGAAAGAGTTAATTCATGGATAAAATGCACATTCAGATCTTTCTATAGCTAATTGCTGCGATGCGTCAGAAAGCGACTACATGTGAGAAAGAGTTAATTCATGGATAAAATGCACATTCAGACCTTTCTATAGCAAATTGCTGCGATGCGTCAGAAAGCGACTACATGTGAGAAAGAGTTAATTCATGGATAAAATGCACATTCAGACCTTTCTATAGCAAATTGCTGCGATGCGTCAGAAAGCGACTACATGTGAGAAAGAGTTAATTCATGGATAAAATGCACATTCAGATCTTTCTATAGCTAATTGCTGCGATGCGTCAGAAAGCGACTACATGTGAGAAAGAGTTAATTCATGGATAAAATGCACATATAGACCTTTCTATAGCAAATTGCTGCGATGCGTCAGAAAGCGACTACATGTGAGAAAGAGTTAATTCATGGATAAAATGCACATTCAGACCTTTCTATAGCAAATTGCTGCGATGCGTCAGAAAGCGACTACATGTGAGAAAGAGTTAATTCATGGATAAAATGCACATTCAGACCTTTCTATAGCAAATTACTGATACAAAAAGCATGATACTAGACAACGTAGAAAAAACTTTGATCAGCACGAGCTATTTATGTTACCACTATATGAGCCGTGCCGCGAGAAAACCAACATTGTAGACTCTGCGTAAAGTATCGACCCGGATCAGCCTAAGTATGCCGCGCAGGCTTACCCGGATAGACACTTGTCGCCTCCTGTGACTTTTCTGTTTCAGGAATAACTACTCTATACATCTATCCCCCTAAGACGGAATGTGTCGGCCGGATCAGTCTGCGCGGACAGCGCAGGCTGATCTGGTCGATACATTACGCAGATGTCTATCGCCGCAGCTACATTGTTGACTCTGCGTAAAGAACACTTGTCGCATCCTGTGGATTTTCTGTTTCAGGAATAACTACTCTATACATCTATCCCCCTAAGACGGAATGTGTCGGCCGGATCAGTCTGCGCGGACAGCGCAGGCTGATCTGGTCGATAAATTACGCAGATGTCTATCGCCGCAGCTGCATTGTAGACTCTGCGTAAAGAATACTTTTCGCATCCTGTGGATTTTCTGTTTCAGGAATCATTACTCTATTCCTCTATCCCCCTGAGACAGAATGAGTTGTCCCGGATCAGTCTACGCGGATTGCGCAGGCTGATCTGGGTCGTTAAATTACGCAGAGACCATACTATTGGTTTTCTCGCGGGACGGCTCATATGTTCAGTTATGTCTAAAGAATACATGTTGTACTTTTGCCGAGCTCTTCTATACATATCTATACGTGTGTTATGCTTGTATCATGAAGATAATAGGCTTAATCTGGCTTAACGCTCGGTCGCAAACATCTTAGAGTTCGTCTCAAATGTTCGCATTGACATGGGAAATAATGAGGCTACATATCTCCGACGCATAGAGATCTTTTATGAGTTCCGAACAAAAGGCATGTATGAAAGAGTTATTAGAGATATAAAGATTGGTCGCAAACTTCAAAGAAATATATTGTTTGAGCCGCGTCTAATGTGTTAACGAGTCATGGAATCATATAACGTTCAATTGGCGTACATATGTTGGGGGTGAAGGTTTATTTATCATATAACGTTCAATTGTCGTACATATGTTGGGGTGAAGGTTTATTTATCATATAACATTCAATTGTCGTACATATGTTGGGGGTGAAGGTTTATTTATCATATAACGTTCAATTGTCGTACATATGTTGGGGTGAAGGTTTATTTATCATATAACATTCAATTGTCGTACATCTGTTGGGCTCAAGGTTTATTTATCATATAACGTTCAATTGTCGTACATATGTTGGGGTGAAGGTTTATTTATCATATAACATTCAATTGTCGTACATCTGTTGGGCTCAAGGTTTATTTATCATATAACGTTCAATTGTCGTACATATGTTGGGGTGAAGGTTTATTTATCATATAACGTTCAATTGTCGTACATCTGTTGGGGTGAAGGTTTATTTATCACATAACGTTCAATTGGCGTACATATGTTGGGGTGAAGGTTTATTTATCATATAACGTTCAATTGGCGTACATATGTTGGGGTGAATGTTTATTTATCATATAACGTTCAATTGGCGTACATATGTTGGGGGTGAAGGTTTATTTATCATATAACGTTCAATTGGCGTACATCTGTTGGGGTAAAGGTTTATTTATCATATAACGTTCAATTGGCGTACATATGTTGGGGTGAAGGTTTATTTATCATATAACGTTCAATTGGCGTACATATGTTGGGGGTGAAGGTTTATTTATCATATAACGTTCAATTGGCGTACATCTGTTGGGGGGTAAAGGTTTATTTATCATATAACGTTCAATTGGCGTACATCTGTTGAGGGTAAAGGTTTATTTATCATATAACGTTCAATTGGCGTACATCTGTTGGGGGTGAAGGTTTATTTATCATTTAACGTTCAATTGGCGTACATATGTTGGTGTGAAGGTTTATTTATCATGTACCGTTCAATTGGCGTACATATGTTGGGGGTGAAGGTTTATTTATCATATAACGTTCAATTGGCGTACATATGTTGGGGTGAAGGTTTATTTATCATATAACGTTCAATTGGCGTACATATGTTGGTGTGAAGGTTTATTTATCATGTACCGTTCAATTGGCGTACATATGTTGGGGGTGAAGGTTTATTTATCATATAACATTCAATTGGCGTACATATGTTGGGGGTGAAGGTTTATTTATCATATAACGTTCAATTGGCGTACATATGTTGGGGTGAAGGTTTATTTATCATATAACGTTCAATTGGCGTACATATGTTGGGGGTGAAGGTTTATTTATCATGTAACGTTCAATTGGCGTACATATGTTGGGAGTGAAGGTTTATTTATCATATAACGTTCAATTGGCGTACATATGTTGGGGGTGAAGGTTTATTTATCATATAACGTTCAATTGGCGTACATATGTTGGGGGTGAAGGTTTATTTATCATATAACGTTCAATTGGCGTACATATGTTGGGGGTGAAGGTTTATTTATCATATAACGTTCAATTGGCGTACATATGTTGGGGTGAAGGTTTATTTATCATATAACGTTCAATTGGCGTACATATGTTGGGCGCAAGGTTTATTTATCATATAACGTTCAATTGGCGTACATATGTTGGGCGCAAGGTTTATTTATCATATAACGTTCAATTGGCGTACATATGTTGGGCGCAAGGTTTATTTATCATATAACGTTCAATTGGCGTACAAATGTTGGGGTGAATGTTTATTTATCATATAACGTTCAATTGGCGTACATATGTTGGGCGCAAGGTTTATATATCATATAACGTTCAATTGGCGTACATATGTTGGGGGGGGGTGAAGGTTTATTTATCATATAACGTTCAATTGGCGTACATATGTTGGGGGGGGGGTGAAGGTTTATTTATCATATAACGTTCAATTGGCGTACATATGTTGGGGTGAAGGTTTATTTATCATATAACGTTCAATTGGCGTACATATGTTGGGGTGAAGGTTTATTTATCATATAACGTTCAATTGGCGTACATATGTTGGGGTGAAGGTTTATTTATCATATAACGTTCAATTGGCGTACATATGTTGGGGTGAAGGTTTATTTATCACATAACGTTCAATTGGCGTACATATGTTGGGGTGAAGGTTTATTTATCATATAACGTTCAATTGGCGTACATATGTTGGGGTGAAGGTTTATTTATCATATAACGTTCAATTGGCGTACATATGTTGGGGTGAAGGTTTATTTATCATATAACGTTCAATTGGCGTACATCTGTTGGGGTGAAGGTTTATTTATCATATAACGTTCAATTGGCGTACATCTGTTGGGGTGAAGGTTTATTTATCATATAACGTTCAATTGGCGTACATCTGTTGGGGTGAAGGTTTATTTATCATATAACGTTCAATTGGCGTACATATGTTGGGGTGAAGGTGTATTTTTCATATAACGTTCAATTGGCGTACATCTGTTGGGGTGAAGGTTTATTTATCATATAACGTTCAATTGGCGTACATATGTTGGGGTGAAGGTTTATTTATCATATAACGTTCAATTGGCGTACATATGTTGGGGTGAAGGTTTATTTATCATATAACGTTCAATTGGAGTACATATGTTGGGGTGAAGGTTTATTTATCACATAACGTTCAATTGGCGTACATCTGTTGGGGTGAAGGTTTATTTATCCTATAACGTTTGATTGGCGTACATCTGTTGGGGTGAAGGTTTATTTATCATATAACGTTCAATTGGCGTACAACTGTTGGGGTGAAGGTTTATTTATAATATAACGTTCAATTGGCGTACAGCTGTTGGGCTCAAGGTTTATTTATCATATAACATTCAATTGGCGTACATCTGTTGGGCTAAATGTTTATTTATCATATAACGTTCAATTGGCGTACATATGTTGGGGGTGAAGGTTTATTTATCATATAACGTTTAATTGGCGTACATCTGTTGGGGTGAAGTTTTATTTATCATATAACGTTCAATTGGCGTACAACTGTTGGGGTGAAGGTTTATTTATCATATAACGTTCAATTGGCGTACAACTGTTGGGCTCAAGGTTTATTTATCATATAACGTTCAATTGGCGTACATATGTTGGGGTGAAGGTTTATTTATCATATAACGTTTAATTGGCATACATATGTTGGGCTCAAGGTTTATCTATCATATAACGTTCAATTGGCGTACAACTGTTGGGCTCAAGGTTTATTTATCATATAACGTTCAATTGGCGTACAAATGTTGAGCTCAAGGTTTATTTATCATATAACGTTCAATTGGCGTACATATGTTGGGCTAAAGGTTAATTTATCATATAACGTTCAATTGGCATAACAACTGTTTGGCTAAAGGCTTATTTATCACATAACGTTCAATTGGCGTACACATGTTGGGCTAAAGGTTTATTTATCATATAACGTTCAATTGGCGTACAACTGTTTGGCTTAAAGTTTAGTTATCATATAAAGTTCAAATTGGCGTAAAACGGTTGGGCTCAAGGTTTATTTATCATATAACGTTCAATTTTGCGTACAGCTGTTGGGCTAAATGTTTATTTATCGTATAACGTTCAATTGGCGTACAACTGTTGGGCTCGATGTTTATTTATTATATAACGTTAAATTTTGCGTACAGCTGTTGGGCTAAATGTTCATTTATCATATAATTTTCAATTGGCGTCCAACTATTGGGCTAAAGTTTTATTTTTTTATCCGAAGATGCATTTGGGTCTTTATAAAGGCGACCAGTAAAGACCCTGCTGAGATTGTGTGTAATGCAATACAAATTCCTATTGCACAGTAATTCATTCCTAACAAAGTATTCACAAAGCGTCCGATCTAGATTGCACTTTTACTCGTATGCACTTACATCGAGATTACACTTTTACTCGCATGCACTTACATCGAGATTACACTTTTACTCGTATGCACTTACATCGAGATTACACTTTGACTCGTATTCACTTACATCGAGATTACACTTTGACTCCTATGCACTTACATCGAGATTACACTTTTACTCGTATTCACTTACATCGAGATTACACTTTTACTCGTATGCACTTACATCGAGATTACACTTTTACTCGTATGCACTTACATCGAGATTACACTTTTACTCGTATGCACTTACATCGAGATTACACTTTGACTCGTATTCACTTACATCGAGATTACACTTTGACTCGTATTCACTTACATCGAGATTACACTTTTACTCGTATGCACTTACATCGAGATTAAACTTTGACTCGTATGCACTTACATCGAGATTACACTTTGACTCGTATGCACTTACATCGAGATTACACTTTGACTCGTATGCACTTACATCGAGATTACACTTTGACTCGTATGCACTTACATCGAGATTACACTTTGACTCGTATTCACTTACATCGAGATTACACTTTTACTCGTATTCACTTACATCGAGATTACACTTTTACTCGTATGCACTTACATCGAGATTACACTTTTACTCGTATGAACTTACATCGAGATTACACTTTTACTCGTATGCACTTACATCGAGATTACACTTTTACTCGTATGCAATTACATCGAGATTACACTTTTACTCGTATGCAATTACATCGAGATTACACTTTGACTCGTATGCACTTACATGTAGCTGATAACTTGCCCGTACGCGGCTTTATTTATACAACATTTCATTTTGACTTGAAACAAAATATCAATTGAATTAAAATTTTAAATCGAAAAACATTTCATTTTCACATGAAATTACATTCGAAAACAACGTAGCACTAGGTACTCCGTTTATTTGTTAGAACATATTTAACGTTTTCCACATACAAAAAAACAAATCTGAAGCAGACGAAATAAAAAACATAACACATGGGAACTGTCTATGATAAAAATGTCAACATTTGAATAGAGTTGTTTAAAGCGTGGCAACTTATCAGCAATTTCTTTTTAGCGTATGTATGTGGGAACGGGTTAGAACACAATGAGGATGTTTCTTTTAGTGTCAATCAAGTTGGGAATGTTTCTTGTAATATGAATTTAGTGGGATTAGTGTCAATCAAGTTGGGAATGTTTCTTGTAATATGAATTTAGTGGGATTAGTGTCAACCAAGTTGGGAATGTTTCTTGTAATAGGAATTTAGTGGGATTAGTGTCAACCAAGTTGGGAATGTTTCTTGTAATAGGAGTGTAGTCGGATTAGTGTCAATCAAGTTGGGAATGTTTCTTGTAATAGGTATTTAGTGGGATTAGTGTCAATCAAGTTAGGGATGTTTCTTGTAATAGGAATTTAGCGGGATTAGTGTCAACCAAGTTGGGAATGTTTCTTGTAATAGGTATTTAGTGGGATTAGTGTCAATCAAGTTAGGGATGTTTCTTGTAATAGGAATTTAGTGGGATTAGTGTCAACCAAGTTGGGAATGTTTCCTGTAATAGGTATTTAGTGGGATTAGTGTCAATCAAGTTAGGAATGTTTCTTGTAATAGGAATTTAGTGGGATTAGTGTCAACCAAGTTGGGATTGTTTCTTGTAATAGGAATTTAGTGGGATTAGTGTCAACCAAGTTGGGAATGTTTCTTGTAATAGGAATTTAGCGGGATTAGTGTCAACCAAGTTGGGAATGTTTCTTGTAATAGGAATTTAGCGGGATTAGTGTCACTCAAGTTGGGGATGTTTCTTGTAATATGAATTTAGCGGGATTAGTGTCACTCAAGTTGGGTATGTTTCTTGTAATAGGAATTTAGCGGGATTAGTGTCACTCGAGTTGGGGATGTTTCTTGTAATAGGAATTTAGCGGGAATAGTGTCGATCAAGTTGGGGATGTTTCTTGAAATAGGAATTTAGTGGGATTAGTGTTAACCAAGTTGGGGATGTTTCTTGTAATAGGAATTTAGTTGGATTAGTGTCAATCAAGTTGGGAATGTTTCTTGTAATAGGAATTTAGTGGGATTAGTGTCAACCAAGTTGGGAATGTTTCCTGTAATAGGTATTTAGTGGGATTAGTGTCAATCAAGTTGGGAATGTTTCTTGTAATAGGAATTTAGTGGGATTAGTGTCAACCAAGTTGGGAATGTTTCCTGTAATAGGTATTTAGCGGGATTAGTGTCAATCAAGTTAGGAATGTTTCTTGTAATAGGAATTTAGTGGGATTAGTGTCAACCAAGTTGGGAATGTTTCTTGTAATAGGAATTTAGTGGGATTAGTGTCAACCAAGTTGGGAATGTTTCTTGTAATAGGAATTTAGCGGGATTAGTGTCAACCAAGTTGGGGATGTTTCTTGTAATATGAATTTAGCGGGATTAGTGTCACTCAAGTTGGGTATGTTTCTTGTAATAGGAATTTAGCGGGATTATTGTCACTCAAGTTGGGGATGTTTCTTGTAATAGGAATTTAGCGGGAATAGAGTCGATCAAATTAGGGATGTTTCTTGTAATAGGAATTTAGTGGGATTAGTGTTAATCAAATCGGGGATGTTTCTTGTAATAGGAATTTAGTGGGATTAGTGTTAATCAAGTTGGGGATGTTTCTTGTAATAGGAATTTAGCGGGATTTGTGTCACTCAAGTTGGGGATGTTTCTTGTAATAGGAATTTAGTGGGGATTAGTGTTAATCAAGTTAGGGATGTTTCTTGTAATAGGAATTTAGTGGGATTATTGGCAATCAAGTTGGGAATGTTTCTTGTAATAGGAATTTAGCTGGATTAGTGTCACTCAAGTTGGGGATGTTTCTTGTAATAGGAATTTAGTGGGATTAGTGGTAATCAAGTTGGGGATGTTTCTTGTAATAGGAATTTAGCTGGATTAGTGTCACTCAAGTTGGGGATGTTTCTTGTAATAGGAATTTGGTGGGATTAGTGTCAATCAAGTTGGGAATGTTTCTTGTAATAGGAATGTAGTGGGATTAGTGTTAATCAAGTTAGGGATGTTTCTTGTAATATGAATTTAGCGGGATTAGTGTCAATCAAGTTGGGAATGTTTCTTGTAATAGGAATTTAGTGGGTTTAATGTTAATCAAGTTGTTGATTCTTCTTGTAATATGAATTTAGTGGTATTAGTGTCACTCAAGTTGGGAATGTTTCTTGTAATAGGAATGTAGTGGGATTAGTGTCAATCTAGTTGAGGATGTTTCTTGTAATAGGAATTTAGCGGGATTCGTGTCAACCAAGTTGGGAATGTTTCTTGTAATATGAATTTAGCGGGATTAGTGTTAATCAAGTTGGGGATGTTTTTTGCAATAGGAATTTAGTGGGATTAGTGTCAATCAAGTTGAGGATGTTTCTTGTAATATGAATTTAGCGGGATTAGTGTTAATCAAGTTAGGGATTTTTTCTGTAATAGGAATTTAGCGGGATTAGTGTCACTCAAGTTGGGGATGTTTTTTGCAATAGGAATTTAGTTGTATTAGTGTCAATCGAGTTGAGGATGTTTCTTGTAATAAGAATTTTGCGGGATTAGTGTTAATCAATTTAGCGGGATTAGTGTCACTCAATTTACGTTTCAGATATTTACGCGGTTTCTTCTTCTACACCAGCAGGTAAGTGTGACGAAATATATGATGTTGTTGTTGTAGATTAATCTTGGTCTACATTGTTTGCTACTCATCTATCAACATGCAGCACAAAATACTTTCATTTATATGAAATAACTTATTCCGGACCAATGGGGATGAGACTATTGTCTCTAAAGGAATGTAGCGTGACGAGGGTTAATCCTCTTTCAGGTATTTACGGAGCCTCAACACCACCACCAGGGTCCGGGAGTCTACTGAAGAATCTCATGTTGCTGAAGGCTGGGTCCGGCACTCGCTTTGACTATATGTGGGGTCTGGACTCACACAATGACGCCGGCAACACCAAGCCAGATATGGGTTTAGTGGACGTTCTATCTGGAGGTGAATTTAAAGCGGCCATAGACCCAAGTTGGGGAGAGTCCGAATGGGTAATATATACAATCAAATACATTTAAGTTGAGCATCAATACGTCGATATACTACATGTATGTACATCGAAGTGTTGGTATTAAAAACAAGAAATATCTTTAAAAAAGATAAACTGCGATCAATATGAGAAAACACTAAGAAATGGAACATTCGCATATGATTTGATATTAGAATGACAGAAACAATAACGTTAAATATGTAATATTTGGTTTATAAATGTTTTAGTTCATATATACTTTGATTTTGATATGAATGAGAGAAAAAAAAAGAAACTTGGCCCTGCCGCGAAGCGAACCACAAACCTTTCACTTAACAACCCATGTCAACATCCATTACACTAGCGCGACATCACTTTAAATTTGTTCAAGGCCGAGAATTAATCACATGACTGGAGATTACGCGAGGCTCCCAAGAAGTGTATTAAGTAACACAGTTATACGTTTCAATTAACGATAAATAACTGAAAACTTATCATGTTTCAAAAATAATTAATATTTTGCTCTTAAATATTATATTTCATACGTTTTCACTGATTTTGTTCACTGAAATTTAATTCTTAAGGAAAACAATTAAAGGTTAGTATGCAGAACGTTTTATTTTAAAACTTCACCTTATTGGTGCCTCTCGAAGGATCGCCAAACTTAACTATGAACCAATCAAAACGTTTCATTTCCTTTATTTCTTCGACATTATTCATTAAATACAATATTTGATTGGTCTACAATCTAGATCATTTGTTTAACATCTAGGTCAAAACCCACGTTAGTCAGCTACTCGCCGCAAAAGTCCTTCCTCAGTACAGAGAAGAATCTCTTTATATTGTTTTCTGGTAGTCAATTTGAAGATGCCAAATAATCAAGTTGAGGAAAATCAGATTGAGTAAAAACATAAAATTTAAATCGAACATTTATATGTCGAAATTCTTTATACCTCGGTTTGATCTTAAATGAATTACCTCAATATAAATGTTCTTCCTAATTTTGTGAATTAAAAGCGGTTAAAGATCCCAGCTGGGGAGAGGTTGAATCGTTAAAATATACTATCAACAATCTATTTTAGTCGAACATTTATAAGTCGAATTATGTGTACCTCGATTCATATATATATTTCTAATACAAGCATGGACTACCTCGGTACAAATGTAACTCCTATGTATTCTGATTGTTAGTTTATAGCGATCTCCGAGTTGGGTATAATCTGAATTGATAAGGCAAAACAGCCAAAAAGTTATATGTCGATATTCTGTGTTCCTCGAGATGTTATGTTTTTTTCTAACAAGTAGGTCTACCTCAACACAAATGTATTTCCTTATAAATATTTCTGGTGTTTATGATGGTGAATTTAGAACAGAGTTTGGAGAGTGTAAACGGGTAAGATAAACATTTGAGTTAAATCATTATATGTCGATATTTTATGTACCGCGATTTGTTTTGATTTTCTATTCCTCAGTACACATATATATACTTCCTTATATTTGTGTTTTCCGGTGATTAATTATTAAGCGACTATTGACTTAGTTTGGTAGAGCTGGAAAAGGTACATGTTAGCCGATCAACTGTATCTATTTGAGGCGAACACGTATACGTCCGTTATAATTATTATATATTTTGTACAACAACTTTTAGTTTTCGATCATTTATACGTTGATATTCCATGTATCTCGGAGTGTTTTAGCAACATTTCATTTCTTCTTGTATTAAAAAAAGGCAAATACTCATCTTCTATCTATACATCGAACATTTAAACGTTTGATACCCAGTGGAGTCAAACTTAAGGCTTTAAAATGGTAGTAATGTCTTCCCTAACCTGGCGCTCCGACTTGCGGGATGATATTGCGAATGACGCATCGGGTCAGGATAAGTACATTCCTGTAGTACTGGTTATAAATCGAGGAAAACACCGTGATATCACTGAAATTGTATGAAAGCGGGATAAAAACACCCATTTGATTTCAAGTAAAGCTGTTTATATTTGCATTGTATTTTATACAGGTGTCCTGCCGCCTTTATTACCGCGCATGGTGATATAATCGGTGAAATACAATTCTATGTCCCCAATAAAAATATAACAGGACAGACCGCGTGGATTGTCATCAACGTTCGACATCATCTTGCAACTGAATATAGGCATAGACAGCCGCCTACTTTACTGTCAGGTAATCTAATTCCTGGTTCACAGAGAGACAGAGAGAGAGACAGAGAGAGAGATAGAGAGACAGAGAGAGATAGAGAGAGAGAGAGAGAGAGAGAGAGGAAGGAGAGGAGAGAGAGAGAGAGAGGAGAGAGAGAGAGAGAGAGAGAGACACACAGAGAGAGAGACACAGAGAGAGACAGAGAGAGAGAGAGACCAGAGAGAGAGAGACAGAGAGAGGAGAGAGACAGACAGACAGAGAGAGAGACAGAGAAAGAGAGAGATTAGAGAGAGAGAGATAGAGATGATGGAGAGAGAGAGACAGAGAGAGAGGACAGAGAGAGAGAGAGACAGAGAGAGACCAGAGAGGAGACAGAGAGAGACAAGGAGAGAGAGAGAGAGAGAGAGAGAGAGAGAGACAGAGAGAGAGAGAGAGAGAGAGAGAGAGACACACACACACACACACACACACACACACACACACACACCACACACACACACACACACACACACACACACACATACACACAGACACACACACACACACACACACACACACACCACACACACACACACACACAACACACACACACACACACCAACACACACAGACAGACCAGACAGACAGACAGACAGACAGACATACAGACAGACAGGACAGACATACAGACAGACAGCAAGACAGAACAGACAGAGAACAGAGACAGAGACAGAGAGAGACATAGAGAGAGACAGAGACAGAGAGAGACATACACATATAGAGAAACACACACACACATATATATATATATAATATATATATATATATAGAGAGACAGAGAGACAGAGGGAGAGAGATAGAGAGACAGAGAGGACAGAGAGAGAGACAGAGAGATACAGAGAAGTACAGAGAGAGAGAGAGAGAGAGAGAGAGAGAGAGAGAGAGAGATTGAGAGATAGAGACAGAGTAGAGAGAGAGAGAGAGAGAGAAAAGAGAGAGAGAGACACACACGACACCACACACACACAGGGACAGGACGAGACAGAGAAACAGGACAGACAGGACAGACATTACAGAGACATAGAGAGAGAGGAGAGTAGAGAGAGAGACGACAGACAGAGAGAGAAGAGAGAGAGAGAGAAGAGAGAGAGAGAGAGAGAGAGAGAGAGAGAGAGAGACAGAGACAGAGAGGAGAGAGAGAGAGAGAGACAGAGAGGAGAGAGAGAGAGAGAGACAGAGAGAGAGAGAGAGAGATGAGTGATAGAGAGAGAGTAGAGAGAGAGAGACCACCACCACACACAGAGAGAGACAGAGAGAGACAGAGAGAGAGAGAGGAGAGAGAGAGAGGAGAGAGAGGAACACAGAGAGAGAGCAGAGGACAGAGAGAGGACAGAGGACAGGAGACCAGAGACAGAGACAGACAGAGAGAGGACAACAGAGACAGGAGACAGAGACAGAGACAGAGACGACAGAGACAGAGAGACAGAGAGACATAGAGAGACAGAGAGACACAGAGAGGAGACATAGAGAGAGACAGAGAGAGAGACACAGAGAGAGAGGAGAGGACACAGAGAGACAGAGAGACAGAGAGAGAGAGACAGAGAGAGAGAGAGACAGAGAGAGGAGAAGAGAGGTGAGGAGAGAGAGAAGAGGAGAGAGACAGACAGGACAGACAGACAGACAGAGAGAGAGACAGAGAGAGAGAGAGACAGAGAGACAGAGAGACAGTAGAGGACAGAGAGAGAGACACAGAGAGAGACACAGAGAGAGACAGAGAGAGAGTCTGGACAGACAGACAGACAGACAGACAGACAGAGATGAAGATATAAAGATATGTGCCAATAGTTTGACCATGTTTATACAGGTGGTGGTTTTAAGGAAAATACGTGATCTATTAAAAACAGTACGTGTATAAACCAAATTGAGATACATCAGTCCCCCAATAGAATCGTTATCAAAGTGCATTGCAGTAAAACTACAGTGCAATCATTTCAGCGCAATAGTTTCCATGGAATCGTTATCAAAGTGCATGGCTTTGAAAACTACAGTGATATCACTTCAGCGCAACAGTTCCATGGGATCGTTATCAAAGTGCATGGCTTTGAAACTACAGTGATATTACTTCAGCGCAACAGTTTTCCATGGGATCGTTATTCAAAGTGCATGGCTTTGAAACTACAGTGATATTACTTCAGCGCAACAGTTTTCCATGGGAATCGTTATCAAAGTGCATGGCTTTGAAAACTACAGTGCAATCAATTCAGGCGCAACAGTTTTCGTTAATCCAATCAACCTAGAAAGGTGTCACATTTTGACAGATCTTTGCAAGTAACTTGGTGGAAAAATAGATAAAAATGCTTTTTTTTCCCACAATATATTTTCCACTTCACACCAGTAATTTACCTGTCTTTTGATCATATTTTCTATTTGCTCATTGGCTTTTCATAAGAAAAAGGGAAACATGAATTAAACTGGCATTCGAATTATACAGCGGGTTTGATGTGTTTTCAATTTGTATTTAATTTTTAAATCAGAAAACCAAACTATGACCTCCCTCCTCTAATAAACAACTTTCTGCCGACTTCATAGTTATACATTAAACACAAATTGTAAGACAATTGAAAGTTTATTATAGTTTTAAAATTATTTCCGGACAATCTTTTCTGCCTAGTTTTCATAATGTTATACCTTTAAATATCAAGGTTTTTTTTTATCATGTCTTCACATGCTTTCAATTTGGATAGTTTTAAAAACAGTGTATCAGGTACTAATCTAGTTATCTATTATCTGTTCAGCGGGGGAGATATGGAGCTGCTTGTCCGAAAAACAGCGAGCTCAGACACGTGGATGGCGGTTTATCACCGGACTTCCGGTTTGGACCCAGAGTTTGTATTGGCAACATACGTTTCAGAAACGTTTCGTCACGGGTAAATAAAAAAACAAAAACTTTTCCTATTTGTAAACTGACGACTTTAGAAAACAATTGTGGGCA